>JAAIXI010000218.1:0-119487 GCA_013403645.1 Heliconius nattereri
CTAACCTAACCTAACCTAACCTAACCTAACCTAACCTAACAACTCAAATTTTGTGATATCTTCCTGAAATTTGGCATTCATGTCATTACCTACATCTTTGTGAATATAATAGTCTAATTTCTAACACAAATTGAATATTTTTCCAAAAATTGAACTTAGAATAATTTTCATATAAAACTTAACCTAACCTAACCTAACCACCAAAATTTTGTGATATCTTCCTGAAATTTGGCATTCGTATCTTAACCTAATTGTTTGTGAATATAATAGTCTAATTTTTAACACAAATTGAATACTTTTCCAAAAGTTAAACTTAGAATAATTTTCATATACAACCTAACCTATCCTAACAACCCAAATTTTGTGATATCTTCCTGAAATTTGGCATACTGGCGTCTCGCCGCAACGCAGGTGTTACGCAGTTGCGCGATCTCCCACGACCTTCATATACAACCTAACCTAACATAACCTAACAACCCAAATTTTGTGATATCTTCCTGAAATTGGCATTTCAGGAAGATATCACAAACACCATAAGCGGAGAGCTTACTTGTAAGGATTGAGTGAGATACCGTATCAAAAGCTTTCCTAAAATCCGTGTATATAGCATCTGTCTGTTTATTTTTATCAATATTCCGAGAAAGCATTTCAATAAAGCTAGTTAAATTAGTTGTAGTACCTCTCGACTTGATAAAACCATGTTGCATTTCCATTAAGTATTTATGAAAATAACGTTGTACATACGGACACAACAATGCTTCAAACACCTTAGCCAGCGTAGAGAGTATAGATATAGGTCTATAATTAGTAACTTGCGTTTTGTCACCATTTTTGTGCANATATATACCAATATATTAAAATACTTATTAATTTTACATGCAATTTATTCCGCCATGTTTATAACAACCGCCGTTGCTAACCAACGATTTGCAAAGTTTGTTGTTAGAAAACGTCACCCAAAATGAGTTTGCTTAACGCATACATGGCGCGCGCCGACTCAACCTTATGAGACACAAAAACAATATTTTAGTGCTATTTTAGCGCGAATAATTGTGAATTTAACTTGGAATAATTTTCATATAAATCTTAACCTAACCTAACCTAACCACCCAAATTTTGTGATATCGTCCTGAAATTTGGCATTCGTGTCTTTACCTAATTGTTTGTGAATATTAAAGTCTAGTTTTAAATATAAATTGTATATTTTTCCAAAAAATTAACTTAGAATAATTTTTATATACAACCTAACCTAACCTAACCTAACAACCCAAATTTTGTGATATCTTCCTGAAGTTTGGCATTCATGTCTTTACCTATATCTTTGTGAATATAAAAGTCTAATTTTTAACACAAATTGAATATTTTTCCAAAAATTTAACTTAGTATAATTTTCATATAAAACCTAACCTAACCTAACCTAACAACCCAAATTTTGTGATATCTTCCTGAAATTTGGCATTCATGTCTTTACCTATATCTTTGTGACTATAATAGTCTAATTTTTAACACAAATTGAAAATTTTTCCAAAAATTAAACTTAGTATAATTTTCATATAAAACTTAACCTAACCTAACCTAACCACCAAAATTTTGTGATATCTTCCTGAAATTTGGCATTCGTATCTTAACCTAATTGTTTGTGAATATTAAAGTCTAGTTTTAAACATAAATTGTATATTTTTCCAAAAATTTAACTTAGAATAATTTTTATATACAACCTAACCTAACCTAACAACCCAAATTTTGTGATATCTTCCTGAAATTTGGCATTCATGTCTTTACCTATATCTTTGTGAATATAATAGTCTAATTTTTAACACAAATTGAATATTTTTCCAAAAATTAAACTTAGAATCATTTTCATATAAAAATTTCATACGATTTTTTTTCTTCAAAATTTTTTGTCTGTGTTTTTAGTTTATTTGAGATTTATTTCGTAGGGTCGAGTTGGCTCTGCGTCTGTATATAATTACTTTTAAGATTAGTCTAATTTTCGTGCTATTTTAGCGCGAATAATTGTGAATTTAACTTGGAATAATTTTCATATAAAACTTAACCTAACCTAACCTAACCACCCAAATTTTGTGATATCTTCCTGAAATTTGGCATTCGTATCTTAACCTAATTATTTGTGAATATAATAGTCTAATTTTTAACGCAAATTGAATATTTTTCCAAAAATTTAACTTAGAATAATTTTCATATACAACCTAACCTAACCTAACCACCCAAATTTTGTGATATCTTCCTGAAATTTTGCATTCGTGTCTTTACCTAATTGTTTGTGAATATAATAGTCTATTTTTAACACAAATTGAATATTTTTCCAAAAATTAAACTTAGAATCATTTTCATATAAAAATTTCATATGATTTTTTTTCTTCAAAATTTTTTGTCTGTATTTTTAGTTTATTTTAGATTTATTTCGTAGGGTCGAGTTGGCTCTGCGTCTGTATATAATTACTTTTAAGATAAGTCTAACTTTCGTGCTATTTTAGCGCGAATATTTGTGAATTTTACTTGGAATTATTTTCATATAAATCTTAACCTAACCTAACCTAACCACCCAAATTTTGTGATATCTTCCTGAAATTTGGCATTCGTGTCTTAACCTAATTGTTTGTGAATATAATAGTCTAATTTTTAACACAAATTGAATATTTTTCCAAAAATTAAACTTAGAATAATTTTCATATAAAAATTTCATACGATTTTATTTCTTCTAAATTTTTTGTCTGTATTTTTAGTTTATTTTAGATTTATTTCGTAGGGTCGAGTTGGCTCTGCGTCTGTATATAATTACTTTTAAGATTAGTCTAACTTTCTTGCTATTTTAGCGCGAATAATTGTGAATTTAACTTGGAATAATTTTCATATAAAACTTAACCTAACCTAACCTGACCACCCAAATTTTGTGATATCTTCCTGAAATTTGGCATTCGTATCTTAACCTAATTGTTTGTGAATATTAAAGTCTAGTTTGTTTGTGAATATTAAAGTCTAGTTTTAAACATAAATTGTATATTTTTCCAAAAATTTAACTTAGAATAATATTCATATACAACCTAACCTAACCTAACCTAACAACCCAAATTTTGTGATCATATACAACCTAACCTAACCTAACAACCCAAATTTTGTGATATCTTTCTGAAATTTGGCATTCATGTCTTTACCTATATCTTTGTGAATATAATAGTCTAATTTTAAACACAAATTGAATATTTTTCCAAAAATTTAACTTAGAATAATTTTCATATAAAAATTTCATACGATTTTATTTCTTCAAATTTTTTTGTCTGTATTTTTAGTTTATTTTAGATTTATTTTGTAGGGTCGAGTTGGCTCTGCGTCTGTATATAATTACTTTTAAGATTAGTCTTACTTTCGTGCTATTTTAGCGAGAATAATTGTGAATTTAACTTGGAATAATTTTCATATAAAACTTAACCTAACCTAACCTAACCACCCAAATTTTGTGATATCTTCCTGAAATTTGGCATTCGTATCTTAACCTAATTAGCAGTAGTGGTAAAAATTTTTTTATTTATTTACATTGATGTTAGTCCATTAGAAGCATATTATTGCAATTACCAAGAATGCCTGCCTTAGGAGTAAATTATGTGTAGCTATATGTAACTAGGTATTCTTACATCGTTTAGTGTAGAATGCTTGCATTATTACAAAAAAATCTAAAAAAGGAAATGACAAGTTTTAGAATATGTTAAATATTTCTTTTTTTCCTATTCTCTAGGTTTCATCCCCAGGAATCAATGTTACAATAATAATCAGCTTCAGCAGGCAACAGAAGATTATTCAGAATTTGTACGAGTTTAATATTTAATCTATTATGAAATGCTATCAATTTAAGTATATTTAATTGTTACTCTTGATAGTATGATTAAAATTTAATTATTATTTAATAATAATAATTCGTCTTACAATCTCGTGAAGGCCGAAAAAGAAAAACAATCTTAATATTTGGACCTAGCCCATGAGATCACCGCCATGTGGGATGTCAATGCGACTATCATTGTGCCGATAGTGGTTTCGGTTAACGGTTTAATAGCGAAAAGCCTCGACCAACACCTTAAGAGGCTATCGCTTAGCTGTTGGATCAAGAACCGGATACAGAAGGCAGTGTTACTTGAGACGGCGCGTATTGTGCGGAGGTTCCTCTCTCTGGAGCCCTAGCCACCGATGGCTTGGATCCTTGTCCCGCCCTCGGAAGAGTGTTTTTTTTTATATTTTTAAATTTATCTTTTTTATAATAATTTATATTTAAAAATTTAAAAATTGATTAACTAATTTAATAAAAGAATTGAACTTATTCGTCTAATAATTTTTATACTATACACATGATGTACTTTGTCATTACTCCATAGTTTTAATATTGTTTTGTATATTATTGTCTTTGTTTTATTTACAAAAATTGTAATTTATCAGAAACATTAAAATTTATCAAACTTTATGTACTAGTAAAAATTAAAAATACTTAAAGTATACACAATAATGTATATTTTTTGCTCATACTGTTGGTCTTTTATTTAACTACGTCATACGTCACTACGTCGAATAAATGTCAAACAAGTAGCGACATCTGTGGAACTCTATAGTCCCTGGAGGTTGTCTCTATTAAGATAAAATAATTATAATTAAATGAATAGAGTACACCGTTTGGGGACGACACGACTTACTTAGTAACATATATGATTGGTTAAAATGCTTAATAAAATTGTTTTAATCCTTTGTAATTTTTCATTTATCCTGTTTATTGCCATAAGATTAGTTATGAGGACTAAAGACTTAACTCCTTAATATTTTCTAATGAAGTGCTCATAACGTCACTGGATATTTGTTTCTGTTAAACTTTTAATTTAATATAAAAAATTATGACATATATTTCATTGAAAGCAACAAAATATATTTTTTCTCTTTATGTAATGTGAAATCGTAATAATTACTCCATATAAATTATAAGGTAAATGTAAGGTAAGAGCCTTAAACTATTGTAAATACATTATTAAATATAATATGCATCTACAAATTTTTGTGTGAACAAAGTAGGTCTTTTGGCAGTAATTTAATGTGTGAAATATGCGGTTTAACTTAAGCTTAATTTTTATATTAATTTATTTGTGGACCTCTAGTTTGAACCCTACTTCGTGATAAAATTTAGCTCTGTTTCTAATTTCGTGAGTTGGTGGCCCCTATTTCGTGTCACAAGTTTTTTCCCCGCGAGTAAGGTTTTATAATAAAAAAATAAACACCTTTATAGGTTTTGATTGTAAAGAATTTGTAAATAAAAAAAAATTAGATTAGATCAGCTTAACAACATTAAAACTTTTATAAAATAAATCAAATTAAATCATCTTCACGCTGTATCCCGCACATAGCAGCGCAAAGGGAACCTAGGGTTTTTAAGACACTCCGTTCCCCACTTTCTGCGGAGTTCCGGAGGCATATCATGTTAAGTGGCAGAATTCAACGCCGGGCTTTGCCTGAAATATAAATTTAAATAAATATTTTCTATTTTCTATACTATTTCTATTTTCACCTCCTCGAGTGGGGATCGAACCCACAACCAGTCGGTTTTACAGCCACACTTTGTATCCCTGCGCCATGATGGGCTCGACTTTTATTATTTTTAAATTATAAAAGCTCAGTATTAAAAAAAAACTACATTTTTGAACTTTCATATACTTTTTAAAAAAAAAGTATATAAAAAAGCTCAAAATTCAAGTTTAATTTTTTGAAGCTAGCTATGCCAGTTTATAGAACTATTTATATTCGGCTAATGGCTTTTATTTTCGCAACCAGTTTAGTATATTCTTGAAAAAATAAAAAGATTTTTATTTAGACTTATAACAAGACTAGGATAAACAATATTAACAAAGACAGAGAAGTCAATGTGTTGATTTTACATAGATTTATTTGACACGAAGTTTGAGAAAATAATGAAATGTAGGGGATCTTGTTTCGTGTTACTGATTCTGGTAACTTCCGCAGTTCTTTTTATTCAGTATTTTTTACATTATGTAAAGTAATCATTAACTATCATGTATATTTGAAAAAATACTCAAAAATAAATTATAAAGGTTGATTAAAAAACAAAGTTGCATTACCTATACGAACTTAGCTTAAAATTATCAATTCAAGGTACCTTTAAAATAGTCATATAGAAATTTAAGTGAACAAAACATATACCGAATTTCGATCACGAAAAACTTTAATAAATACAGTAACTGATTTTAAGCTTTAAATTTAAATTATATTAATTACAACATAAATATAAATTTATTAAAAAGTATCTAAGATCTCCCTAATTCGGTAGTAACACGAAATACCATACACTTGATAAATAAAATGACTGCTATTTCGTGATCGCTTTATTGCAATTTTAAAAGAATTTTATGCTTCCATCTATTATTTTTTTTCATAAAAATGATTTTTATAGAATACAAAAAAAGCATATATTCAATGTTTTATTCGAATAACTTACTTTTGTCTTTCTACAACCTTAAGAAATTCTTACGCTAGTCTTATAGACTGAGATCCCACCGTTGAATCCTGCATATACCAGTTTTCTTAATTAAACCTATCATGATTAGTAGAACAGATTGCACCTGGGTTGCCTGGAAGAATCCTGCCGCAATCACCTTTAATTAATTTTTTTCGTAACTCGTTTT
Source organism: Heliconius nattereri (assembly GCA_013403645.1). NCBI lineage: Eukaryota > Metazoa > Arthropoda > Insecta > Lepidoptera > Nymphalidae > Heliconius > Heliconius nattereri. The sequence goes on from JAAIXI010000218.1 coordinate 6,690, forward strand.
TGGGGAAAATTGCACTCATGTTTTTATATGAATCGCACATCATTTGAAAGATAATCGCATAAGGAATTGGAAAATTAAAGGTTACCAGCTCTCAGTCTGCCACAAGTCTAGGGTTGCCAGGTTTAAACATGTTACTAAATGTTAATAATTTGCACTCATGTGTTTTTTTAATTAATTATATATCAAATTAAAGCTTATTTTTTTCTGAACACTATAAAACAGGGTTGCCTGGAAAATTCCTGCCGCAAACAGGGGTTGCCAGCGTTTGAAATATTTTATTCCGGTTCCGTTTGACTATGAGAATAGACGATAACGACTGGTATATGCAGGATTCAACGGTGGGATCTCAGTCTATTACGGTGGTAAGCATAGCAGACACGTTACACTGCAGTTCGTAGCCAACTCTGCGTTTAAAATGTCGCTATACGCTCAATTTTATAATTAAAATATTGTTACTTAATTTTTAGTCAGTTCATTCATTCAAAGTATAAAGATTATATACCAATATATAGTTTACGTAAATAATACTTAAATTGCTTTTTATTTTTGCCAGAAGCAAAACTCACGAAACGACGTACTAGCCCGAAGTTGTCATCACTTACCTTACATGTCATTTTTTATTATGAAGTTAAATTAAGTACTATACTTAATACCACGTTCACTAATAGAAACATAATTATGTATATTAGTAATCCTAATAAATTTGGATTCTTTTTAAGTAAGTGTGCTCGAAATTCGACTTTTAATGTCTCTGAGTAAATGATTTACTTACTTATGATATTCATACAATTTCGCATCGACTGTGGTGTCTTTTATTAAGCTCGATAAGGTGATGATACTATATGCGTGTATACGGTAGTAATTTAACGGCAGATAAATTTAGTTTTACGAAAATATTCTTATAAAACATAAAATTACTTTCTTTTTTATGAGTTGTGAGGCGCCACACTTTTGTTGTCGTTCATGCCTTTATTATTCTTGATTGTTATTAAAGTGGTTTTAGTATAGAATGGTAGTGTTAGTGGTAAATTAGACTCTCTGTATTGTTTTTTAGCTTGTTTCAGATTGTTTCGACGTTCCTCTTTAGTGTTACCAACATTAAAATATTTTATTTTGCAGTAATGGGGAATCCCATTCTAGGTATCGCTTTTTCTCTTATTTCAAAATAAAAACAATATTATAAACATTTCCTTATTTTGTAAAGCGATTGAAAAATCTTTGTTTTGCATTGGGGATATCATTAACACATAATATACGCATAATATACTGCTCAAAACAAAATAAGGGCCACTGCAATTTTCAAGTATAATTATGTGTTACTGGGACTTAGGTATTAGAGAATAATGAAGTTCGTTAGATTTACTATTTTCTAATGTAATTAACTTAATTAACTTAGAATTTTTTTAACTGACTATCCAATTTTGACAAAAAAACTCACTCCCGCTCATGAAGCTTTTAAAAACTCTTAGCATTTGTAAAACTTTTTTTATGTTGTCTTCAGTATCGTGTGTGCCCTCCTCTTTTTTGTACACATTCCTGAAGTCTGGAAGGGACACTTTCAATCAAGTGTCGTACTGTTTCTTGAGGAATTTGCTCCCAGCTTGATTTGAGCACTTGAATTAACTGTCGCTCGTTATGTACGGGCCGGTCAGTACTTCTAACGCTTCGTTTGAGTAGATCCCACATGTGTTCTATCGGATTGAGGTCTGGACTGTTCGCGGGCCAAGGTAACACCTCAATATCAGCTTCTTCTAGAGCTGCTTTGGTGGCTCGAGCGGTGTGTGCGGGTGCATTGTCGTGCATCAGCTTGAATCTTGCACCAATTCTCTGAGCAAAAGGCACCACATGAGGTCTGATAACCTCTTCAATGTATCGCTGAGCTGTTACAGTGCCTCCGTTTAGGATTATTAGCTCAGTTCTACCCGATAGACTGATGCCTCCCCACACCATCACATTGGGACCCCCGAATCTGTCACTTTCTCGGATGCAAGCATCCGAAAATCGCTCACCTTCACGTCTCCAAACCCTAATGCGTCTATCATCATTAAAAAAATTCACTTTACTCTCATCAGTAAACAACACTGTACTCCAGTCACTTATGTCCCATGCAAGATGTTGCCTTGCATACGCTAAACGATTTGCACGATGAGCACTTGTTAGTGGAATTCGCACTATTCGTCTTCTGGAGAACTGCTGGTCTTCGTGCAACCGGTTCCTAATCTTTCGATCACTAACGCGAGTACCTGTGGCTTGCCGCTAGCGATTTTGTGAGCCGTGAGCGGTGATAAAACGCTCTCTTCGCGCAGTCAAGCGAACATAGCGGTCTTCTTGTGCGGTGGTGGATCTAATTCTGCCTGATCCTCGTCTTCTGGATACCGTTCCCGTCTCTTGAAAACGATTCCAAGCATTTTGGATCGCTCTTCGTGAAAAGCCGAGCTGTAGAGCTACAGAACGTTGTGAATGTCCTTCTTGAATTAAAGTTACAGCTCTGGTTGTGGTTGGCAAGTCCATGTGTCGTCGAATACATGGCGTAGTGTTCGGTAAAGATCAATTAAAACGATAGCTAAACAATATTTGAACTATGCACGACTACTTCCAAACTTTGACTGAATTTAACTATCAACTTAAATAAGGGTCAAATCAAGTGCTTCATAAAAATCTCTAAATCTACCTACTTTTACAATTTTTTGCTGGCAGTATACTCAAATAGGACTTGTAAACACTTAAGATGGACGTACCATAAGTATCAACCACTCAAGATTGCATTCAGGTGAATAAATTAACCCAAAGTGCAAAAATACGTAGTGGCCCTTTTTTTGTTTTGACTAGTATATAGATTTTTCTTTTCAAAAATAAAATGGCACTATTCAGCAAGTTAGTGTTGTAGCTTAAACAAATACTATCATTCAAATAGGTAAACCGTAACCGCTGTGCGTAAAACGGGAAATTTGGACAGATTTTTATTTTCATAATGTGGACACCTACTAAGAAAGGATTTTGAAAAATTTTAAAAGGGATGAAATAGGGTTTGAAAGTTTGTATGAAAAAATCTTTAAATCGCCACCGTTTTTTATAAAAAAATAAATTCAGACTCTTAAAAACATTTCATTGACACAGGCAGCCCCACAGTGCCTACATATCTTCAGGAACAGAGTACCCTCTTCCCCCCTCCCCCCACCCGGTGTCGCTGTAAGCTAATAGGGCTAACAGCATTAACCTCAAGACCGAAAAAAATGGTTATGGCGTGAAGTACCGTCTCGCTCTGTTGATGGACGACTCCTCTCTTTGAGCCCAACTTGGCCTTGCTAAGGTCCAATGTGAATAAATAATTGCCTAACTAATGTTTTGCTAAATCTGTAATAAAACATTTTAACTTATTTAGCTCTTATCTATACTAATGATAAGGACAATGACAATAAACGCCATCAAATTGCTTTAAACGATTGCGCCGCACACATACTTAGTTAATTGTATGTCAGTAGGTACGTTGTATGACAAACATATTCAATTGTATTAGATTTTAAAAAAAGTCCGCGACCCGATATACATATCTATCTCTATTCGGCATTTTATGACGAATAAATAATTGAAAAGTATTAAATTATTATTAATTATTTCCACCCAACTCCAACTGTAACAAAAATATTACGGCCACTCTTACAAACTTATAATATGTTGCATATTTCTCAAATGATATAATACCTACAGTAAATTTTTAATCTACCTAACACAAATTAAAAAGAGTACGTAAATAAACGTATCTTATTGAAACCGGGGGCGCCGTGCAGGGTGCCATAGTATCCCTCGTTTGGAATTCAATGGCTATGCGACAAATGAAGTTTTAATGTAAGATTAGTGACCAGAGAGATTAATGTGTACAAAGAGGTAAATAAATCCATCAAGTCATTGTTTTCATAAATATATATATATATATATAATGCACAGCGGCCTAGGCCTGCGGGTTGGCGGCCATGAGCGCGAGGTCGGCGTCCACCATGTCGCGCACGAGCTGGTCGAAGGTGACGCGCGGCGCCCAACCAAGGCGCGCGCGCGCCCTGCTGGCGTCGCCCAGCAACAGCGCCACCTCCGTGGGCCGGTAGTACTTGGGGTTGACGCGCACGAGCAGCGCGCCCGTGGCCGCGTCGTGGCCCGTCTCGGCGTCGCCGGCGCCGCGCCACGCCAGCGCACGTCCAACGTGCGCGAAGGCGCGCTCCACGAACTCGCGCACGCTGTGCGCCTCGCCCGTGGCTACCACAAAGTCCTCTGGTGCGTCCTGCTGCAGCATGAGCCACATGGCCTCCACGTAGTCGCGCGCGTGGCCCCAGTCGCGCTTGCTGTCCAGGTTGCCGAGCTCGAGGTGCGACATGAGGCCGAGGTGTATCTTGGCGACGCCCCGCGTGATCTTGCGCGTCACGAAGTTCTCGCCGCGGCGCGGGCTCTCGTGGTTGAACAGCACCCCGTTGCACGCGAACATGCCGTACGCCTCGCGGTAGTTCACTACGATCCAGTAGCCGTACAGCTTCGCGCAAGCTAAAACGTTAAACAGAGTAAAACACATTACATTTGTTGCATAAACGCTCGAACATATTCGAAAATATAAACTCGGTTCAAAATACTTGAAGTGTAAATCAGGGTCATGTTTAATAATGTATAAAAATGATATAATGATTGGAGCTATGAATTACCGGCATACAATTAGGTGCGTGAGAAGGAAGCGGATGAATAAATTACGGACTTGTTTACATTTTTATGCAACCAATGTTGGATAACATGGCCACTGCCGAATGAGTGGCATGACAGGTGCACAAATAGACTGTACAAGACATGAAGTTATAACTTTGATTCAAGGAATGCAAGATATATAAATCCGAAAGGCTGTCGTGAGAGGCACAGTTTGATGACAGTGGATGAGGTGAAACCGGCGTTAGCGCCCTGTTCGCACTGGCTGTTACGCTAGGCAGCTGCTTTTCAGTTCTTAAATAAAAACATGTAAAAAGGCCCTAAAACAAAGTATTTTAAAAATTACATCGAGCAAATAAACAAAAATGGTCATAAAACAAAAACTATTGTGCTAACTGAAATAAAATGAAATTGCAATTACTGCATCGCATAAATGCATCGAACAAAAGCTACTGAACTTCTTCTTTTCGACGTTGCTTAAAAATATTATAAAATGATTGAGAATTAAGTTTTCAAATTCAAAATATTCTTTATTCAAATAAACTTATTATAAGCACTTTTGAATCGTCGAATGAACATATGAACAAAAAGCTACCACCGGTTCGGAAGGCAGTTCTGCTGAGAAGAGCCGGCAAGAAACTCAGCAGTTGCTCTTTTCAAAATCAATGGTATATTTTACTATTACATTACGGAATTTTATTATATACACGTATGCTCAGACCCATAAAAGATTTATTAACTTTTTAGAGGCGAAAACTTGGAGTAACAATCTTATCTTTATTTCTAGTTCCTATCGTATGATTGTCACTATGTTTACTATGACAATGTATATTTTGTCGGACAAAGAGAATGTTATAGTTTATAAATTGGGAAGCAAAGTAAGTTTTAAAGTAATAAAATTCATAACCGATATAAAATGAATGTTAATAAAGCTGATACTAGGATGTTATTAATTAAATGACGCCGTACCGTAGGGCGACCTAGGGTAGAAGGGCGTGTTCTCGTTCTGCGGCACCTCGGCCACCTTTCCGTACAGCTCGGAGGTGGAGGCCTGGTATACGCGCGCGCGGCACCCCAGGCCTGCGGCGCGCACGGCCTCCAGCAGGCGCAGCGTGCCTAGCGCGTCCACCTGCGCCGTGTACTCCGCCAGCTCGAAGGATACCTTCACGTGAGACTGCGCGCCCAGGTTGTAGATCTCGTCCGGCCTCACCTGCGCAACCACAAAAACACGCCACTGGCTGAGCCGTAACCGCTGTGCGTAGAAACGTCAAATTTGGACGGATGCGGAATGTTTTTTTTTCTTAATGTGGACACCCACTAAGGGATTTTGAAAAATTTTAACCTTGAAGAGGTAAATTGGGGGTGGAAAATTTGTAATGAAGATTGAAGCCGCGAGCCTTGTTATTGTGGTTTTATTTAAATAATAATCACCGAAGAATACCTTATGAACCCAGTCAAATAACATTCTGTTCAAACGTTCGGCACGGGTTCAAATCCGCAATTGCAAATTTATATGTTTTCTAAAAAATATTTTGAATAAGTATATCTAAAATGGTCTGGTTTTATCATTATAAGTCAAGGCAAACGTTTCATTTTCAGCTCTAAAAGCAAAAACTAAGCAAACAGAACCTAAATTAAGACAATATATTCAACTCATTCTAGAAACATTGCATAACATACTTTACATAAAAGATCATTTAAAATCACACGATAGTTATGACGGTACTAAGAGGTCGTCCTGGCGAGACAAGGTGCGCAGTCTCGGCTTATTGAATTGACATGATATCACTGTAACCTGAAGGCAGCCTGTGGCGTGTACGCCGATACGAACGATACACGTACAGTAATCTCTCGTATCTCTACTATTAGAGGATTACCACTTACATCTAGATTAGATCTACAAATTTAACTTGATAATATTTGTCATCGATTCTGGGAAACATAATTACAGGCGCGTTATCAGTATTTCGGAAATTTTCAGTATAGAAATTTTAATTTCAATGGAGTTTGAGTAAAATATACAGTTAATATAAACGCATGATCCATAGAACCAGAATTGAATTATAAACTATACATACCTACATACCTACACACCTACACACCACGCTCCATACACGAAGCTGCGACTGGTGTCAACGTTAGAGGCACAAGTCACGACTTTGCCACGAATACGTAACAACAAAACAAACAGACACATTCCAAATGGTATGACATGTATAGAGCACTTGTGTTGCTTTGACAATACAACTTGTATCCACAAACCTCACATTCAAATGAGAGAATAGTGTGAGGCCTAGAATTTAATATACACTCTCATTTCATGTTTAACATAATTTTAATGTCTATGATAAGCTTCAAGTATAAATATTACTATTTGTAAGTACAAATAAATGAATAAGTTCTTGTAATTTAATCTATTTGTTAATGTGAAGCTAGTCATTAATGTTAGACTCTTCTCTATTATTATTTTAATTATAAATTATTAATATAAAATATTATTAATTAATTCAAGTTCAAATCATTTTATTCAAAATAAGAAGTTACATGCCTAATTTTTTTAATGTCAAATAATTTACCACCAGTTCGCAAAAGTTAATACCTCAGACCTGAGAAGAACTGGCACAAGGAACTCAACAGGACTTATTTCACAATTTTTTAAAACCATGATATAGAAAGTTCTCTGATGTTTTCTGGGATCCAATTGGAAAAGTGTATACATTGTCCCATAAAAGAATTACAGATTCGATGTAATTGAGCTACAGGAGCACTGAGGTTAAGCCTATTCCTAGTATTAAAATTATGAACATCATCAATATTGATACAATTATTACTGTTTCTTTAACATACATCTTTTAACATTAATTTTACATAGTTTAAATTGTTATTTTAATTAGTAAATAAAATTAAGAATTTTTAAAGCTTGAAATTAAGAAAGTATTTTCTGAGTAAGATGATTTTTCAAATAGTTTTTCATATTTTGGTAGAAAAATACTGCATGTATAATATTTTAAATACCTTAGTGATAATGTTAATGAGACATGTTGTATCAGTCAAGTCTCCATAGTGTAAATGCATCTGTCCCCCGGTGTGACATGCCGGCTGCTCATATAAGTGTTGAATTCTACCTGTTGAAGATAACATAGTAAAATACTTTCACTTAAAATATAATTCAATGAAATATTCAATATTAAATTGGTATTTTACCAGTATTAAAAGAGGATGAACGACGAAGAATTCCATGTACTTCATATCCTTTGTCAATAAGGAACTCTGCGAGATAAGATCCATCCTATAATAAATGGTGTATTCGTTTACATACTTACAAATAAAAATTATGTAAAAAAATGTTAGGATAAATAAATGTACCCCAGACGAAATAAAATGTTTCTATAAAATGTTAAGTTATAATAAAGCATACCTGACCAGTTATACCAGTAATTAATGCCACTCTCCTTTTTACGCTATTACTAGAGGGTTCACCGGACATTTTGAGGTGTCTTTTGTTTAAACAGTAATTTAAACACGTCTACACTCCGCGGCCGGCGACTTGTGATAACGTAAAACGTTCCTAAATCTTATCAGACATGGTCCAGCTCATAGTCGAAAATAATTAAATAAAATTGCAAGTTAAATCATTTTTTGCGGCTTATATAAACCATAAAAGTTTTTATTTACTATATTCCTTTTTTAATTATTTAAATTGGTTAATATTATCGTAAACAAAAGTGTAAGTAGTCATATGTCAAAATCAGCAGTACCTATCTAATTCTTATAAGTTATAAGGCTAGCCACACACACACAATATTATTGTCAATACCATATTGGCAATAATATTGTCCAATGTATGGCCCCGCATACTACACAATATTATTAACAATATTTCGTCGTAAAATCTGACGCAGTCGCTCAGTAGTCAGTAGCTTTATTTGTGTGCGAACATATTAAATCTAAAATGGATAGAAAGCCATTGCAATTACTTAAAAGTCATAAGCAATATTTTTTTTATCAAATTCAGGATTGACGCAAAATCATTCAAAATCACAAGTTTAATCATTTTAATATTATAAAAGAAATACAATCAACAGAGTTCAAGAGAGTTCATTGTTCATAGTGTTGCTGTAAACGCGACAGGTTGTGGGTTCGATACCCGCGCGAGGAAATAAAATATTTAATATTTTAATTTCTTCGCTCTGGTGTTGAAACAAAGCGTAGCGTTGAGTTTCGTGACTCAACACGCAATGCCCCCAGGATTCAGTGAAAAATGGCAAAGGTATTGCTTCCAATGAACCACTGCTTAATACCACGGTGAAGAATGTTAGTCCCTTAAATATGGTAATAATTAATTACCATCCTTAGGTTCCCTCTGTTGCGTGCGGCGTAATTTTACTAAAAGAGGATGATTTTAATAAATTTTTTTTATAAATATCGGACAGCTTTTATAACGCCCTATTTTTCTTGACTTTATCTCGATATGCTTCAATAGATGTATTAAATAGTTCTTAGTAAGACTCCCATGTTTTAATAAATAATTAAATATTGCTTTTCCGTAGAAGCAGTAGTATCAACATTATTTATCACACGACAATATTATTGCTAATAACCCTGCCTCCCCCCTTCCCTAATATTGTCGTGGCAAACACAGGATTTCTAGAAATCTACAATAATATTGACAACCGGCAACACACATGTTATATAGCGCTCGGTGTCACAGGCGGAAAACTTATTTAGTATTATAATGAGAACTTATTTAGTATTTTAATGTATTGGTCTGATAGACGGCCGAGCTCCACAAAATACTGACAAGCAAGAAATTAATATTTCCCACATTTAATATTTCATCGTGGAGTAATTAAGTCGTAGGTTAAGTTAGATTAGTTAGGTTTAAATAGATTACTGTTTATCTAACATTGAAAGCAGTATACTTAGATATAGTTTAGTTTTAGATTTAATTTGTACTTTCATTTAAAATTTTATCAATATAAACTTATCTATAAAAATCGTATTTTTCTTAATCTCCATCTGCAGCCCTCGTAACTCACATAATATTATTGACTTTATTGACAATGCTATTGTACGTGCGTGGACAGGCTAACACACCGAGCTGCACAGGCCACTTACGAAGAAAATTGAAATGCGTATAAAATGGTGTTTTTATAAAAATTATTGCAATATTATGTTACTTACTTCACAGAATGCCAACATTCCTTTATAAAACACTAACGGACCCGGACACGCCTATGCCCGCTTGAACTACTTATACGAATATTTATTATATATATTTATGAAATTATTTTCAGTTTTCAATAGAATTAGTAGGAAAATATAAGCCTAAATAATTAAAATAACCTAAAAAAGAATAATAAGTGGAGATTTATTATTAGAGAAATATCTGAGTAATTAAGATGGACAAACAATAATTACATAAAAATTAACATTACTTCGAAAATGTATGAAAGTCATACTATGCCAAAAAATCAAAGTCATATTATGTCACCTGAAGGCTAGGTCATTCCGAGTCAGTGACATCTCCTTAATTATTTATTTGAATGTTATACAGTAAGCTATAATTTCCAATGAAGTTGAACACAATATTTAAGGAACAATATTTTTGTAAAACATTTTTATGTGTCTCGTAAGGTCGTAACGTCATGTAGGTACTCGTATGCAAGCTGATTTTGGGTGACGTTTTCTTAAAACAACAAACTTTGCAAGCCGTTGTTTAGTAACGGCCGCATAGCGACGGTTGTTATTAACATAGCGGAACAAATTGCATGTCAAATTAATAAGTATTTTAATATATTGACAATATTACAAATGTGAGAAAAAAAGTACCCTATGTTCATCCCAAAACTCTCAAGTATATAAGTTAGCGGTTTGGCCCTGATTGCGTAAAAGACAGACAGACAGGCTGACAGAGTTACTTTCGGATATATAATATACGGTACTGTATTATATATTTTGTTATTTTGTGAAAACTAGCAACACTGTGATCGTGATTTTCCATAAAAAAATATAAATGTCACATAGAGTGATAGAATAGTTTTGTAAGGTTATTGTAATGTAAAATAATTGAACGTTTTAGATGTGTAAATGTGAAACAATATTATTTTATTTACTAAGTCTCAAAGTTGAATAGTATTAAAAGTTACTTTTAAATTACAAGATTAAGTATTATGACAGAAATTACATGATTTGATGTATACATTTTATTGTTTAGTGCGCATCTACGCAAATAAGAGTAAAGAAGTATACTATAATATACAATTAGCTATTTCCTCATGCCGGATATTAAAATAACTCCTTTAGGAGCGGGCCAGGATGTAGGTCGAAGTTGTATTTTGTTATCAATGGGAGGGAAAAATATAATGTTGGATTGCGGAATGCACATGGGTTATAATGACGAGAGGCGATTTCCAGATTTTTCATACATCGTTCCTGAAGGTCCGATAACAAGCCAGATCGACTGTGTAATAATTTCTCACTTTCATCTGGATCATTGCGGCGCATTACCATATATGTCGGAAATGGTTGGTTATACAGGACCAATATATATGACCCATCCTACAAAAGCGATTGCACCTATTTTGTTAGAGGACATGAGAAAAGTTGCCGTGGAGAGAAAAGGGGAATCTAACTTCTTCACTTCCCAAATGATAAAAGATTGCATCAAAAAAGTAACGGCTGTTACATTACATCAGTCTGTGATGGTAGATAATGAATTGGAAATAAAAGCATATTACGCAGGGCATGTGCTCGGTGCTGCCATGTTTTGGATCAGGGTTGGTAGCCAGTCTGTTGTTTACACGGGAGACTACAACATGACTCCTGATAGACACTTGGGAGCAGCTTGGATTGATAAATGTCGCCCAGATCTTTTAATTTCAGAGTCAACATACGCAACTACAATTAGAGATTCTAAGAGATGTCGTGAGAGAGATTTTCTTAAAAAAGTTCATGAATGTGTTGAAAAAGGTGGGAAAGTGTTAATTCCTGTGTTTGCTTTGGGCCGAGCCCAAGAACTTTGTATTTTATTAGAAACTTATTGGGAGAGAATGAATTTGAAATATCCAGTTTACTTTGCATTAGGTTTGACAGAAAAAGCCAACAACTATTACAAAATGTTTATAACATGGACCAATCAGAAAATACGAAAGACTTTTGTCCAAAGAAATATGTTTGATTTTAAACACATCAAACCATTTGATAAATCATACATTGATAACCCCGGTGCTATGGTGGTGTTTGCTACACCAGGCATGCTGCATGCGGGCTTGTCTCTGAATATATTTAAAAAATGGGCACCCTATGAGCAGAACATGTTGATCATGCCAGGATTTTGTGTGCAGGGCACAGTTGGACACAAAATCTTAAATGGTGCCAAAAAAATTGAGTTTGAGAACAGACAAGTTGTGGAAGTTAAGATGGCTGTTGAATATATGTCTTTTTCAGCTCATGCTGATGCAAAGGGTATCATGCAATTAATTCAATACTGTGAACCAAAGAATGTTTTATTAGTTCATGGAGAGGCACAAAAAATGGAATTTTTGAAAGATAAAATCGAGAAAGAATTTAAAATTGACTGTTACATGCCAGCTAATGGAGAGACTGCCATTATCAATACCCCTACTAAGATACCTATTGATGTTTCTCTGCGATTATTAAAAGCAGAAGCTGTTAGATATAATGCTCAGCCACCTGACCCAAAAAGAAGAAGGGTTGTTCATGGTGTCCTTTGTGTCAAAGATAACAGGCTGTCATTCTTAGATATAGACGAGATTTGTGATGAGATAGGCATAAACAGACATGTCATAAGGTTTACAAGCACAGTTCGTTTTGATGACCCCGGGCCTGCTTCTAAGACTGCTGAGAAGCTCAAAACTTTACTGGCTGAGAAACTCCAAGGATGGTCCATCACAATATCTGATGGAAATATATCTGTTGAGTCCGTCCTCATTAAAGTGGAAGGGGATGATGATAACACTAAGAGCATTTATGTCTCTTGGACTAATCAAGATGAGGATCTGGGCAGTTACATACTGGGCTTGTTACAATCGATGGTACAATAATAATAGATGAAAATGTAAAATAATAAATGTAAAATAATAAGTGTATTTTTATTTGCTTAAATACTTAATTAATAATAATAAAATATATTTTGTCTATGCACACCATGTGACATCATTATTGCACTTGCCCTGGTACCATAAGTATAGAAGTTTGTTCATTTGATTTAAGTTCTTTAGTTTTTCTTCATCTATCTCATTTGGTTTCTGGAAATAAATTAAAAATACAATGTACAGAAATAAAAATACATACTATTACATAATATATATATGCTTAAAATAAATTTAATTTGTTAACTTTTGTTAGTAGCTGCTTGTGCTCCATGATGGAGATGTTCGTTACGATGGTGGAAATAGAGCACAGAGTAGAAGCTAGAGGCATATCAATGTTGATAACCTAATTCCTAAATAAGACCGACTACAGATGTGTCGTGTAGGTCGAGATCCCACCGCTTAAACCTGGTGGGATCTGTTTTCTTAATTAAACTTATATTAATGAATAATACATGATTAGTAGAACAGATTACACCTGGGCTGCCTAAAAGAATCCTACCGCCATCGCCTTTAATTACATTTTTTCGTAACTCGTTTTTGGAGAAAAATGTACTCATATGTTTTTTATATGAATCGCACATTCGAAAGAAAATCGCATAAGGAATTCGAAAATTAAGGGTTGCCAGCTCTCAGTCTGCCAGAAGTCCAGGGTTGCCTGGTTACTTAATGTTAATAATTTGCACTCATGTGTTTTTTTAATGAATTATATATCAAATTAGGAAAGGAAATGAGGCTGTCGTGGCCCAGCGGCACAAGGATGTGACTAACGCGACGGTTGTGGGTTCGATCCCCACTCGAGGAAGTGAAATATTTCTTTACGTTTATATTGTGTGGGGTGGTGTTATTCATTAATATTAGTTTAATTAAAAAACAGATCCCTGCAGATTTAAGCGATGGGATCTCAGGGGAATTAAAAATTTTATAAAAATTGGTGCCGATTTAATTTTTTTCCATACAAACTTTCAACCTATTTCATCCCTTTAGAGTTAAATTTTTTTAAAATCCCTTAGTGGATGTCCACATTGCGAAAATAAACATCTGTCGAAATTTCACGTTTCTACGCACAGCGGTTATTTATTTTAGGCTGTGCGTACGTCTTACCTCAGTCAGTGGGAGCATGTCCTTTTTTATATAAGTATATATAGATTACTACTTTGCACTATATGCGGCATGCTTCATGTTATTTGCGACAGACAGACAGTTCCCAGGGATGGTGTCTGTTACTACAAACCCCGCAGGGAAACAGCGTGAAGCCAAGGTAAGTTATTAAACAAAATATTCGAAACGGCACCTGTGTATCGGCATCATGTAGTTTCAAATATTTAGTTTAACAACTTAGCTTTCCAAAGCCATTTAAAATGAGAAGTGTTTAAAGTGTGTCCCGCGTATTACTCACAATACTGCGGTCGATGATGTGATGTGATACATGTGTCAATTTATGAGTGATATATGTAGGTAGTGTACCATGGCGGGCGGGAACAGCCGCCGGAAGTCCCCACGCCGCAGGTGCTCGGCGTGCGCGGCCAGCAGCGCGTCCCGCAGCCGCGCGCCGCCGCACCGCGCGCCCGCGCACAGCGCGCACGCCGCGCGCGTCTCGCACTCGCACGCGCGCGCGCACTCCGCGCTGTAAACCGCGATGTTGCTCTGCGCGGACACCATGCTGCGGGCCGCCTCGTCACTGCGAGACAAAAAAATATGGTGGGAAATGATAATCTCAGAAACTACTAGTTTGAATTATAAAAATCTTTATGTGTCGTATGGTCCATTTATCTTAAAGTCTGTATATGCTACCGTAAGATTAGAAGAAAGAAGAAGACTAAATACATTTGTTCATATATGATTTACAAATGAGAATAACATATTGCTTATAGGTTCCAACATAAAAGTGACGCAATAGGAAATAGAACAACTCTATACAGTGTCGCCAGTGCCGCAGGACCGACCAATACGTGTTGTGGCCACAGGTCACATTCACACGACTTGGTTATCTTCATTTAACCACGGAGGCGAAAGTTGGCAACGAAACGATCTACATCTAAGCACACGCGTACTTACACCGTACACTTGTATTCTAGAATCAAATATATAACGATACGACATTGAAATTGTTGCTTATTGCTAATTATGCCTAAATAATAATGAACAAATATATAATAATAAAAAGATAGATAAGACTACGACTTCGCTGTGCGTCTGTCACCAGGCTGTACTTCATGAACTGTGGTAGTTAGACAACATTTTTCTACAGATCATGTATTTCTGTTGCCGTTATAATAACAAATACTAATAACAAAAAACAGAATAGAATAAATATTAATAGTGATATTATTGTTTTTGCCTTTTAATATACATATAATTCTATGGTACCCTTCATGCGCGTGTCCGATTCGCACTTGACCGGGTTTTAATTAAAAAATTATAAGTATTATCTTGAAGCTGATAATGTTATTATAATACGAAATTAATCCAGGTTAGTAAATAAATAATTGTGTATTTGAAGGGTTTTTTTACACTAAATAATGTCTAAGTGTTCCTATGTAAGTGGGCGGTGCGTGGGATACAATGGGAAACTGAAAAATTTCAAAACTTAAGCCAAATTGTAAAATACATTTTTGATTATGAACTAGTAAATAATTTCTAAAATTAAGTTTTTTTTAGGCAGACATTATTGGAGATTTCTATAACATACTTAAGTAGATGATAGGAAAACTAGCTGACGCGTACCTCGTAAACATTTAAAGCGATACAAGATGTCGCCAGCGCGCCCTCCCTGGTATGGGGAAGCTCCTCGATATGAGCTGACTCAGCGACGCATTGGTGGGCTTAGTCCATATATCTACTAATATATTCATGAAAATTGAAAACGAGAATCGAACACGTAATCTTAAATTTAGTAGCTGTTAATTATATTTTAATTATATTTTCTGTAACTGGTCATTTCAAACGCTAAGACTAAATATAGAAATATATATATATATCCTATCCTATATCTTATAAAACAAAGTCGCTTTTCGTGTCTGTCTGTTGTTTCTAACTCTTCTTCTTCTAAACCATCCAACGGATTTTGATGCGGTTTTCACCATTGGGTCGAGTATTTTTCGTAGAAGGTTTATATATAGTTTATTATTTGTACATTCTTATGTAAATTAACATAAATACGATAAATGTGTATAAAGTCCTACCCGTTGAGACACTTTCGCGCATGCGCTGCTTTAATGGTAAGTACTACATGAAAATAATGTACTGCAGTATTGTTCCTTTTAATAAGATCTACAAAAATCCGCGACAGCATATTCGTATCTTTTAAGAATAACGTGTAGTGATCATTTTTCAGTCTAAAAATAATAATTTCAATATATTTTTTATTGTGAGGGATATNCAATTCACAGCCCCGAGTGGAGATCGAACCCACAACCGTCGCGTTACGAGACATCTCCAACACGACACAAGGTTGCGCATTAATTAGCGACGGAGAAGGCAAGGCTGGATGCACTTCAACTTCACCTGAGCAGCAGCACTCCGCATACCCGGCCGCCCGAGGTCAGACGTCTTCTTCCGAGGGACTTTCTATCCTCCTCCCAATCCCACTCATGAGCAGTCTCCTTGGTCGTTTAATCAACGCCTCCCTCATGAAACCGAGGGCCCAATTCTGATCATCTCCCGCATCCCCTTCCATGTATCTGCTCTAAAGCAGGTTTTCGCCTGAGACCACGGTCAGAGAACCAAGGCCCTGATGTCGTTCAGAGCTAGTACGGAGATGGCCGAGAGAATGTTTTGCGCCTGGCAAAGTAAATTTAGAAGTGATTGCACGTATTTTGGAGTTATCCAATAATTATAATGTATTTCCACGCGACATAATTGGATACATCTTTCGTTTAAGTATTTTTGAGTCAGAGAATAGTAGGTGGTCTGTTGTTTATAATTTCTTTCGCTTAAGTTTTCTGTTATTTGTGTTATTTATTTGTGTTTAATTTAAAACAATTGGAAAATCCTTCTTGGAATTACGAAAATGCAGGTTGCATTAGGGTTTAATTAATTTTCACATTATCTTAAGTGCTTTGCAAACATACATTATATGAATAATACAGTAGTTAAGGCGGGCGAAGCCGCGAGCGGGTCGCTAGTATATATATATATATATATATATATATAGACCGAGGCGAATCGGGTCACTTTTTTTTTGAGGACATGAAAATCATACTAAACCAGACTAAATGAAACTTTTATTGGCTAGATAGTAATCATCCAGCTAAGTAAAAAACATAACAAAACTTAAATTATGCATAAATTCTCCAAATAATTAACAAAAAACCCGCAAGATATCCGATTCGTCCCATTTTGCGGGCCGAACAGGATCGAACGAAGCGAATAGGGCCTTTTCTATCTCCTATATAGGCACATTTCCGTGGCACCATTCTTCGTGTCTATGGTACTAAATTCAATCACAAGGAACCAATCTTGACAAGCCATTTCAATTTCTCTATTGAATTTTTGTTTAATGTTTTGACGTTCTGCGAATTCAAATGCCTATTACAAACCACTTTAGGTGCCATTTCGAAGCCGCGACTATCTTAGTACAGTAGACGTTATCTTCTCAGTGTTCTCATCTAATGATAGCTGCTCACCATGATCCTCATGACACCCTTGGAAATAGTGGATCTTCTTTGTAAGCTTGTGTATGGTAATTTGTAAATCTCAGAGGATCGACGTATGGTAAATTTTTCAGCCAAGACTTTTTTTGCGGCTTCTTTTATTTTTTCTTGGGACCTCTCTACCTAATATGTACATACGAACTAAATCTACAATAAAATGAAAAAGAATCTTTAACCTGAAATATGATTTTTTTAAAATAAATATTTGTCGTTTTTACCTATCACATTATTTTTAAAAACTAAAATATATTTTAAAATGAGTCTATTTTTCCTAAAGATTGTAATGAAATTATAAGTACTTACCTTAGATGAGTGCCAAAAATGTTACATACACAGTAATCTGAATCGCTTTTGAGCAGCCCTCACACGGATCTAAATTAGGGTAAGAGGGTCCAGGTCTGACCTGCCGTCCAGGTGGCGCGCCGCGGCCAGCCCCGTCAGCGAGAGCAGGTTGTAGAGCACCTGCTCGTAGAGGAGGCGGTTGGGCGCGAAGTGCGCGGCGCTAAGGTTGGGCGACATGTTGGCCTCCAGCAGCCACACGCGCAGCGCTGCGTCCACCACCAGGTCGAAGCGCATCAGCTCGAAAAAGTTGTCCTGCGACGGGTAGCTCTTCAACTGGAAACAGACACATGTAAACAACCACACTAAAGTTAAATGAGAATGACGTTTGCAAGCAATGTTTGCCAATTACTTACTTATTTATTATGTCTAGATCTAATAACATTACGAATTCCAATCGACTTTAAAATTCTATAAAAGGTAGGTATACTCGTATGTGACATTTTACCGACATTATCAATCACTGATCTGTAAATTAAAATTACCGGCAATTTAGAAACTTGGTACTTAATGTATTTTTTTGTATTTACCGCCTCGACGATGTGATGCTCCTTCGCCAGCAACACCTCCGTGATGGCCTCTTGCACCTCCTCCCACATGCGCGTCGTGTTCCCGCCCTACGCCAACACAACATATACTAAGTATGCCTTCAAGAATGCCTCGGTTACATTAGGAGAGATATCTTGAATGGAATGCGTCTCAATAGGCGGGCGCCAGCCGTATTGTAGCATCTGCCCACTGAGGTATTTCACATTAGATAGTCTGAAAGCCTTAGGTCTAGTGAAAGATCGACTTGAGACCTTAAATATTATGATGAGTTAGAGCACAAAGAACGCTACGACGTCGTCTTTCATTTGTTACTACCAATTAATTTGCAAATGGAGATTACCTAAGGTAACCTAACGTAATTATTCCTTGCTGTTATGCGTTATACGACTTTAAACATTCATAAATATATCTGCCAATCTTGTTAAACTTTACAATCAGGCAACACAGTATGGTAAGGTATGTAGGTGTAATAAATAATTAGCCCAAACTACGTTATTATAAATGTGAATATCAACATTGCTCGTATTTAGGGTTCCGTACTTTTTAAAGAAAAAAGGAACCTTATAAGATTTTTCAGTCTGTGGTTATCCGTCTGTGTGTCTGTCAAGACCCTTTATCTCATGAACGCTTGGAGATATCGGGTTGAAATTCAAACCAACATATACTCAGATCTATGGCCTCATGATTTTCTGATAAAAACATATTTCTTTATTTATTTAGAAAAAAATCTGCCCGTTTGTATCGCAAAAAATGCCTATTTCGACACTGTGTAGGGAATCAAAATTCATAGGATACTTCCGGTTAAACTAGAATTATAAAATTAGGCAGGGGACGCCCTTGCGCCGTCGACACTCCCACAGGCAGCCACACAGTGCCTGCATATTCTCAGGGACAGAGAAGCCTCTTCCCTCCCTACCCGGTATCGCTGTAAAGGCTAATAGGGCTAACAACATTAATTACGATAATGTAGTAAAAAAGATTTATAAGAAGATTATACATAATAAAATAACAATCTGCGAGATGTTTTCAAAGATGCAGGTATTATTACAGTTGCTTCTTAATTTGTATATTATAACATTCTCTTTGTCCGACAAAATATACATTGTCATAGTAAACATAGCGACAGGCATACGATAGGAACGACAAATAAAGATAAGCTTATTACGCCGAGTTTTCGCCTCCAAAAAATTAATAAATCTTTTATGGGTCTGAGTATACGTGTATAAATAAAATTCCGCAGCGTATTCTAAGTTTGCCACTTCCAAAATTTAAAGTACCTATTTGTAAAAAAAGTTCTAACAAGTAAAGCTTATTACACTGTACAAGAATATTTGGAGGATGAACATGTATGGAATTAATGTCTATTGAATGTCAGGCAGGATAGCTGCCAGCTAATGTTATAGTAAAATATGCCATTGACTATGAAAAGAGCAACTGTTGAGTTTCTTGCCGGCTCTTCTCAGCAGAACTGCCTCCCGAACCGGTGGTAGCTTTTTGTTTATATGTTTATTCAACTCTATTTGAATAAAGAATATTTTAAATTTTGATTTTTTTTTAATAAAGTAATATAAACGCATGTGTAGTACAAGCGGGCGAAGCCGCAGGCGGGCCGCTAGTATATAACGAACAGGTAGGCAGGAAGGTCCTCCACCGGCGCGAGTGGATGACAATCGATATAGCAAGGGTTAATTCGTTAATCCCATTGCGTCGTGTCGCGGGGTGATCGACATATTAGCGTGAGCGCTAAGCGCGGCGCCGCCAGAGAAGGCGCGCAGCACGCCGGGCGGCGGCGGGCGGCGGGCGGCCTACTTGCATCAAAATAGAATACCTACAGTGTAAATACATTATATTAAAAATGTATGTCCTGACATTTGTGTGACATTTCATGCCGCAGTATAAATAAAGTGTATAAGCAGGTATGTGACGACTCCCTCGAGACGAGAGACGCGCTGCGGACGCATGTGGACCCGTTTACCCTTTCGTATGAACACAGTAATAAATCCCACTTACTCAGTCACAGGCACAGCTCGCCGGCGCTTTCTCTCATGTAGTTAGTAATTTTTTAGGTAGGTATTATAAGAACAAAGTTTTTTATGATTTAAATTAATTCCAAAAAGCTTTCGTTGGACTCTAAAGGAGTCTCTCCCTTAACATTGCTCTAGTTAATATATTTTCACACATTGAGCTTTAAACTATCGTCGATCACTCTCACTCACTCCTATAGAGTGTATGATTCAGATTTTCGCCGCCAACATTCAGCGGAACGCGATGTTTGCGGGGGGCCTTACGGTACCCCTCTACAGCCTTGCGTGGTGTCGTGTTAGTCATCGTCTAGTGGACGCACTTACACGGCAAGTGCCAGTCAATGCGCCTCTCGTTGCTCATTACAGCGCCGCTAAACAAAACGGGCTCAACTATGCCCTCTGAGCCCTCCAGGTACATTGATTGACGCACTTTGCTGCCTATATTCAATGTGTGCCAATAAAGCGGACGCTATTATGAGAAATTATATGAAAGATATGACTTTGATTTTATATATTAATTATGGTTTTTATTAATTATTCGTTACACTTAATATTTCATCTTCAAATATTTTCTGTTCCGCATTTTCAATATGTTTGGTCACGCCACACTCCGTCTTGACAAAGCGAAAAAATAAAGATAAATTATAAATTGCAACTTTTCTTCAACTGGAGATCGAAGTCACAACGATCGCAAAGAACTGACGTGAACAAGGTGTACCTTGGAGGTAGCGTAGTGGTCGAAGGTGTCCTTCATGCCGAAGCCAAGGTCGCCGTGCACGCGCGCCAATGCCGGCACCCGCCACGTGGGCCGGTAGTCGTCGCCCACCACGTACTTGTCCAGCACCGACGGGTCGAACGGATAGTACTTCTCGGGGCAGTACCTGGAAATGTCACAAGTATTACGCAACATCACAATTTATACGCTTTTTAACGCGACGCTTTGTGACGTCACTGTGAATGTGACGGTTATGAATTCGATTCCTTCTCGGGGAAGGAATTATTTAATATTTTCTTTTCCTCGCTCCAGTAGCAAGACAAAGCGCGGCGTTGAGTTCCGCCGCTCGATTCGCAATGTCTCGAAACACTTAGCTGAGGATAGGAAATTAAACATTAACGCTAGGTTCCCAGCGATTTAAATTAAACTTCGTATTGATTTTTTTTTTTATTTTCAACATGTTATTTAAACATTATGATAAGTAGTTATATACGTATAAGTAGCAAGTCGCGCCTTTTGCGTTTAGCTTAAACGCAAAAGGCGCGACTTGCGTTTGTTTTTTTGTACGTAGTATGACAACAAAATAATTTTCTTTCGTGAAATAATAAGGTCCACGTATACTGTTTTCACTTTTTACTTCACTTTTCTGTTAAAAAAATCTAACTGATGTAAAATAGTTATTTATTTTGCCTCAGATCAAGTATAAAATATAGTAGGAATGTCAAAAACGTCATAGAGCTTCGGCCCCGTGCTAGTGCTATAAGTATTGCAGGCAGTAACATTCCAAGTAATCGTTATCAGATAAGATTGCAGTTAAACTGTACCTAGGTACCTCTTTAAAGCATATTTTAAACCGAAGATAATAAATATTTAGTGTTTCATAACATAGCAGTTGAGCAGCCGTCGACAGGCTGTGGACTTGATCCCCACTCGATCAAATTCATTATTATCTCTATATATAATAAAACAGTAAAAATATTTTGTCTATACATTTAGTATTTTTTACTGAACCGATTTACGTACAACTTCACCAATTTCATTCTTATAACCCAGCTTAACATCTAAATCTGGGGGGCTAGTTTATTAATAGTTTCATTTCTACGCTCTGGCACAAAGGGTATGTATGGTTTACCTGAACAGTACGTCGCCTCGGAACCAGTAGGCTCTGAGGGGGTCGACGGAGGTGACCGCGACGTACACGCCGATATCGAACCTGTACCCGTCCACCAAGAAGGGGTCCTGCACGTACTCCTGCACGAAGCTCTCGCCGCTTGACAGATCAATAGCAGTCACGTTCTTCAAATACACGCCGCGATGTTGATTGTGCTTTTGTAAAAACATAGCATTTTTATTTTCCGCCGCGTACTTCAAGAACGTTTCCTTGTGTTCCGGTATCTTGAAAGCTTTGGGAATAAACTTGGAGTCCGAAGTGGCCAGGTCGACTTTGTTCGTGATGAAGCCTGTGCCCGGGAAGTGGTTTACCCTCTGATGGCTCTGTAGCTGGTTCAGGTGAGGGTACAGCGCTCGGAAGGGGTAGTCGTGCGACCACAGCAGCGTCCAGGGGGTGGCGTTGGTGCTCAGCTCGTATCCCAGCCGACCCAGCACGAGGTGCACGTGCTTAAGGAGACCGTTTCTATTCTGTACGTCGCTGTGGGCGGAGTACACCCAGTAATACTTTCTCTCGCGTGTGTAATCTTCGACGACGTTTTCCTTTTTATTTTGTCCATTCATTATTTCTAACAGAATAGCTAAAGACACTCCTATGATACAAATTAGGAGGAATATATTTTTGTTCGCGTCATTTCTAATAGAATGAGTTTTCTTTACGATATCTTCCTTTCCAATATTTTTATCTTGGGTATTATCGTTTTTATCTAATAATTGTTTGTTCTAAAAATAATAAACATAGGTAAGTGTTACACGCAATATTATAATGAAACTTTTTTTGTATGTTTTGTATTATTGTAAGAGGTTTGTAAATTATAAGCAGACATCTATATTAATTTAATGAAAGAATGAGTTTTTGTGGAAATACCTCCCTGTATGTACCTTAATTTTTTACTGCTTCACGGTGTATCCCGCCCGCATATGCAGGGTAGCCGGTAGGCAGAGGGAACCTAGTGTCACCAAGGCGAGAAAATAAAGATATTATACAACCTACACGTATTACACCACGAGTCCACGACGACCTTAAGGTCCCTACTTATATACGAGTATAAGATTTTAATTTAAAAAGTATTAACTAGAGTAATTTTTAGTTAATTAAGTAGGTATCGCGTTAGTATATGATAACTAAAAATAACGTATCTAAACTTGGAAAATAAAAGGCGCGTAAATTAACTAGCAAAATGAGACAACATTTATAAACATAAGTTAGACTCATGAGTAAATATTACATGTTTTGTTAGTCCGAAAACAACCTTAACAATATATGTTCAAAATTTATTTTAATAAGGTCCTTATTTAATAGAAGAGTAAATCTGTATTTAATTTAAAATAACAATACACATTTATTACATGTGCGCAATTGCAAACTCACATGTTTGTTGCTCTCGTCGTCCTTCATGTTAATCAATTGTCACTTATTAACAGTTTTTAAATAAATATTGTGCACATCACTTTTACCAAAAGTAGCGCGCGCGCACCGCTCGCCACGTGTGCGGCCGGAGTGAGTAAGTCCGTGTTAGAGCGAGACGGCACGCATTACCAGTTAGCACGTGTCAGAGTGAGACAGCGACCACTTTCTAAACTGGCTGTCAGTCAGCCTCAGTAGGTCACATCTATGGAGTACATATAATTGAGAACCTTTATTTAATGTTTTTAATATTAAATGTAAAAAAACATAAAAACAATATATTTATAGTTATAATTTATTTGAATACAATATCTTATCAATAAAGAAGAGTTCAACAATGCATTTGCAACAATGTCTCTCTCTTGCAATCTTTGCGGAGCGAAAAGAGAAATAAGAGCGGCAGTCAACACCTATTTAATATATTATATTGTTAGCATATTCGTGTAAAAGTGGGTAGATTTAGGTGGAAAAGACCATAAAAGCAGTGGAATTGTGTCAAATTGAGACAGTTGCTTGTCGACGGAAGCCCTGATTGGAAGGTATCTAGCGTGTAGTGTTGTTCTTGAGTGATACATATCACTTATTGTAATTACGTGGAGCCTCTGCCCGAGTGTATGTTTGTATGTTTGTTTGTGTGTATTTTTAAAAACCTTAACCGCTTCCATTATCTAACAATATCAATCAATATCTTTACAGACATCAATCCGCATGAGCATTCTTAATTTAATATCTAGGATTTTCAAAAAAATGTTATCTTTTAAAAACTTTATCTTCTTTTTGGCTCTTACCTGACCGTCGTTCGTTTGGTCTGCTGTATGCCGGCGGGTCCGGCAGGTCTGCAGTTCTGACCCGCAACCCAACCAGTACCAGTGCTCCCTGAAATCAGCGCTCTTAACCGAACACACTCTTCAGTTTTATAATATTAGTATAGAGTACGTCGCGCGGCTAGGAAGGGCGACGGAGAAACTTAGATATTGTGATGTGAGTGATATCACTCACTCGCTTAAACAAACTCGTACACTCCATTCGTACATATTCCCATTATTTCTTATGTTTCTTTTATTCGTAGATATATATTATTATAAAAAGTACATCGAAGTACAGTATTGGTGTTTCCGAATAAGGCAGAGTAGGCCTAGGCAGATCCCTACCCCTAGGTAGACCCCTACTCCTAGGCAGACTCCTCGACCACGGTCTTTTCGTTGGCCTCCAGAATAGGTATAAGTATAATCAAATATACATAATTATTCGATTTTTTAATACTGGATTGTAGAAATAAAGATATCAAAATATGTTCTATTAATAAAATAATATCTCGGTCTATAACTATTGGTAAATAGATCACGCATCTTGCTTCCATGTGGGAAACCTCAAGGAATGCTGCGCAGGTGGCGGCAGTGCGGGCCTGCGGTTGCAACTGACAAATATGCAGTTGCAGTATTGACACTAGCAATACAACGTGTTTTATAACTAATTATAATTATTTCTTAGGATGGAACTATTGCCTTAACAGTCAATAATTTGGTCTCATTTTTATCTTTTAATACTTTTTATACATCAGATGAATACTATATTCTAAAAATATTATAATTTTAATACTTTAAAAATTCTAAAATTATTTTAAAATTGTCCTTAATAAATATATCTCTTTATATTTTTCATTTTGAATAAAATTATTTGACTTTACTAGCCTATTCTTTTTTTCTGAGGCCAGTCGTGACGCAGAGCACAAGTGTGTGTGTGTGGGTGGGTCTGTATGAAACGGCTGCAGGTTAACGACGAAGGTTGTGGGTTCGATTCCCACTCGAGGAAATTAAATATTTATTTAAATTTATATTTTCATTCCTTCGCTCTGGTGTTGAGGCAAAGCGCGGCGTTGAGTTCCGCCACTTAACAAGCATTTCCGCAAAAAATCGGTGGTAAATGGGGAACGGAGTATTAGGTTCCCTCTGCTTACCCTGCTATGTGCGGGACACAGTGTGGATTATTTTAATAACTGTGATAGTTGTATTCGTCACATGCGGCTGCGGCTTTTTCAATTTAATATTACGAGTTTATGGGAAATTGATAGGTACTGTTAGAGGTACACTTCATAAATCGAAATTTAAATCTTTTGGTATTTTATTTGATTTTGCCCGAAAAAAATGTTGTATTTAACACAAAAAATATTATATATTTGTTATTGTTTTTGTTACACCAGTCCAGTCCAGTGTAAATCTGGTAGATACTTGCCTATGGCCCTATCCCCAAACAGACATACTCGTACAGACTAAAATATTAAAATAGATTTTAACCCTAAAAGGGTGAAATAGGGGTAGGAAAGGGTGAAAGTTTGAATTGAATTTTTATTAAATCGCCACCGATTTTATAAAATTAGAAATTCAAACTCTTAAAAATATTTCATTGACATACACGTGTTTCACGGTTTATTAGAATTTACCCCCTAAACTGAAAATAATTTCATAAATATAATTAATAAATATTCGTATGATTCAAGCGGGCGCAGCCGACGCGGCTAACTAGCGGACGAAGCCGCCTAGGTCGTTTAGTACGTAATATTGCGCGTCGTCTTGCCTTTTTTTTAATAGTATAGAAATAGGTACTTCTCCAGCCTTAATGAAATATAGTTAGATATTAGGTACCACTTTACAAAAGTGGCGATAGACTTCGCCCTGGGAACTACAGACCAATCTGTGTACCTACTACCTTTAAGTAAAATATTTGAATACATAATTCAAGACTCTCTTTTCATACACATTAATAACTCTCTCCATAGTGGGTAATATGGATTTACCAAAGGCAAGTCACCTACGGATCCGCGTGTTGTCCCGCGTGTTGCCCTTAGCGATTGGTGTGTTGACTTGTTTTATTGCAAATTCTTTTGAAAACAATAGTGTTCTACCATAATGGTATCCTATTGTTAGCAATATTCCGATGTACGTGCGGTATCGAACCCACCACTACCATCCCCACTCATATAAAAGAAGCGTTCAGTCGTGGACAACCTGTTTCGGGAAACGGTCCTCGTTTGAGACTGGTTGGCGTCGATACGCGTTACTACGCGATTACTGTTAGTAATTTGTATTTATATTTGAATGAAGTCATTGTAATCTCTGGGTAGTTTTTAATTAAATGAACCTCAGACCATCCTCAGTACATTGTTTTATTTTTATACTTACCACTTCTGATTTCTAATAGTATTATTATTTGTTACTAACCTGTAAAGAGAAACAACATTAAAAGCTATTGCATCAAATATTATATTTTGAAATTACATGTTGCAGAAATCAAGTTTTATTCATTAGAGCCGGTGACAATTCTTCTATCCGTGCCGTCCTGGAATGATAATAGAGCAAAGTGTTGCCATACCAGACCAGACAGAGGAGAGACTTAGGAGGCGCACTCTCTATAAGACCTATTCCAGCAGACGAAGTACCAAGACCGGTAGTTGAGCGAGCTTTAGTAAAACCATACTGCTTATTATGCATAAGAATATATGAATTAAAATGCGGTAATATTTGATTTACAGATCCGATTCGGCCTTGCTTCGGTGAGGTCGCACAATTGGGCTATTACATTTATTTCGATCCCTTGTCGAAGTGATACTATATATATATATTAGTGTTGTGCTGCGGCTGCTGCGACTGCTGAGCTGCGTGGCGTTCTGCTGCGCTGCGTTGCCCTGTGGTTGCCGAGTCCCGCATCGCTCGTTTCCAGCGTCCGGATTGTTGTTCAGTAAGTGGACTCACAGTTGTTCTAGTTAGGCACTCACCTACCGTTCACCGACGGTAGACTTTGTTTTTGCCAAATATTGTGTTAGTTATAAAATACACACCCCGTCCCTCGCCGCAAGGTGAGGGGAGAGACACAGCATGGCCGGCCTTAGCAGCTCCGAGCTGCTGAGGTATTTAGAGACCTTCCACGGCGAAGCGTTCAGCGCCGTGATGAAGTTCGCGCAAACGCGCCACGACGCGCCAAGCTCGCCTAGCGCGCCCGATGTCGGCCCGGATGCCGATATGCAGCCTTCAGCTGCCGGCCCGAGTGCCATGGACGAGCCGATGCTCTCCGACGGGCCCTGCGACCTCGGTGTCGCCCCGTCGAGGGCACGTTCCCGCGACCCATCACCGATCCAATCTGGTGAAGAGACGGAGGAGGGCAATTGCCCGTCCTCCGATACGGAAAATGAAGACGGTTTCGAGACCGTCGGATCCCGATCGGCCAAGCGTAAGGCCAGGGCCCCTAAGGCCCCCCCCCCGCCCAAAAAGGCGAACAAACCCGACGGCCGCCGTTCCCGCGCGAACGCGCCAACGGTTTTCCCCTCCCCTGCCCCCGCCTCTGCGGTCGAGCGGGAAGTGGACGCAACCCCCCGCGCGCCCCGCGTCAAACCCCCGCCGCCCATTTATGTGCAAGACAAGCACAAATGGGGCAAGGTGTCGCAGTGGCTTAATAGCCACAACATCCAATATTCCACCGCGCGCTTAACGCAGGTCGGAATTAAAATTCAGGTTAGGTCTTCGTCGGAACACCGACAATTCACCTCGTTCCTTNATAAAATATTTGCGATTAAATTAACAAATTCAAAATTGAAGTGAACTTGACGAAATGTTGTACTTATATGAGGTAATTTCGTACTTATACTAAAATCTTTACCCAACTACCTCCTAACATGTCATTTTTTTAGTTTCTAAATGTAATGTAGGTAACATTAAAAAAAGTTTATAGATAATTTGAGATTATTTTTTAAATTAAAAATATGAAATATATGGTTCTTATGGTTGATATATGAAATAATGAATACTGTGTAACATTCAGCCTAACGAAATTTTTAGAATATGTACTCGTACGTGACGTCTTATGAAAACAACGCTATGTTTTTTTATCTGTGATCAACCTTATTGGCGCCAAATTTAAAAAAACAATTTTACCTGTCTCTTTAATTATGTTGAATTCTTCAATTAATTTATGTATTTTCTTGTATAAATATATAAATTAAAAAAAAAAACTAAAAGCTAACATCTGTGTATATTATATTATACATATAGTTAGGAGACTTCTGTGCTACAAATGTCAACTGTCAAATATAGTACTGCAATGTGTCAATGTCACTGTCAATATGCCCGCTCTTTTTATTTTGTTATTAAAAGTTACTGTTGCTTTGTTAGAAGCAATCCGGTTCACATTCTCCCACAACTTCAAACAGACTGTCATATTTACAGACTCATTAAGTTGCATATTGGCTATCAAGAGAAATCCATTTCATAGTAAATTAAGGTCTTCAATTATTTTAAGGATTCGTGAAGAACTGTACTCATGTTATCTAAAGGGCTTGGATGTTACTTTGGCTTGGATTCCAGGGCATTCTGGAATCAGTGGGAATGAATCTGCAGACTCTTGCGCAAAATTGGCCATCCAGTGTGGTAATTTAGATAACTTTTTTATTTCGGCCCAGGATTTGTTGTCTCTTGCATTAACTCACTTGGATGTGTCCTGGTCTGAATTCTATGAATTAACAAAAACTCAAAAAGGTAAGTATTATGCTTCTATCCAACCCAATATCCCAAGGCGACCATGGTTTTTTTCTCAAAAATTTGCTGAACGGAGGATTATATCAACTATTTGTCGTTTGCGCCTTGGGCATGCATGTACACCTGTTCACCTAGCTAAGATCAGGGTCAGGGACCACTCATTGTGTGAGTGTGGCCTGGACGAAGGTTCCCCTTCCCATATCCTTTTCACATGTCCCAAGTTAATTTGTCCCTTGTATGATGTCCTTCCTCATATAGTTCCCCGTCCCCTTAATGTTCAGTGTCTGTTAATGTTTGTATATACTCCTTTGTGTAGATTCTTATGTAAATATATTAGATCTAATAATATTATAGTATAAGCTAACAATTTTGTAAAATATTACCTATTACTAACCCTTTATTATGTATATATTGTGTATAATTTTTGTTTATCTTATAGGTGAAGGCAGTATCTTAGCTGGATCTCTTTTTAACGTGCATCTACTATTGCGTAATATTGTCTCTTTACCGTACACTCTCCTTTGTGTGTTTCCCATTCAACGTGACATTGGCGAAGTGATTAGTGCTGAACTGGCACGCTCGGATCGCCATAATTAAAGAACAACAACAATTAAAAGTTACTAATTTAAGCGGGAAGACATATTTGGCCCTCACATTCGTGAGGTTACACGTGTTGTAGTCGATGTGATTTGTTACTAGGTTGTTAATAGATAATTATTGATTAAAGATGTAACCAACTATGTCGCGTGGAAATACATTATAATTATTGGATAACTCCAAAGTACGTGCAACCACTTCTAAATTTACTTTTCCAGTAGTAGCTCCGAACGACATCAGGGCCTTGGTTCTCTGACTATCGGCTTTTACAGCGACACCGGTTGGGTAGGGAAGAGGGTACTCTGTCCCTGATGAAAAGCAAGCACTATGTGGCTGCCTGTGAGGAAAATTAAATAGAATGCATCGGCCGGAAATCGAACCTGGGCCGGCCGTGTGGCGGCCGAGCATTTTACCACTGAACCACCGATGCGTGTAAGGTAGGCGGGCGCGGCGGACGCAAAACGTCGCGGGGGGCGGAGGGACGAATGGCGAGTGGCGAGCCGTTTCGCAGCAAGGATTTTTTGATATTGTAACAACTTCTAAAGTACTTATTAAAATGAAAAACAGTAAAAGACAGTTTTGATCTACATTAAATGGCCAACGTAACTAATATACTTATTTATATGCTGAGAGCATTTCTCTAAAACTATTCGCAGCTTCGAAATAGTGTAAAAAGCAAATTGTATCTTCGTTTAACGTTAAAAAATAATAAAGTATTTTAAAGGATAAAGATTAATACCATTATGGAAAAATATCCCTCACATTAAAAAATATATTGAAATTATTATTTTTTAGACAGAAATATGATCACTACACGTTATCCTTAAAAGATACGAATATGCTGTCGCGGACTTTTTTGTAGATCTTATTAAGAGAAATAATACTCCAGTACATTATTTTCATGTAGTACTTACCATTAAAGCAGCGCATGCGCGAAAGTGTATCAACGGGTAGGACTTTATACACATTTATCTTATTTATGTTAACTTACATAAGAATGTACAAATAATAAACTATATATAAACCTTCTCTGAAAAATACTCGACCTAATGGTGAAAACCGCATCAAAATCCGTTAGGTGGCTTAGAAGAAGAAGAGTTAGAAAGTTCAGACAGACACGAAAAGCGACTTTGTTTTATAAGATATAGGATAGGATAGGATAGGATATATGTTGATTAAGATACGAGCTTAAAAGTACATATCGAAAACAACAACAGCAACAGGGTACGCAGAGGAAACCTAGTGCTAAGACACTCCGTGATTCACTCACTAAGAAAAAGACTCTTCCTGATTGTTATATTACAGCCAAATTATACAAAACTTTTATTAAATATAAATCAGTAAATGAGAGCCAAGTACAGGCGTTTTCAGCAAAGTACAGGCGTTTTCAGGCGGTGTCCAGCGTGTACAAGTGCGCTTAATTCATAGAGCTGCCGCCGCTTACGGCTTTACGGTCACCGGTTTTTAAAAAATAAGATATAATAACCGTTTAAATAAACTTGTTAAATTGTTGTTTACGAGAATACTGCAAAATAGGGGGTTTTAACAAATGTGCCAAACGTCATGCAAGAAGAGTCATTAGTTTAAAGATTCTGAAAAGCCCAAAAGTAACTTGAAATAGTTGATGTCAACTTTGCGCTTTCCCAGACTCGTACAGACGGGGAGGCTGGACGCGCTGGCACGTGTCTTGATTGCAGTTAAGTTTCATAATCCCTTTTTATTCTCTACAGGAAAGGTACGTATAGGGATAAGGTAGGGATAATATAAAGTAATAGTTAAACTTTTGAAGGATCAAAAAGTGAAAAAAGTAGTAATAATTATGAAAAAGTTGATTTATTATTATTATAATTATAATAATTATTATAATACAGTTTACAATAATTACAAGCGATCACCAAACGGGGTGAAAGAAAATGGCATATTAAATTAATGAGGGCCCGCGCGGCGGCGTGCGGTGTCGAGCGGCGGCGAGCGGCGGAGAGCGGCGGAGAGCGGCGCTGCTCGTCCCCGCGCGGCCCTTCGACGTTAGGATATAGTCTTTGTAACGCGAGGAACAAAATATTACACAAGTCGAGTATTATTTATGATCGATTCGGATTAAACCGGTTTCGGCGAAGCGGGAGAGAAGGCGGGCGGCGGAGGAGAGCGCGCCGCTACGGGCAATCGCACTCCTCTACCACCATCTCGGGCAGGTCGCGCTTGATGATGTTGGAGTCCGCACCGAAGTAGATCAGCGACAGCGCCGAGAAGCGCACCGGCGCGCAGCAAGCCGCGCGCTGCAGTCTCGCTGCCTCCGCCACCTGCGCGTGGTAGCTGGACAGCGCCGCCGAGGTGGCGCACGAGCCGCGGCAGTAGTTGGCGTAGTAGCCCTCCGGCGCCACGATCCAGTCGTCCCAGCCCAGTGCGCGGAAGCTCACGTAGTAGGTTTGCCGGCAGCAGCCGCCCGCACGCGCCGCGTCGCAGTCGAGCGCGCGGCGCCGGCGAGGCGCGCGCGCGGCCAGGCGCAGGCGGAGCAGCGGGCGTGCTGCCGCCGCGCCACCCAGCCGCAGCCGCACGCGCCCTGCGCAGCCCGAGCAGTCTAGCAGCAGGCGCAGCGGCGCGCGCGCACCCGCACCCGCCCAGCGCCGCGCCGCGCCTGTCACGTCCACGCGCTGCCAGGCGCGGCCGCGCGCGCGCGCGCTGCCCGCCAGCGCGCCCACGCTGGCGTTGCCGTTGACAGTGAAAGCCCACAGCGTGTAGCGCAGGCGGCGCGCGCGCGGGCCGGCCTCGGCGCGCACGAGCAGCTCGGCCGCCGCCACCGACAAGCCCTGCTCGGACTCCGCCTCCGGCCCGAGCCGGAACTCAATCAGGCGCTGGCCGTTGAGCGTCTCGCCTGTGGACAGACAAACCTGTGCGTGAGACAACCACCATCGCCCCTGCGTCTGTCACGAGGTCCCTAAGGCGAAATGACTCCAACAGCGATGGACGAGAGGCGGGGGCCGGGGCAGGGCGGAGGCCGAGTGCGCGCGCTGGGCGCTCCTGGCTGAGAGCTACGCTGGCCCCGTCGCCAAGTATATCCGCCCGTACGTCGCTCGGATATACTCGCCCACGTGAGTTTGCGATATCGCGCGCACGCCGACTTAGTCTTGAACAACTCCTACATGAAACGAAAGTTAAAGAGCCTCTATAAAGTCGTTACGATAATAAAGGAACTCAGTCGACCGCTGTTGCTTTTATAAGACATAATAAAACGATGACTACGCATATTCCAGCGGTGTTAGCAGAGCGCCACTAGCTCTCCGCTCCTCACATTGCACGATCTGTAAAAAAAGTGATATTGTAATTAGTGACAATAATAGTTCACACAATCGTAGGGGGCTACGAGTACCCCACCATGCACACGCACCTGGGGGGGGGGTCAATCGGCTACTTAAAATGAGCCAGGTGTATGAGGTTAAATAATGCACATAATATTGACCGTGTCGCCGGCGCCGCGCACTGTTATGCAACTGCAATCGATTGCTGCCCCTAGGAGCCGCAAGGTTGTTCGTTGTTACCTAATGCTTCGGCCAGAGGCCGGTCCGTGCTGCGGGCCCCGTGGCGTATTCGACTACTGCCGGTTGACGTAGGCCGTTTGTATAAAAGTGCCACGGATATGTGTAGTGTGGGTAGAACGTGTTCTAGAACGCAGTCGACTGAAGTGGTCGGAGCGTCCAATATAAATAATTCTATTCGTAGATGCCTAAATATGCCTGCCTACACTTGGAGCTCGTAGCTCGTAGCTCGTAGCTCGTAGTACGAGTACCGCGAGCTGCCAACAATAATCGTAATCTAAATTATTATTTTACCTAATTGGCACGCAACTTTAATACTTCTAAGCTGTACTCGTATTTATTTGTAACATAAATTATTGTTATATTATTATGTTAGGTTATTTTACTCAACTCATATATTTTATACTTTTCTTTACATATTTTACCCAAAACGTCATTCCTCTTATACAACATGTTTTTAAAGTTGCATTTGAGTTAAAGTTATAATAATAAACAATTAGACAACCTTCACTACACGAGTATTAGGTAGAGTCGGCACTGAAGGCCGAGGCTCATTCGTTATTTTAGGTTTCAAAGTTTTTTTAGTCTAGATTTCGATCGAGGCCTTCAATTTAGGCATAATTTGTTGTTGAATTCTGAAATATGTACATATATTAAAACTAAATATTTTCTTTATGAATTTTGTATAACATTCTGTAATTACCAATGTAGAGTATCGCTCGTTTATTTTTTCCATTAATACAAGCACGAGCGCTATGCTCCTTCAATTAAGAAGTGGCCGGTCTCCTTTGTCTCCTGGACGTTTTGTAAGGATAACTAATCGCCCGAACTGTTGATGTTGGCCTTCCATTGTGAACACAAATATGATTGTTTAATCTTCCACAATAACGGGATGAGGTGACTGAACTCAAAGGTGAAAGGTTCATTCTCAACGACCCACCAGGCGCAGCGGCACAACGGTTGTGGGTTTGAGTCCCACTACACGAGTAACGAGGCAAAGCGCGGGGCTGAGTTCCGCCACTCAACAAGCAATGCCTCCAGAATTCGGTGGAAAGTGGGGGAACCGAAGTGTCTTAATTTGAACGGAGTGCCTTCACACTAGGTTCATAGGTTCCCTCAGTTTATTTTATTATTTAAATAACACTATAATAACATAACAAAATCAATCTTTTTGAAAATTTAAGATTTAATTTACGAGCATTACGTGCGAGAGTAGATACACTACTACGATATATTGATTTGTCAATTTATAAACGATCTTATTGAGTTTTTGACATTTGCTAAAACGTACAAAAATTTGAACGAAACGAGACTCGAACCCGTCTCGACTGTGGGACAGCACAGCACTGCACTGCAGAAGTGGCGGTTTGTGTTGACTTTAGTGACCTCTGCTTCATCCGCATAATGCCGCGTAATCTACAATGTGACAGCAATAAGGGAGCCCTACCATCGTAAGCCCTTATTTAGACAATTATTCAATTATTTTATTTATGTCCAATAAATAACTAATTGACAACTAAACTAAACCTAAATTAGTGATTAGAATGAAATCTTTTTTAAAAAAAATATCTACTAATTTGTATATCACGCAGGAGTAACAGAAACTGTTTCACTCTTGAAATTGTGTGAGACTTACCTTCACGTGGGAAAATTGTGGTCAAACGAGTTACGTAAAAAGTTAGCCATGTCGACGAGCGCGCTCCCCCACCGCGGCCGGACAGCTACTGGCGCTCGGCGGGGAAGCCCTCGCTTATATAGTGCGGGCCCGCGGGGGTGGGTGATTCACGACAAGTTTTCCTCAAGGCTGGGTTTTTTGGCAACATCGAGAATTCTTTTGTTGCTTTATGGACTCCAAGTTGGAATAAATATATTTATAACCAATGAGCATATCAGGGTAGGCAAAGGAAACCTGGGAACCTTGTCTTCATACATTTTGCTTCCATTAAAACAATTCCAGTCCCCACTTTCCGCTGAATTCTTGAAGCATTGCGTGCTGAGCGACGGAACTCAACGCCACGCTTTGCCTCGTACCCAGAGCGAAGAAATGACAATATTAATTAAATATTTCATTTTCTCGAGTGGTAATCGAATTTATAACCTCCCCAAGTTTGTCCAATTTAACCATTAAAAAACTTACGTTAATTAATAATATTCGTTTAGCACCATTATATATAAATTCAGTAGCAATTATCGTTTTAAATTTTAATGAGTTTGTTCTTTTACACTACGCACACCAATCGAACGAATTATTTAGGAAAATGTCTATACTTATGAAATTTAGAAATGGTGCTCGAGTCGCGCGATGCATGTTATGTCCAAGTAAAGTAACGTTATAACAAATATATGTATCATTATATTTAATTCTCGTTGTCTCTTAAATTAAATAAATGACTTATAATGTAAATAAAACAATATTGGTACAACTTGTCGACGTAACAATCTTAATTTGTTAAATAAATACTCTGCTCTGCACAGACGACGTGCGCCGCGCTGTAGACGTGCTACGGCGCTCCGGCGCTCCGGCGCTACGGTGCTACACATCCACATCGCTAGCGGCCGCCGCGCTACGATGGAACTTATTTGGTTTCGCTCGAAAACATTGTCGTGTTTAATAGCAACATTAAGGCGGCAGGCGGTCAGGACGCGCTTACTGCAATTGTCCCCGCGTAAACTACGACCCTGATCCTAAATCTTGATATCTCGGTATTTTTCTTTCGTCATACAAATAATAATTTTAGAAACAATATCAAACAACAAGGATTTGTAGCAAATATAATATATTCATTTTGTTGCGTGTGTTATAAGCTTGCCAGAATCCAATAGTGAAAACTGCATTTAAATCGGTTAAGCCGTTTCTGAGATAAGCGTGAACAAATTCGCAGACAAAACAGACAAAAATTTAAAAATGTTTGTTTTTGGTACTATTACATTAATAAATATCTCCAATAATAGTTTTCCTGATTTATCTTACATTTACAAGCACCGACCAGTTACAATTTTATTATAAGTATAGACAAACAGCGTTGTAGTCGCCGCGGTACTCGCTCTAGCAACAAAACAAACCGTGTCGTTTGATTCCCACTTGGGGAAATCATCAATTATTAAAAAAAAACAGCTTCAAGCCGTATCTCGCACACAGCAGGGTGGGCAGAGGGAACCTAGTGTTAAGACACTCCGTTCCCCTATTTCTGCCGAATTCTGGAAGCATTACGTGTTGAGTGGCAGAACTCAACGCCGCGCTTTGCATCGACACCAGAGCGAAAAAATGAAAATATAAACGTAAATAAATATTTCACTTCCTCGAGTGGGGATCGAACCCACAACCGTCGCGTCACAGTGACACCTTTGTTCCGCTGCGCCTCGACGGCCTCTATTGGCCTCTATTATTCAATGATTAATATTTTCGTTTCTTCGCTCGTACACCAAGACAAACGTCCGGCGTTGAGTTCCGCCACTCGTCACGCAATGGAACATTAACTACCCTGCTATATGCCTATACCATTTGGGTATTAACCACCATTAAGCCCCAGTATATTATTTGTTAGTCTAGCGACCGTAAGCATCTCTATCCCTATCCTTTTAGTTGTTGGTAACATTTCTTCAGTGACAATATATCATATTCAGTATGAAGTGTATTTTGAAGGCTCCCGTATTATATTTGTGTAGCAGTCCATTTTGTAAACATTTTATTGTCAGTAAGGTAGGCACCGGATGGATGCGAGAAGCCCAAGACCGGGATGGTTGGTAGCAGTGGGCCGCCGTCCACTACTAGGCTGATGTATATAAGGCAGGCAGGCGGCGTTATTGTTAAGTTACAAGCCATTACTGTTTTCTATCAAATACCTATAAATGTTCACTTTATAGGTTACGAGGTGAATTCTGTACGAAATGCAGCAAATACCGTACATAAAGACTCGTAACTCTTGACTTTGCTGCGCTGCAAGGAACCACGGACCTGAACATTGGTACCTCCAGACAGAGAATAAAGTAATCCTATGGAGATTCCGATTTTTTCCTTTTGAGGTACGGAGCCCTAAAATATATAAAAACATTAAATGCTCGCTAAAAGTTATTTTTTTAGAAAATATATTGTATTTCGTTTCAACGTATAAATAGACGAGATCAACGTCCTGATAAGATCGTAATACATAATTGAATTTCTTTAACTTGTGAAAATATGAGCCCCAATGAGCGCATGGCGACTACACGCTACGGTCGAATTGGAATCGGACTTTGCCAAACCATTTATTCTGTTGTTCTATTATTTCCTGTATCATTTTTATAATTATCAATTCATTATACAAAAAACTAAGATATTAAGCTTTGAAGTTTTTTGTAATTTTTTGTTCATAACGACTTGAAAAGTTGCTTGATATGACTGAGACTTCCACATCAGCATCGGAAGGAGAGGCAAGAATAACTCGGTGTCAACTCATGCCCAGTCCACTATATCTACGAACAACTTCGGCTAATAAGCTACGAGTCTTTCCTTATTTCTTATAATTTAATTGATCTATTATAGTTTTTCGTCAGATTTCTAAAATGTTTATTTTTATACCAATGCAAATTTATTATCTTGCTGACGGTTGTTTATTAGTTTTACACCAGAGCCTTCGTTGTTCGCTCTGCACCCTGGGCAGGTGCTGGGCGGGTGCTGGGCAGGTGCGACAGGCAACTATACAGGTGATGTCCATGTTGTGAGGAGACGTGGGTAAAAACATACATTTACGAGTATGTTTGTCGCCGCGATCCTTATTTTGGTATGTAATTATATTGTCGATATAGTTATTTCAATTGCTTTTATTAAGAATGATTTCATTGTAATGTAGTCACTTTAAATTTTATTATTTTAATAAGTTATAATCTTAAAATAATGTGATTATTTTAAGTTTGATTAACTGTCTTTAATTATGAAATATTTAATGGAATATTACTTTGAATTTAGAAATAAAATAAGAGTGAATAAAAAACTTAGATAATTAAATTAATTGTTGTGTTATACATTCGCCCACGGAAGAGACGATACGTTGACAGCTACCGATCACGCCCCTATCACTCTATCCTACAATTCATAGGAGAAGTGTGGCGCATCGACCTGCTCTTTGCAAACAAGGCTACATACGTCATGAGCGGGCTGTACCCACTCCTTTGCAAGCGGAGTAAAATGTCACTTCGCACACACCAACACAGACCTCCTTCAGACGATCCAAAACTAATTCATCTAAATGACATCCGAATGCCCATGGTACGCACACAACGTGGACCTACACAAAGATTCCAAATTAGAATCATTAAATGAATTCTGCAAGCGCCTATCCAAGCGCTACTATGAGCGTGCAGATTCCCAATCCAACCCACTCACTCACTTTTTGAAGTGTATGAGTACCCTCCTCACCCAGACACGCTTCTTCGACGACCTCGAAGCGTATTCCTAGATTCAGACGACAAAATCACAGTCGCAAATGCCCAATGTATAGACAAGATTCACTCCTCACTCTCACGACGCTCTCTCCTACTCTCCGCCGCCGTAAGAGCCAGCGAGCCCAGTCCTATCTCACGGCATGTCCGCGCCTCGACGCGGCGAGCCTACCGGTCAAACTCCCCACTGATTAGCGTACGCAGGGCATTCCCCTGTGATCGTCAACCCTTCATGAGCGTCCATCAAAGCTCGTTCTTTTTCTTCAGGGGTGAGCTACCCACGTCCAGGTCAGAACAGCGATAAAGTCAATTCCAAAAAAAAACGTACCGTCAATCTTGGCTCTGTTATGGCTCAGAGCACTAGTCGTGCTCTGCCACTGGCTAAACTCGATTATTTGGATTATTAATTATTTACTTAATTCATTATTATTTTAATTATAAATGTGGTTAAGATCTATTTATAATTATATACGTGCAGTCTTGGCTCTGGTGTGATTCGGAGCACTGCTCGTGCTCCGTCACTGGCTAACCTCCACCATTCGGATTATTGATTATTTAATTTTTAATCTTTTTCAATTATTGTAACTATGAATGTGGGCTGGAGCAGGCAAGGCGAGTGCTGTTGGAACGGGCGAGAGTTGTCTGAAGCCTACAAGCAAGAGTGGAGTGGAGGTTAGATAATGAACCAGTCCCGTGGACGGCGTCACGTAGTCTGGCGCGCGCGATCAATTGCTGGCAGGCTCCCAGCGGCTCCCAGCGGCGGCGACAGAGCGGCGCCAACCCCGCCGACTAGTAAATACTGAGACATCTTCGCAGTCACCAACTTTTGTACAAATCAAATTGGGCTAACAAGGTTTACCTTGGATGTTGAATAAAACATTATTTCAGCTTTTTTGTCTTCTTTAGATGTAAGTATATAGTTTTTGGACATTTTTAACCGGCTTCTGTAAGAAAAGGAGGTTATTAATTCGACTGTATTTTTTTTTATGTTTGTTACCTCATAACTTTTGACTGGGTGAACCGATTTTGATATTTTTTTTTATTTCAAAGGTGAAGCTTCCCGAATGGTCCCATTTTTTTGGTCCATGTATGATAATAGTATCTATGAGAAAATCACATAAGTCTTAAATTTGCATTAGGTATGTGCGCGACAAAAAGACGAATAACTCAATTACGCACCAATCGATTTTAATGATTCTTTTTTTATTTGAAAGGATACACTTCAAGGATAATTTGGTGAAAGTTTGGTTAGGTTCCGATTATGGGATCCGGTGAAAATTCCAACCAACCATTCCAACCACTCGTTGACAACCTCTACCACCACCATCACCACTCGTTTAAGAAGTATTATTTTAAGATCTACGCATCACTTAAAATCGTAAAATATATTAATTTTTAACAAAAAGAAAAACCGACTTCTAACATCGAACTAAAAAGTGAAAAATAATTTGACAAAGATTTAATAATTTTGAAGTCGGTGCCAAGTAAAACAAACAGGGTTAGTAATTAAATATTGTAGTAAGGGTGTTGTAGCATTAGCTTGACACCGATTTCAAAATTATAAAATCTTTGTCAAATTATTTTTCACTTTTTAGTTCGTTGTTAGAAGTCGGTTTTTCTTTTTGTTAAAACTTAATTTATTGAGTACCTCAATTTTATGTGTTGTAACTTAATTTATTGAGTACCTCAATTTTATGTGTTGTAATTGTAGATTACTTACTTAAATATTAATTATAATCATATATGTTATATATTTTTATCATCTAAATTTGCATAAATACTAACAAGTTTAGTGTAGTTTTCCGTTTTGAGTTGTTTTCATGAACAGAGTGCGCGCAGTGGCGCCGCCTCGCCGCACGTAACGAGGGAACTTCCCGTATATATTCATTAAAAGTTATAGTCCTAATTATATTATTGAAACACGCGAGACGAGACTCGTTGTCGACTTTTATAGATGTCAATGTATTCTTACTTCTATATGTACATTATTAAAAAGAGTTTGTGAGTCAAGAGTCATGACTTCTGAGACACACTACCGACGTAAAGATGTACCTACAATATATGTATATTATATATGTATATTGTATATTATATATGTATATTATATATGTATATACAAATATTAAGTAGGTTAACCAAATGATACGTATTTATCGAAAACTTTTAGTAAACATATTTTAACCGACCCATTTATTATTTGTCCATTTACAGAATAGAGAAAAATAAAAAACCTAACAAGCGCGAGTCGGGCTCACCCACCGAGGGTTCCGTACAAAAATTGGAAGTGTCGAGCTTTTTCTGAAATTCAGGCTTAGCTTAGCTAGAGCCTTAATTTCATAATTCTAGGTCAACCGGAAGTACACTATGAATTTTGATTCCCTTCATGGTGTTGAAATACGCATTATTTTGATAAAAACGGCTATATCTTTTTTCTAAGTAAAAATCAAAAATATTTTTTTTATCAGGAAATCATGGGGCCGTAGATCTGAGCATATGGTTTGAGTATCTCCAAGCGTTCCTGAGATAAACGGTCTTGACAGACAGACAGACGGACAGACCGACGAACAACATAGGGA
Source organism: Heliconius nattereri (assembly GCA_013403645.1). NCBI lineage: Eukaryota > Metazoa > Arthropoda > Insecta > Lepidoptera > Nymphalidae > Heliconius > Heliconius nattereri. The sequence continues at coordinate 47,990 of JAAIXI010000218.1, forward strand.
GGGTCTTATTAGGATACTTTTTTTCTTTAAAGAGTAAGGAACCCTAAAAATGAGCGACGCTAATGCCATCTTTGTCTATGATGGGTAAACTAGCACATATCGATTTGAAATCAAAAATGACACCAAAAATCAATGTTTTTTATTCCAACATCTTCATTACATTTTTTAAATGAGTTTATATAAGTTTGATTGATAATAATATATAAGCGATACATCCACATGATAAGAATTGGTGACAGGAGCGAGGTTGTCAGCCTTCGTAGACACGCAGAAGCAGCGGAAACGTTTCTACTTACCTCTGCTACTTGCGGATCCCAAGACATAACTATACTGGCGTAATGGAATAAGAACCACATTGATAGAGGCCGGCCATAGAGGCCGGTCGGATTTACTCGCACTGGCATCGGGGAAAAGCGGGAACGGAGTCTCTTGACACAAGGTTCTCTCTGCCTACCCTGCTGTGTGGGGTGCGGGCGCTATCTGTGATTTATCGGCGATTTTTTTTTAAGTATCAACTAAAGTAAAAATTAGCTTCTTATAACAGTTGGGATCGTAAAAACAGGATTTTAAATAAAGCAATTTGATCACTTATATACGTTTTATTGTTATATGCAACATCTACCACAGACAGACACTACTGTATATGATTTCATTATTATTTTTCATAATTTATTTTTTTAAATATTATAAAATACCAGTAAATATTCGTACATTACAAGTAGATAGAGCATCTTAAAGTAAATTGTAAATAACTCGGTAAAGACAGTAAAAAATATTTGTTGCGCCGACAGAGCTATATGAAGTACAACAATACGAACAATACGAACAATACGAGCAGCAAACAAACAATGTGCTAATATGTTTACAGTTACCTATTTATTTTGTGCGGGTAACGGCTCTTCCTTATATTCTACAAGTTAACAACAAGTAACACGTAAGCAGCCGTACGAGCGAGCACGGCGGCGCTGCTGGCCCGGAATGACTAGAACATACATGTTTGTATTATAATTACAGTTACAACATTATTTTTTATAAATGATTTATTTTTTATATATTATCATATTATAATATATTTTGAATTAACAAAACAAAATAATATAATAAAAAAATCTCAAACTTTAAACATAGCATAACGGGAAAGTTATTCTTATTTTTCGCTTAAATTATCTTTAAAGGGTTAAATGATAATTATTAAAACCCCAGTAATAATAAGAATGCTTAATATCTCTCACGAGAATTTATATTTCGTAAGATATGTATACGTACGTACATATGAGTACGTTGTTACATACACTTGGGAAAAACTGGTAGGTCTCTCTAGGTAGGTCGAGAAAGAGATCTCTTGTGAAATTTAACTCGGATTGCCAGCGATCGGGAAGCTACGACAGATCTTCGCGTCCAAAATACATCAGCGTCTTAAGACGAAAGTCTTCGAACGTGTGAATGTGACCGGTGTGTTGCCAGTGATGATATACGGAAGCGATACTTGGCCATTAACTATGTGTCTCGTCAGAAGGCTCGGCGAGCAATGAAGAGAGCAATGCTCGGTGTTTCCCTACGTAATAGAATCGGAAATGAAGACATCCGGCGGAGAACGAAGATGACCGACATTGCACGGAGAATTAATCAGCTGACGTGGCGGTTGGCACATAGCAAGGAGAACCAATGCCCGTTATGGTGGAAAGGTTCTCAAGTGGCGGCCACGATCCGGACGACGCTTGGTGGGCAGGCCCTGCACCATGATGCAGACAGCGCAGGACCGATCGGCGTGGAGATGGGGAAGTGGGAGAGGCCTATGTCCAACCGCGGACTCGAAAGGTTAATATGATGATGTATAGATGCTCATACAGCCAAAGCGGGCGAAGCCACGTGCGGCCACGTGGCGGGCTGTTAGTATGTAAAGAAATTGGCAAGTGAACACGGATTACAATCATATTTTACATTTACTCATTTATAAACATTTTACAACATTTATGTATCTTATTTATTTTTCTTAATAAATGGACGCCCTAGGGCAGCTCCAGCGCCATGACGGCGAGCGCGTCGTGCGGGGGCGCCACGCGCAGCGCGCGTTGCTCGGCGTAGCGCAGCTTGTGCAGCACGCGCAGGCCGAGCCGCGAGCAGATGCGCTGCGAGAACGCGCCTGTCGCGTCCACCTTGAACAGCTGCCGGGGTAGAGGGAACACGTCTCATTACGGCTTGTAACTGTACTATCACTACAAATCTCAGACATACTAGTGACATTAACTAAATATTTTTTATAGAACATTGCATAAATGACCTTTCAAAAAGAACAAATTAAAAATTGCCCAAATTACACATGTAAAGTTTAAATTCCTTTCTATGTACTAAATTGTTATTGAAAATGCAGACTCTAAAACCAATTCTTTACAGGCCGTTGTGACCGTGTGGTCACTGCTTGTGACTGTAACTACGACAGTAGTGGGTTCGATTCCCACTCGGCGGAATGAATTGTTTGATATTTTTATTTCCTGTTTATCACTCAACACACAATACGGATAACATAAATCGACAGTAGGTTATCTCTGCCTACTAGCAGAGTGCTATACACAAGTGGAATACAACGTGAAGCTAGAAAAAGTAAACCTATTATTACCTTAAACCCGTGTTCCATAGCGAGCTCGATGCTGCGCTTCATGAGCTCCCTGGCGAGGCCGCGGCCGCGCGCTGCCTCCGCTACCGAGATGATGCGGCACTCTAGAATGCGCTCCACCTGGAACGTGTTGAACAGGTCCAGGTCGCGGCTCACCGAGTACAGGATGTTGAAGATCTGAAGATAGATGCACAATTAGGTAGATATTAAGTATAAAATGGGCGAATCAAAATGTTGTGCCATTTAGATAAAGGAGAATATACTTCTTCTCCTCTCTAGTGATCAAATATATATGAAGTCATCATCATCTATATCACGCACACAGCAGGGTAGGCAAGGTATAAAATATATACTTATCCATATCTATATTATTAATTCGAACCGTTACTAAACAACGGCTTGCAAAGTTTGTTGTTTCAAGAAAACGTACGCGTACCTATGGCGCGCGCCGACTCAACCTTATGAGACACATAAAAATGTTTTACAAAAATATTGTTCCTTAAATATTGTGTTCAACTTCATTGGAAATTATAGTTTACAGTATAACATTCAAATAAATAATTAAGGAGATGTCACTGACTCCGAATGACCTAGCCTTCGGGCGACATAGTATGACTTTGATTTTTTGTAAATTTTCATACATTTTGGAACTACTTAGTTTATAATTAATTTATACTTTTACTTGGTTCTCTTCTAACAGAAATCGAACTTGAACTCTATTAGAAAACAACCAAAGTGTAATTTAAAAAGTAGTTTAATTTGGTGGTGAGGTGTAATGTTTGGCCCTGCGCGACATGTCCTATCTTAGACATAGGTTATCTCACTTCGGCTGTCTTTACCGATGTTATACACTTTATATATCGTAATTTTAATTATTTGGGATTTTATTTGATATTGTTCGGAAAAATTATCCTATTTTATACAGAAAAATGTTTAGTTAGAGTAGGTTTCTTTGTACGCGCGCACGGATATCTTTAGGTACTTTTTCTAATATTAACAATTTCCTTTAGTTACGTTTACTTCTTTCGTTTTTTCATTTCAATTACTCAGATATGCTTTCTAATAATAAATCTCCACCTATTTTTCAGCTATTTAGGCTTATATGTTCTTTCTAATCCTATTGAAAACAGAAATAATTTCATAAATATATTTAATAAATATTGATATAATCAATCCCCGCTTCAAAGCGGGCGTAGTAGGCATACATACGAGTATACTAACGAGCAAGATAAAGAGGTATGGAATATTTATAAAATTATAGGCAGGATAACTCCCGATCAATGTAATAACTAAATTATATCATTGACATGAGTTTCTGGCCGGCTCCTCTCAGGCCTCAGCAGAACTGCCTTCTGAACCGGGGTAGCTTTTTTTACATGTTCATTCGATTCAAAAGTGCTTTTTTTAGCTTTTATCAATTTTTGAGTTTAAATGAAAAAATCCAACAAGCGAGAATCGAGGATTCCATACAAAAATTGGAGGTCTCAGATATTATTGTGTGAGCTATATTAAGGGGGTAGTAAGGTTAATTCGAGCGAAAAAAGAGCATATTTTCAATATATTTTTTAAGGATACAATTAATATTTATTTATTTCTATAATTATACACAGAAAATATAGTAGAGGCTCTTGTAGAGGCTCTTGACTCTCACAAGCTAGTGGATGTTGTATACACAGATCTTAGTAAGGCATTTGATCGTTTGCTTCATGATTTATTGATGCAAAAGTTATCTGCTTATGATATTTCCGGTATTTTTTTACAATGGATCAAGTCTTACATGTGATCACCGCCGCCAACGACCCCGTGCATCATCAGAGGAGCTACAAGGGCGCTGCCGCCTACCCGGCCTAGGTGCGCTACACCTACATAATATGTTATGTAACTAACCTTATTGTAGTTTTCGTCGGAGGAGTGCTTGATCTTCTCGATGGCCTGCTCGATGTCCCCGGGTCACAAGATCCCATTCAGCGCCACACCCAACACCTGAACCACCCACCCACGAGTTAATGAAATCCTATATACTACATAGGTACATTTTATTCTTATTTGTACTTATGTAAGAATTTAGTCGCATTCTATTACTACTAGAGACGGTTATCAAAGCTTTCAAAGTAGACAACATATGTAGTACGAAATCCTATTGCACAAAATCTGCAGATATTTGATTAATTATTAAAAATACAGATACCAGATAATGGGGCATTTGGCCAACAGAGGATTTAATTTATGCTATTACTATTATAACTTGACATTCAAAACCCTTTTCAAAGAACATTTAGCACATGGTGCGCCTCTTACTGAATGGTATTAAACATTTTAAATATTTGCTCTAAGAGATATTCCACGTAGGGAAAATAATACTTATTTACAAAACGTACGTTATGTATGAATTGTATTCAAATAATGTAATATTGGCGTAGTAACGGAGAGTTACGTTCTGATCCTCCATGGCGGCGATGGAGAGCCCGTCGGCCATGGTGGCGGCGCAGAGGCGCTCCAGCGCGCAGTGCGGCTGCCCGCGCCGGCACAGCCCCACGGCCGCGTTCAGGGGCTCGTCCGCGAAGAAGCTGTCCCGCAGGTGCTGCACCACCGCGCCGCTCATCTCCGGCGTTATGGTCGTGTAGATCACCATGTCTGTAAGTACAGTATAGCAGCCGCATCGTTGTAACTCAGCCACATACGTTATGTAACGACGACCACTAACGGCAAGTTAGTAAAACGGTAACCGTATATTGTACACTTTTTCAGAACAATAAATAAAAGATAAATTCCTCGGGGTAGGAATTTCAATTTAGTGAGATATCGTGAACGCTTGGCGCTGGGGGGGCGGGGGATGTCGTGGGTGGGGGGCTCGGGACGGGCAGCGGGTCAAGGCTGATCGAGCGGACGCCCGCTGCGGTGTCAATATTGGTAGGTGGTCACCTCCTGGTGGAGGATGAGGATCACACAGTGATATCAGAATTTACTTCAATGCGTGTAGTGTTTATATATACTTAGCTAAAATTGTAATAGTTTCATCTAATATTAATTATTTTTATTATTATTATTATAAATATCAATAGGGACACCTATGTGCAAATTAATAAATAATAACAAATTCTTAAAATATATTATCGCTATATGAGATACATATATGGTTATAAGCTTGTATCAAACCCTGACGTAACCCGGGGATTATTAGCACCCCCCTTCGCACCGTTACCATGGCCGGTACCGTGGGGGCCTCGTTCGTAGTCTAGCAGGACCTACCACGTGCAGGTGAGGTTGACAATTAGGAGCCTGAGATGGCAGACAGCCCCCCTTACAACACCATTACTCGATTTGATTCGCTAGTTTAGTAAAATCAAATCAGCTGTATCCCGCTTAAGCAGGGTAGGCAGAGGGAATCTAGTATTCAGACACTCCGTTCCCCACTTTTAGTAACTTAATGTAAATTGAACACTTAAATAAAAACTCTGTTTTCTGTGTTTTATATTCTATTTTTATATATCTCTTAAAAAGGGTCAATAAAAATTCAAAATTTTTAACCTTTACTTAATAAGTACTTTTAGGGTTCCATATTTTTAAGGAAAAGAGACACCCTTATAAGATCACTCTGTTATCCGTCTGTCTGTCAAGACACTTTATCTCAGGAAAGCTTGGAGATATATATCAATATGTTTATATTGATATATATCTCCAATAGATATATCAATATGTTTTCAATCTGTTTCCAATGAGAACATCGGTTCTGATTGAAAACATATTTCTATATTAACTTACAAAAAAGATATGGCCGTTTATATCGCAAAATACGCGTATACACATTGTAAAGAGAATCAAAATTCGTAGGGCACTTCTGGCTGACCTAGAATTATGAAATTTGGCAGCCAGCATCTACAGGTAGTAATTGTTCAGGAAAAAAAATGAAAACTATACATTTGTGGTTAGATCCAAAAAATATTAGCTTGAAATGGGGGCAAAATTTGGTGTTAAAGCCGCTAGTTCAAATGAAGTATCAGATAATAGGGCTCTGGCTAAACTGAGCCTGAATTTCAGAAAAACCTGGACACCTCCAATTCTTGTACGAGACCCTCGGTGGGCGATCAATGCACTGGAATAAAGAAAATTAGGTATTGCTCTTTTCATAATATAGTCCTAGTTTTTAACTAAAATGTCCTGGTATTTCTACCCTGGATTTTAAAGATAGGAGATGGCAACCCTACATATATAGCAAGAATGTGTACTTTCGTAATATTATTGTCGCTATTCAATAAGCAATACCTACCTCCAGAGTGAGGCGGAAAAAAGGGAACGGAATGCTTTAACACTCAGTTCCCTCTACCTATCGTTCTGTGTGCGGTATATCGCGTAAAAATAAAAAAAATAATAGAATAGTAATTTAATTTCAGCATGATTGTATATGTTCAACAGTTGTCAGTGATGGGGGCGGTGCGGGTGGTGGGGGCACGGGCCGGGCCGCCAGGAATGTCTCTACGAGCCCTACTGGGCTCCGGCGGCTGCGGGAGGCACGAGCGAATACTTGCCATTTATTATTGTAGTATTGAGGTCACTGAGTAAATAATTTAAGTCGGAAAATGTTATTATGCTAATTAATTACCAAAGAAAAATACGAATGCCTACCACGACTGTGTCCTTTTATTTTTACGATTGTCTCTTTATTTTAATTATAGTTTTATTATATTTAGAATTGAACTGAAATATATAATTAAATATGAATATATAGGTAAGTACGAAGTACAACAGGTGAGCGTTAGACATTTCCCTACAACATTGTTATGATAACTAATTGAACTTCACTGTATGTGTTATACGTAGACAACGAGAAGAAATATTTAACCAAAATAACGAATTAAATTATAATAATAAAGTATGATAAGTTAAAAGAATATAAAACTGTAGTCGACGCGACGCGACGGTCCGCTGAGAAACGGAGGAGCGCGAGGTTTACAAACGACGAGTGCTTTATGAGCAGATATTTCGTCTTAAATGAACGAGAACTCGTAACTGTGAAGAGGATCTCATCAGCGCAAAATGATTTCATTTATTACATGACCTAACCTGCTATATGCGGAATACGGCATGAAGCTAATTACTTATAGGAATAATTCTAAGTAATATTTTTTTAAGGATTCTTAAAAAAATTACATTTATTTCTTTACTATAATAAAATATGTTATACGTATGTTATATTATATTTTAAGAAAAAAATATATGCTTTCATTCAATAAATATTATCTGCATAGTAATAACTGTAAAGCATTCAGCTTTTAATATTGCCAAATCGTAAAACACATCATCAAATTTGGGAACATCCATTCAATAGATTCGCGAAATCGTCACCCAATAAAATATATGATAAACATAAAAAGTATTTAACGAAATATTTAAAATAGTTAAATTTACGTATTCTTACCATCAAATAAATTTAAAAAAAGGATATTTATATTGCTTTTACTTATGAATGTGGCTTAAAGTAGGAAAAGGATATGCATGTGAATAATAAGCAAATGCGTACGTTACCTCGCGCGCCGCCCACGGCCGGTCGCTGCGCACTGTGGGAAGGAAGGCCTCGCCGCCGCCGCCTCGCCTCGCGCGCCTCTCCCCGCCGCCCGCCGCCGCCGCCTTCCGCCGCGAGAGTCCTCCACACAAGAGGACTCTCGAATCTAAACGAAAGCACTTACTTTACTAAACAATCGATCGCCTTGTTGACATTTATCTACCTACACTGATAAAATTGAGCAAAGAAAGATTCTGAATTAATTAAAAAAAAATTGAGGCCAGTCGTGGTGCAGCGGCACAAAGTGTACCTGTACCGACTGGTTGTGGGTTCGATCCCCTCTCGAGGAGATATAGAAATATTTATTTCAATTTATATTCCCATTTCTTCGCTCTGGTGTCGAGGCAAAAGTCCGGCGTGGAGTTCTGCCACTCAACACGCAATGCCTTCAGAATTCAGTAGAAAGTGGGAAACGGAGTGTCTTAACAATAGGTTCCATAAGTTTATAGATAAAAAGTTAAATATTTACAAAAAGGCAATATAAATACCTGGACTTTCTTAAGAATTAAATCTAGATAATTGCCTCTATATTTAGATATAGGTAAGCCTAATTTAAGTGACGGATAAAAATTATCATTTAAAATAACATAGGCTAGGAGCAGTAGTAGTTAAATATTATAATTTTAACACAAACTTCAAATGAAGGAACTTTATACAAAAGTGAGGCTTTACATATGTGGGCAGGTAGTACACCGTATGTAGAGCTCACGCAGCGCGTGCCGTCAGCCATCTCGCCGTAATAGCTTCAGCTATGAGAAGACTTGTGCGATATTACCATAGAATACTTAATGTCAAGACGACAACTGACTTCTACTTCCTTGGGCGGGAGGTCTAACTCCAGGGACAGACACCTTCTGGACTCATCCATAGCCACATTCTATATCAGTATATTAGATATGCGCCTGCATACTGCAGATGAATATTCCTTTTCACTGGTCTCAACAATTGACTTACTTTCTTGTAAGGCTTAAATATAGTTGATATGGAAGCTCTTCTTAAGATGTTGCTAGCTCTGCCTGTAACTTGTGACAAATAATATTATTACTAGAGGTAGGCGTAAAGTTAGCGCATCCGTAACTTGATTGCATCGAACTTTTAGAACAGGATCCCAGAAGACGTGCGACAATTTTCTATATCACGATTCTCAAAAGTTGTGAAAAGACGTTTGTGTGTTCAAGGTTAAGGTTACTACCTACTTATATAAAGCCTCGCCTCGTTTGTTGCGTCAGTTCTGAATGGAAGCATGTACCTAACGTCTGATACAACTATTGGTGTGCGCAAGTTTCCTGCACACTGAACACTAATTATAATGTATTTGCCAGTAATAAGTCACACCAATGTTTTTTTGTTAACAGCATATAGTAAAAACTAGCGACCCGCTCGCGGCTTTGCCCGCCTTAACTACTGAATTATTCATATAATGTATGTTTGCAAAGCTCTTAAGATAATGTGAAAATTAATTAAACCCTAATGCAACCCGCATTTTCGTCATTCCAATAAGGATTTTCCAATTGTTTTAAAATAAACACAAATAAATAACACAAATAACGGAAAACTTAAAAGAAAGAAATTATAAACAACAGACTACCTACTATTCTCTGACTCAAAAATACTTAAACGAAAGATGTAACCAGTTATGTCGCGTGGAAATATATTAATATTATTGGATAACTCCAAAATACGTGTCATCTAAATCTTCACTTCTAAATTCACTTCTAAATTTACTTTGCCAGGCGCAGAATTGAAACATACTCTCGGCCATCTCCGTAGTAGCTCTGAATGACATCAGGGCCTTGGTTCTCTGACCGTGGTCCCAGGCGAAAACCTGCTTTAGAGCAAATACATGGAAGGGGAGGCGGGAGATGATCAGAATTGGGCTCTCGGTTTCCTGAGGGAGGCGTTGATTAAACGACCAAGGTGACTGCTCATGAGTGGGATTTGGAGGAGGATAAAAAGTCTCTCGGAACATCTGACCTCGGGCTATGCGGAGTGCTGCTCCTTAGGTGCAGATGACCCGATACACCGGCACAACGGAATACGTTGGACGCGGGACGACCAATGTGTACCTCTAGGGTTTCTATTTTTAGGTTGCGATGAGTGGCGCGTGGTGTTCACGTAGTATGGTGCCTGCGTCACTCGCCGGAGGGTGAGGTTCCGTACTACCTACAGGATTCCTCGTTGAGTAATACCCGCTAGGGCATTGTTATGTCATCAATGTATAGTGCGTAGAGAGCAGGTGACAAAATTCTGACTGGAACCACGGCAGCGATCGGGTCGCTGCTAGACCTCGCACTCTCAACTCTCACGCAAAATGTCCTGTCACTTACAAAGCAGAGCGGCAAAGACATGCGCGACGTGCTGGGGGGTGCCGGCTCTGAGCACTTTATGAAATAAGCCCGGGTGCCAGACGCGGTCGAATACGCGTGCTACGTCAAGGAAGACTGCTATTGCACACTCACACTCTCTCTCGGTTGATCACTGTTGCGTAGTTTACCCAAAGTGGTATACCCGCTCGCCAAACTGCTCGCTTTGTAGGTGGATGTGCGACTGAAGAAGTGAGAGGAATAACTTCTTGAACAGCTTGGCGAGCGTGCTGAGGAGGATTATAGATCGGTATCCCTCAGCAGCATAGTGAGCAGGCCTTCCTTCCATGCCCGGGGGAAAGAAGCCAGGCGGGTGCGGCGGATCCACTATTATAAACAAAATGTTGCCGGGCACGGCTGACGCGTGGTGGGCGGCAAACCGTTAATCAGCAAGGATTTATTAGTACTGTAATTTTAAATCTGTACTACTATCTACTATCTTTTCAAGTACTTATTAAAATATACTATTTTTAAACGGAAGAAATTATAAACAAAAACCTACCTACTACTAATAACTGCTACAAAAAATATGAAACCAAATATATCGCGCTGAAATAATACATTCAACTGAAATTATCCAATATGTGAAACGAATCTAAATCTTCTTTGCTATAGAGGCAGGCGGGTTTTTTTTCGAGCTTGTGGTTAATACTGTTAAAACGGCGACACCGGTTGGGTAGGGAAGAGGGTGCTCTGTTCCTGATGAACAGCAAGCACTACGTGGCTGCCTGTGAGAAAAATTAAATAGAATGCATCGGCCGGGAATCGAACCCGGGCCGCCCGCGTGGCAGGCGAGCATTCTACCATTGAACCACCGATGCGTGTAAAGCAGGCGGGCGCGGCGAACGCGCTTTTATAAGCCGTTTCGCAGCAAGGATTTTTTGATATTGTAACAACTTCTAAAGAATTTATTAAAATGAAAAACAGTAAAAGACAGTTTTGGTCTACATTAAATGGCCAACGTAACTAATATACTTGTTTATATGCTGAGAGTAAGGGATAAGTAAAACTTGTCTCGATACAGCTGATGTGTCAACAATTAAATGCGTTTTTCTCTAAAACTATTCGCAATTTCGAAATAGTGTAAAAAGCAAATTTTATCTTCGTTTAACGTAGAAAATTAATAAAGTATTTTAAAGGATAAGGATTAATACCATTATGGAAAAATATCCCTCACAATAAAAATATATTGAAATTATTGTTTTTAGACAGAAAAATGATCACTACACATTATTCTTATACGAATATGCCGTCGCTGACTTTTTTGGTAGATCTTATTAAGAGGAACAATACTCCAGTGCATTATTTTCATGTAGTACTTACCATTAAAGCAGCGCATGCGCGGAAGTGTCTCAACGGTTAGGACTTTATACACATTTGTCGTATTTATGTTAATTTATATAAGAATCTACAAATAATAAAGCATATATAAACCTTCCATGAGAAATACTCGACCTAATGGTGAAAACCGCATCAAAATCCGTTGGGTGGTTTAGAAGATGAAGAGTTAGAAACGCCAGACAGACACGAAAAGCGACTTTGTTTAATAAGATATAGGATAGGATAGGATAGGTTACTCGGGAAATCGAGAAAGAATCTGTTTTTATTTTTTCCTATCTTGAAAAATGTCTGAGATATTAAACATTAAAGTATGGCCTGAGGCTTCTGCGGCAAAATCTGTCTTGGCTTTCGGCGCTTGCGAACACTTTCATACTTCGGTTCGTCTAGCTAAGGGCCAGTCGTGACGCAGGGCCACAAGCGTGTGACTGTGCCTTGCTGCAACTGCTCGTTAAACCCAAAAAATTATAATACTTTTTTTAATAACAAGCGTTTATTTAACTGCAAAAAAATATTATGTAAGTAGTCCAATCCCATCGTTTTGTAGCATTTTACAATTTAATGTGATATAAAATAAAAGTCGCGAGAATAGATGCTACACCGAGCTCTCGCGGCATAAATAAATGATAATAATACGTGTTGTTACATAAGTACAAATACATCTTTACCTTACATCCTTTTTGTGTGTCTGTCTGTAAGTATGGTCACGCTAATCTCTGAAAGTACTGAACCGATTTACTTAAAACTTTCACCAACTGCTTTGTTTTAACTCAACTTACCATCTAAAGTTTGTTTCATCCAAATTAGTTCATTAAAAAAAAGGTATCGTCATTTGAATGAATTTAAGGGATTACTATATATTCGTTAGAAGATCTTACCATAATCCACATCTATACTTAGACTAATAATAAATCTGTATTTTTAACCGACTTTTAAAACAAAGAGGGGGTTCTCCATTAAACAATTCAATTCGATATTGGATTATTCGATTATTATAATATACCGCATTACAGTTATTTTACAAAGAATATTATAAATTCTTACCCAAATCAATAATTTAACATTTAAGGCCGTTTCTGAACGAGTAATTTAAACTATTCATTGAAATCAACACATTTAACTGTCAATTCTGTTTATTAAATGAATAATCATATAGTTCAAGCGGGCGAAGCCGCACGGGGGACGCTAGTAAAAAAATATAATTCATTTTATTTATTTGTATCGCGGACCTTTTTGGGATTTCTTTTAAAGTACATTCTATAATACAAGATTTCATCACTTAAGTATATTTCTAATAGAATTAATAGAATTCAGGCTGGCCTTATTCAGAATAAAAAAAAAATAATCAGCTTCACGCTGTAACCCGTACACAGCAGAGTAGGCAGAGGGAACCTAGTGTTAAGATACTCCGTTCCCACTTTCCGCCGAATTCTGGAGGCATTGCGTGTTGAATGGCGGAACTTAGCCCCACATATAAATTTAAATAAATATTTAATCTCCTCGAGTGGTCCAACCCGCAATCTGTCGCGTACAGTCACACTTGTGCCTCTGCGCCGCGACTGGTAGTAAGCTACTGTAAGGCACGGTTGTTGGTTCGATGCCCACGTGAGGGCAAAACAAATATTTAAATTTATACTTTACTTTCTTCGGAAATTCTTCTTCTTTCATAGTTTCATTTCAATCGGGAACGGGGTGTCTTACACTAGGTTCCCGCTATATAGGCAGGATGAAGATATGTAAGAATACAAATAAGTCGCTTACATATCTTCACAAATATTACGAGTAGTCATTTATTTTTTATTAAATATAAGTATTTGTCACATATCATGTACAGTGAGTCAGTGACCACACCATAAATAAAATCGATCGACGAATCAACCGGACGGATAGGGACATCAGTACCTATCCGTTTGACCACGCTGTATGTTCAGCGATTTTCAGTGGTTCAGCAGATTGTAATTGCAGCAAATTGTAGCAGCAATTTGTGATTTTTTGAACAAGCTCAAACTCTTGAAGAAAATTGGCAAATGTAGCCCGACTCTTGGGCCTGCGGTCGTGGTTTTTTCTCAATGTAGCTCAATAATAGGCCTTTCGTATCATATAATAATTTATAATTATCGATTTATATTTAGTATTGGAAGTAACATCAAAATAAAAATGGTTTATTAAAAAACTAATTTTAATAAAAACTTTCAGCAGCTATAGCAAAAAAAATTACTGGTCACTTTCTCCAGAAATAATTTTAAAAACTACTGATATTTGTGTAAACAAATCTCTAAAAGTTTTATAAGGCTAGCTTATGCCAACATGTTAAAAAATGTACTTGAAACATGGAATCAAGACCAAGTTTGCCTCAAAAAAAACTGGGGCTCATCAACAGAGCGAGCCAGTACTTCAGCCAAAACACCGATTGACCCTGTATAGGGCCCAGGTTAGGCCTCATATGGAGTACTGTTCCCATCTCTGGACTGGTGCACCCCAGTATCAGCTTGACCCATTTGATCGCATACAACGTAGAGCCGTTCGAATCGTTGGGGACGCAATGATCTGTAAAAGGCGTGACACATTGGCTTAGAGAGAGAGAGAGTCTCCTCAATGTGCGTTCTCTACCGCATTTATAAATTTATTTTATTTATATATTTATAACCACCAATCCAATTTTCTTACCAATTTTCTTCAAGAATCTGAATTCCTCCAAAAAATCACAAATTTCCAAATATTTGCTGAAACTCGCTGAACATAAATGGGAGTAAAACGGAAAGGCACTGACGTCCCCTACTCATAGACCACCGTTGATCCGTTGACCGCGTTACAACTGTTCGATATATATGTATACAATTAAGTTAAATATATAACGCTTCTAATTACTACGTGCTTATTTGGTATAGTACTTATATTATAAAATTACATATCAGACATTATATTAGGGAGCTAAACTTATAAGGCATAGTTATCACTGGCGATGTTATTTAGATCGCATTCATTTTCAATTAATCGTCACGTCGGTGGTAACGAGAGGCAGTCCGCATGTTACAAGCTAAGAGACAATTAACAAACGCGGAATAGATAAATAAAGAAATATAATGTCAACAAAAATACAAATCTAACAAAAAAATTAATTTAACCTATTGTTTAGAAAATACAGGCACACATTATATTTTGTCGTCTTATGTTTATTGTATCTTGTTTCGGAACTTGTAATATATGGATCGACTCTTTTCATCACCAATACAACTATTAATATACAGTTTCTTCTTCATTATAAAACACTCCTATATGTTTATGTCTTAAAGCAAATCTTAATTAAAATATTTTTTAACCTATGAAATAGTTTACATTATATGTACGAATATAAAATGTAGTTTACAAGGAACTTAGTGTTATATAATAAGCACATAATAAGAAGCAAGACACAAAGCTACTAACGATTGACTTAAATACTGTCAAATAGATTTCAAATTTGAAACGTGTTTCATGCAAGATTCTTAAAATAAAACTAACAGCAGAACTACCTAAAAGAGTAACATCTGTAGGAGAAAAGCAGTCTTTTTAAAAAATATATATATTGTCTTGTCGATATACATACATGTTCTCGGTAGTTAAATGCATTTTAAAATTCTACTAACACTTGATGCAACTGATCCTTTTTTATGTTCATTAAAGATTTTAAAGAGCTTGCAAAAGTCCATTAGAACAAAAAACTAATGTGAATTGTATATTTGAAAACAATGCCATTATTGCTTAAATTTTCAGTGCTTTTTTCAGTTTTTAATTGTTTAAATCAAGAAATAAGATCTGCGAACTCTGAGATCTTTATGCCTTAAGATTTCATTTGATAATCATTTTTTTAAATCCACAAACATAACAAATGAATATATCTCGGACCCAAACACTCAATGTCTTAGTGACATTTAAGAGAAAGTTGACTTATAAAAATCCGTATCCCATTCAACGTGACATTGGCGAAGTGATTAGTGCTGAACTGGCACGCTCGGATCGCCATAATTAAAGAACAACAACAACAACAACAACAATCCGTATTCAAACAGAGAGTCTTAACCCTGCCCAACTACAGGCCAGATAGCGAACATATCCTAATTGATCTTCTCCGCGTCTATGTTAATAGTGATGTCCGCCGCGTCCTCCCCCATCGCGTTCCTGTTGAATGTGATAGTGATCTGTCCCTCTCCCCCCGCCTCCACACCGGGGGCTCCCCCCGCGTAGTGGGAGGGGTAGTGCCGCCTCAGCTCGCGCATCAGACGGAACTTGACACCACACACGCTGCATCTGAACACAGTCGTAGTAATGACATAAGATTGTATTTGGACGTACTTGTGTTCGATCGTGTGTGATTGCACGTGCACCTGTGTGCGTGCCTGCGTCTGTACGCGTGGATATACATTCTGTCCATCGTGCACGCGCTTGCGCAGGTCATTGCGCTGCTGGATAGCGCACGCACGTGTGCACGCATGTGCGTGCGTGCATGTGTGTTGTGTGTGTGTGTGTGTGTGTGTGTGTGTGTGTGTGTGTGTGTGTGTGTGTGTGTATACGTACGGGTATATGTTCAGTCCGTCGTGCACGCGCATGTGCTTGCGCAGGTCGTTGCTCTGCGTGAAGGCGCGCGGACAGCGCATGCAGCGGTAGGGCTTCTCGCCGGTGTGCTTGCGTTGGTGGCGCTTGAGGTGGTCCTTGCAGGTGAAACTGAATACGAAAAGCATGTTATTACAACAGTATGAGTACACTGCTCGTTACCATCCACAAATTGAAATACAAAGCTCTTTTTAATCAAAATAAAAGATTGTCTACAAAACAATAGGGTAAACACTGAAGCTAAAATGAATCATATACATGACTCATTTATATCTATACTTATAATAAAATCGTAAAAGTATCGGTGTCTGTACTTGGAAGATATATAAAAAAATGTTATTGGGGGCCTCTATTAAGGTAGTATAACCCAAAACAATGATTCCCAAAATTTTGTTCTGTTTGTCTGTGCGTTTGTCTAATCTCAGAATTGGCTTTACCGATTTAAATGCGGTTTTCATTATTAGATTCTGGCTTCCGCTAACATTTAGGGTTTATTTTATTATCAGTTCATAAATAAAACAGTTATATCAATTTAAAGTACTTAGTTCGACAAATTTGCTAATTGCCGTAACAGTTATACAAAGGTTTTACTAAAGTAACTGAATCTTTAGTTTTCAATTTGCATATTGGTAGAAACACCGACGTTTCACGATTTAGGATCGGGACCGTCCAGTCGTCCGGAGATTAGCGTGTACAAACACAAACCGACAAATAAACAGACAAGCAGACATTTTTTTGTGGATTTGGGCTCTCTTACTGTTCCTGAACCCCATCAATTATTATTTTGTAAATATATTCAATGTACAGACGCGCCATTTTTACTTTCTTATTATATGTATAGATATAAAAATCATGCTATTTCTAAACTTTTGGAGAGTAATTTAAGTATTTAGTTATATACTACAACTAGTGCAGTATAATCGACGAGTTGTGATGAGTTAATTTTGATTATTTTTTTTATTAATTTTACAAGAAAAATTATAAATAAAATTAGCGTTTTCATAATAAACACGTCTTGGGGTAACCTCATCTCGCAGCTGTCACAGGCGAAGGGCTTGATGCCGAGGTGCAGCATGGAGTGCTTCTTGAGGGAGTTGGCCTTGGTGAAAGCGGCGCCGCACTCCACGCACACGAACGGGTGCGCGCCCGAGTGCGTCTCCATGTGCGCCTTCATCTGACCTAAGAGAGATCAAACACTTCAATCAATGACCTCGATCGTCTACTGCCTAATGCTTATTTTTAGCTTCACTTTGTATCCCGCATACAGGCGGGTAGCCGGACATTGCGTGTTGAATGGTTTAACTCACTGCCGTGCTTTGTCTTGTTACCAGAGACAGGAATCGAACACAATAGATTCCCCTGAGTGCTGTGTATAAATCGAAATCAAAAACGTCACACCACTGCGCCACTGTGGCGTCAATGAGGTATAACACTTATTTTTGAAGCATCACACACGGGAATTTGATGGAAGCGTTGGACGCCATCGGGAGATCTCTAGTCAATGTGACATTGGCACACGAAATTTTATAATAATTAAAGAACTGAACTGAATTGATCATTTGTTGCAAATAAGTAATAATGTGTTTAAATGCAATAATATCCTACCCTTAGCACAGAACGTCTGCGGACAGAGCGCACAGGCGAAGGGCTTGACGCCGGAGTGCCGCTTCAAGTGCTGGCGGAGGTTGGAGTTGTTCTTGAACTTCTTGCCACACTCCGCGCACAGGTACGGCGCCTCGCCCGTGTGCGTCCTGACGTGGTCTTTTAAAGAACACAGCTGGGTAAATCCTGGAACATATTATGAAAAAATTGAGTAAATGTTCAACAATGTTCCTTTTAAATTTAACTGTATATATATTCCGGCCCATCCAAGACGATGACGACGAGTTGGATGGTTTATCGATAGCTACACTCAATTTTTTTTTTCAGCTTCACACTGTATCCTTCATATTGTGGGGTAGGCAAAGTGTTGTGACAATGTGATCCCCACTTTCTGCCTCATTTTCAATTTATGGTGTGTTGGAATGTCAAACTTAACACTATCTTCGAGTAGAAATTGAACCTACAACCATCACATTTACAGTCAGTATGAAAATAAACTAGTAACTCATAATTTACTAAAATTTTTATAAATCAGAGAATACACAAGGAGTAAGTTTACCCACTACGGCGGGCCTACCTACCTTTATCACAATGTTCACACACATAAGGCTTAATGCCACTGTGTTTTCTGAGATGACTCGTAAACTGATCGTACCTGGAATATGTCTTTGGACATTCTGTGCATTTATAACGCTTATCTTTTGTATGTAATTCAATATGTCTTTTTAAAGCCCCTTTCTGAGTGAACTCCTTCTGACAGAAGTCACATATAAACAACTTTGCTTTTATTTCTCGTGTGTGTACTTTAAAATGAGATAAAAGTGACCTCTTTTTTTCATAACGCTGATTACAAAACTTGCATTTAAATCTCTTAGGTTCTTCTTTTACATTTTTAGTTGCATCAGGTTTGGATTTACAAATATGGCTTAAGAGTTCTTCCTCACTAAAGAAACTTAACACACAGTAAACACATTTATATTGTCCTTTTGAATATTCTATAGAAGGATGATATTTCTTTTTATGGGCAACTAATGATGTCTCCACCAGATACTCCTCGTTACATTCATCACATTTGAATAGTTTGTTTTCATTATGTTCCATCAGATGTATTAATAAATATTCATGAGTCTCAAATGTCATCTTGCAAAATATACAGTCAAATGTGTTGGTACTTTCTGCTTTCACAATTCCATTATCTAAAGAGTCATTAGTAGCTAAAGTGTCTATTTCATCATTTTTATTTAAAAATAAGCTATTACTTAATTTCTTAAGGCAGATGGTTTCAGCTCCAGCTGGATTATTTTTATTTAAATATTTCTCACTCTCAGCATTTAATTTTTTCTTATGTCTACCTCTATGATTATTTTCTTGTGACAAGTCACTATTAAGTAATAAAACTTCATCATAATAATTTACAAATTCATTATAATTGTCATTTTTAAAGTCATTGTCGCTGTCCTCCTGTTTAATAGAGGTACAAGATAAAATAAGTTTTTTCAATTCAAAGTCAGATTCTAAAGCCTGCTTCCTAAATGAATACATAATTCTTAATTTTTCTTCACATTCATTACAAAGTTTTTGAGGCAGATCATCTTTTTCTTTAATCTGAAACAAGAAAAAACCAAAATTTTACAATATCTATATTATAGTTATGTTCGACCTATTAACATATTGGAAGCCACTTGTGGTGCAGAGGTACAAGTGTGTGATTGTAAACGCGACTGGTTATGGGTTGGATCCCCACTCGGGCAAATGAAATATTTACTTTAATTTATATTTTCATTTTACGCTCTGATGTTGAGGACAAAGCGGGCATTGAGCTCCGCCACTTAACACTAGGTACCCTCAGCCTACCTTGCAGTTGGTGTGTGGGATGCAGCGTGAAACTGATTATCACCTATTTATGCTCTTTTTTAAAAGTACAATTTAATATCAAAATTATCAGTACCTGCAGAGAAGTTGCTTGGATGACAATGTCGGCAAGCTTCAAAGAAGTATTATTATCAATTTGAAAAACACTAAACAAATCTCGTAGAGATTCCCCAATCCTCATACACGTCCGACAAGTTCTTGATACGTCTACCATTGTTACTGTGAAACGATTTATTATGAAAGCAGAAATATCTGCACTGCAGCGTACATTACACAATTAACCAGAAATTATCTCAATTGATAAACAGAATTAAGCAATTTTTATAATTAATAATAAGCTATTTGTTATTTACATGTCATTCCTCCTTTGACAATTCACAATTGACATTACAACGATGTTACTAAATTATTTTTAATTATGAAATAATTTAAGAATATAATAATTAAAAATACGCTTTGTTTAATTGGGCACTAGGAATCAATTTGTTAAACAGAAATATGTATTATAATTATCGTGAAGCAGCAGACTTATGCAGTGCAGTCGCGATTATTTATTCAATTTTATATTTGTTCATAAATAATAATTATTAATATTTTTATTTTATACAAATTGTTATTATTAATTTAATTTTCACCGCCAATAATTTTTCAATAATTTTGAAATTTTATATTATTATGATAACCCTATTAATATTCAATGATATTGTTGCTTGTTAGTCTGTGGTAACATTGAAGTCTAGAATTCTAGATAATGTAGGTAATTTGTAAGTTGTAAATTAGTTAAACTTTATTTATAAATTATATAGAAGACCAATCGAGTCTAAACTCTACACTGGACAGTGGAACTAACTAGTATATTTATAGATAACTATTTTTAAAGCCTATGTAACAGTTTCGTCCTTTAAATAGGCATTTGCCAATATGGATGATATAGTGTTTATTGGGGATTGGATTAAGGATAGAATATTAGGATCTGGGAGCTTCGGTACTGTCGTGCTTTGGCGACATAAAAGCAATGAAAATAAGCTAGCTATCAAAACGTGTAAATGGAGCGATGAGCTTACGCCCAAACACAGGGAGAGATGGACCAAAGAAGTAGAAATGCTACAAACCTGCAGCCATCCAAATATAGTGGGGACAAAGAAATTACCTCAGGAATTTGTGACAGGTCTGGACCGCGCTAATCCCTCTAAACTACCTATTTTATGCATGGAGTACTGTAGTGGTGGTGATCTCAGACAGCATCTGAACAGAGCTAATTCATGTTGTGGTTTAAAGGAATTACAGATTCGTAAAATACTCAGAGATATTGGTAGTGCTATGAGATTCCTGCACAGTAACAAAATAACCCATCGAGACCTTAAGCCAGAAAACATTGTTGTACATACCAAACCTGAAAATAATACAGCCACTGAGCAGAACTCACCACTCTTCAATGAAACCTATAAGATCATTGACCTTGGCTATGCTAAAGAAATTGATTCTAATTCTATATGTGCCAGCTTTGTGGGCACTCTTCAATATTTAGCACCAGAGTTATTTTACAGTAAAACTTACAGTAATTCAGTAGATTTTTGGTCATTTGGACTATTAGCCTTTGAAATTATTTGTGGAATCAGACCGTTTCTACCATTTAAGGCACCTGTTGAGTGGATGCCTTTAGTTAAAAAAAAATCACATGATAACATATGTGTTTATGAATCTTTTCATGGTGATGTTATTTATTCCGATGAGATATATCCAGAAAATCACATTTCAAAGCCCTTTAAAGCTTGTCTAGAGCAGTGGTTAAAACTAGCTTTAGAATGGGATCCCAAATTACGAGGCCGTGACTCTCCTTCTAAAGTGACCTTTGATATTCCATCAGAAGTAAGAAGTGCCAATAATGCTAGTAATGTAATAATGTTCAGTCTACTCGAACAAATTCTTGAGAAAAAAATTATAAAGATATTTTCTGTATCCACATTGTCACTGGTTGCTTATGAGATTAATGACACTACCACAATTAAAGACCTAAAGTGTTGGATTCATGAGGAAACAAAAATTGCAACAGAAGATCAAGTAATAATTTCACAAATTACTTATAGCTATCTTAGGGATGATGAAATTGTTGCAAATTATTGGGATGAAAATATGGCAATTATGCTATATACTTATAATAAAAAGAAAATGGTAGATGATGCTGCAATTCCTACAGTACCAAAGGCAGTTCAAAGAGTCTTGGAACATCCTAAAACGTTATTCAATTACAGGAACAGTCAAAATCTGTACAGAAATGCATTTTATTTTGTAATTTCACAAATGGAATTATATGAAGCTCTTATTAATGGAATTGTATTCAGAGCAGAATCACTGAAACAGGAAAGCAAACAGCTACTGCTAAAGTATAATAATGTAGACAAGGATATAGGCAAACTGTTAGCAAAGGTAGAAGTATTGACAAGTATGACAAATGTAGGAAAAAATCATATTGATTCTTTAACAGAAAATGCAATGAGTGCAAACATACTGGACAGCTTTGGCACAATATTTAAAGATATTGATAACTTACTTGAAGAAACACAGAAACTGCACCAAGCTTGGTCACAAATGTCCGTGCGGCTACAATCTGCTGCAAGGAGAAGCAATGAGGACATCTCATCTCATGTAAAAGCTTTTTTAGGTAAATACAACTACCAAAATATATTTATAGAAGCCCACAAAACTTTTGTCTCTCACTCAAAAAGTGATTTTTATAATGGCAACCGGGAAAAAGAAAGACACTGCATGGATATGATGAAAATTTGCTACAACTGTTTGAAACTAAGAAGTTCAATTGTACAAGAACTGCCGAACCAGCCTTTTATTTTAAAATTCAAAGATTTCAATACTGAATTTGATAAAATATCGAATATAATATCCCAAGCAACAGAGCACACACAAAGGTTAGAAAGTAAGTTATCATCATTAATTGGAAAATTTTCCGAAAATGTTTGGTCAACAATTAGTGGAGAGGTTCGTGAAGTAGATGCATCAGAACTTCCGTACAGCGTAGTTTCATTTCAAAAACAAGACTTTAAAGTGGCAGAAGCCATGTCCAACCATTGTATTCCTGTGAAGACACTACAGGATGACGTCGTTAAGTCACTTATCTCTGAAAGCCTTAAAATAAGACAAAATCATACAAGCTTATGTGAAAAGTTAAAGTCGCAAAAAGAGCTCTTACAACAGACAGTATGTGATTTCAGTTTTTTAAAAAATGATTCCTAGCTATAGTTTTATTAATGTATGATTAAACAAGTATATAACAGTTTTTTTTATTATTAGAGTGGAAGGCTATATTAAAATGTTTACTTCATAAATTTATCTTGTAAGTGTAAACCAAGGTGCCTTTTTAAATGATAATATAAAGTAAGACATTTGATTTAGTTTATTAAATTTGATTTTTTTTGTCTAGTCAATAAAAAAATGTATTTTTATACTAACAAATAAATGTTTTGTTATTAAAAAATGTTTTATTAAATATCTTCGTAACATTTCAGTATTAGCATCTACTAATTAAATAAGCGTATAATTATAATGAAAACCTTAATAAAGAACCTAAATGGGACAACCAGTAAATTGTTCCAACCAATCTATAAATTTCTTCATAACTTTATCAAGTTTTTTAATATCTGCAGGAGTTTCTAGATACTCTCTAGGGGCGAACCTCTGTTCCGGCATACCACTGATGTGGAGCCAGATGGCTAAGATGGCGTCCTGAACGTGCGCCACACCTCTACGACACAGTCTGGCGGACGTAGCACAGGATGATATTAAGGTGCCTAAGTTGCCGATAGTAACAGCTTTGGGACTCTCTTTGCGAGCTGCCATGAAGTAGTTGTGTAACAGAAGTTCCGCCTCCTCCGTTAAGTTCACCTTAATCCCGGCAACTACGCTCAAGTAAATGGAAATGTCCCGGAGAGCTTGTCTCTCTTCTGCGGCTTCTGGTGGATTTATAGCATTTTGCAAGTTTTCATCAGCAAGCTCGTCAGCATTCTCGCCGTAGTCACCTCGACAGACGTTCCCAAACACATTTCCTACGTTATACAGGGTAATTTTCTTCAAGTCATTTCCCTGCGCCCAAACAGCACAACCTAATGTATTTTCATTTGAGTTATGTGAAAACTTTCTGTTTTCTATTGATGACAATATTGAGTGAATTTGTTTCTGACTGTAACTTTGAAAGGGCAAGGCAAGAAGGCACACTCCGCCCGAAGATCTTATTAATGCTAGAGGCACACTACTCTGAGATGGCCCTAGTAATGTATTCGGATCTGCTAAGGCAGCAGCTTGTGTCATGAGGCGCGCCACGTGGCCGGTGTCCAACCCGATCGCTAAAACATGCAAAATGGGCGATTGTGATTGAAAATGAGCTTTAACACTTGCTAGACTTAAAAGAATGCTAATTTTCACATTCATAAAGCAGTTCAAAGGACGCACGTGCACCCCGATGCTCGACGCGAGACAATATATAAACTTCCACGGTACTCCGTCGCATGCGTAGTACAGTTTTTGAATATCTGGTGGAGACGTCGTCGTTACAGGCGCAGGATGCGTGAACATCTCTTCTAGAGACCAAAGACACATTAATTTCTTTAAAACAACCACGTGGACAACGTATTTACTTCCAAGTTTTAATTTCTCAATCAGATCATCAACAACTGTAAATGATTTTGTTAAAAGCTCGTATTTTAACTGAAACGTAGCTTTTACTTGGTCTCCGCATTGTCTCAGGCCGCTGTTTTCATAAAGAATATTGTTACATAAGTAACACTTAGGCGGTACTTTAGGTATGTAATGTAAAATGATTTCGTTTCCATCACACTCATCAGGACAGCACCACACTGAATGATATACGTAATTTGTAGGCTTAGAGATGTCTATAAGCAATCCTTGTAGTAATATTAGATTGTCATATTTGATATATTTTTGGTCGTATAAAACATTTGGTAGGCTTGAAACTCTTATATTAACGACGACTTGCGTCGGTTGCACATGCTGCGTCATGTCGTGATCTAATGATTCTAAGCAAGCAAACAGAATATCACTACAATAGCGTTGCCATTTGAGAGGTTCTTTTAAAAAAAACTCCCCTAATTCTGGAAATATCTCAAACAAATACATGACATCAACTTCTAACAAATATCGCAAAGGTGGGAATTTCCACACCGTTTTGTCATCTAATTGATCAAGAAAATGTTCACATGCATCCTTCATGTCGAATAAAGCACGCCTTTTCTCTAAATATAGCAATATATTTAATTCCATTTCCATGTTGCTAATTTTATTTTATAGTATTAAAAGATCACAATTACGTTGCTATCTTTAAGTCAAAGGCAATCTATTCCCGCTATAACAACAAAATAATGTTTTTTTTTCTATAACTAAGATTTGTTATGGTTATAGTTGAAAAAGCCGTAAATATGTTTTTAAGAATATAAAATAAAAATTGTGTTAAAGTGAAATATGTATCTAATTATTTTAAGTTTTAATGTGTACTATTTGTATTAATTTAATATATTATATTTTTATTTTCCTTACGGATATAAACAGTAGTATGTATCGTCTTTGCCTGCGCGAGGTACTTAAAGTGGCGCCTACGCGTTGCCGTCGTTCGTAATGGTCTCTTCCAAGGTCAACCAATAGTTAGCTAACATTAGGAGCTTAGAACGGAAATACCGAAACCAATATGCAAATGCCACCATCAGACCGCGAGGACCGCGAGCGCGCAGACGACGAGCTTAGCGCCTTGTTCATTCATTGAAACCGAGTACGCTCGCGCTGAGAAGTCGAAACGAGAACAAAAAACCTGTTGTTTTTTAAATATTGAATTCATGTAAATTATATTTGCCAATGTAGATAATTTTATGTTTTATTAATCTCTATATATAATAAAACAGTAAAAATATTTTGTCTGCACATTTAGTATTTTTGACAGAAATGAACAAAGGGACACTTAAAAAGAAAGCAAAAATATATATTTTTTATTTCTTGTCTGTCTGTCTGTATGTATGGTCACGCTAATCTCTGAAAGTACTGAACCGATTTACGTAAAACTTTCACCAATTTCTTTGATTTAACCCCGCTTAACATCTAAAGTTTGTTTCATCAAAATCGGTTCATTAAAAAAGTTATAGTCGCTTGAATGAACTCAAGGCATGAGTTTGCCTGCAAATATATAGCAATCCATATCAATACTTATACTTAAAATAAATCTGTATTTGTTTGTAATTAATATGTAATCAAAACAAGGAGGAGGTTCTCAATTAATTATTTTTGATTCGATTCCGATATTGGATTATTCGATTCGATTTGGGTATTTTTGTAACATGCAATCAATACAGTTATTTTACAGAATATTATAAATCCTTACTCAAATCAATAATTTAACATATAAGGCTGTTTCTGAACGAGTAAATTAAATGATTCATTGACATCAACACATTTGACTGTCAGTCAATTCTGTTTATTAAATGAATAATCATGTAGTTAAAGCGGGCGAAGCCGCGGGGGGGCCGCTAGTTGATTAAATATAAAACTGTTCAGATTAGCATTATTGCTGTAACTGTGTATGGTGTGCGCACTACGCACTTAACACAAAGTCCTTGCAATTTATCTCTTAAATGTACCAAAACGCTTATCAGTAGGTACCTTGTAACGTGTAACGAGATAAATTGATAACAAGTCACTTGAAATCTCAAACGTTGTGAAAGATTAACCAACTATTATTATATGTAGCGTAAAGTGTTAGGTTTGTATTAGTGAGCGCGAGTGTCCGCGCGCGTAGCGGGGCGGGTGGGCGACCGTGGGCGGAGCGCGCGCTGGCGGCCGTACTCGATGCCAGACCACGACGCGTACCAGCTGCGGCCGCGCGCGCGCCCAAGGCCCGGCGCCCCGCGACCCGGCGCCCGCGCGCGCCCGCCGCCGCTCAGCAAGTACCGCCGCAAGACCGCCAACGCGCGCGAGCGTAGCCGCATGCGCGAGATCAACCGCGCCTTCGAGGCACTACGCCGCGCCGTGCCCGCCATGCCCTCCTGCCCCCAGGGCCAACCCTTGCCCTGCGAGAAGCTCACCAAGATCACCACCCTGCGCCTGGCCATGCGCTACATCGCGGAGCTAGCGGCCGCGCTGCAGGCGCCCCCTCCAGGCGCGGAGCGCTGGCCGTCGCCGCCCTGCTCCGAGCTGTCCGGGACGCCGTCCGAGTTCGCGGAGGACTCCCTGTCGCCCTTCGACTCCTTCTTCGCGGAGTTCGACTGCGAGTTCGCGTGACGGTGGGTGCGGGTTCGATGTCGGGCCAGACGATGCGCGAGGAGCACCGAGCTCCTCTATTCTCACTTTGCCATATTAATTATATTAATTAATTTTATTTCACTGTGAATAGTTTATTGTGACGTTTTTGACATTTTATTTATTTTGTTCTATTAATAATAAATCGTTTTTTGTTGTATGTGATGTCATTTTCATTTTATATTTCACGCAAAGGCAGCAACAGTTTGTACCTGTTGTGCAAACTGTACATCGCAGCTCGCTAGCCCCAGCAGGAGGTAACTAGGTGGTATAGTACACTGGTGTATATAATGTATATAATAGATATAAACGTATAGCTCTGAGTTCGTGTTCAGTCATCGTTTACAAAGAAAACTAACTTATTATGATTTCATTGCAACTTCTTTCAGTAAACCCCATCATTCTTTATCTTCATATAAAAAATATTATTCCGTTCTCTGCTTTCTGTTTATATAAATATACATTAATTGCATTCTTAATAACTTAATTAATATTGCAGTGATTTCTGTGGTTGTAAGAACTGCCTCCTACGCGCGCTGGCTGCTGGATTACTTTTTCAGATCTTTATCGCAAAAGATAAAGATTTTTTTTAATGTTTAAAACTGACTTACTCGCACATATGTATATCTAAAATGTCCAGTGGATCCTATTGGCGGACATACCGCAATAGTTTACTTTGTAACTAACAAAACATAATATTCAAACCTGCATTAACTAAACTCTACCTATACTCAGCCATGGCTGGCTATATGACATCTCAATGGGCAGCGATGCGAATTAAGAAGTAAATGAGGAAGCGTGGGCTCGCACAGTCCCACCTGGAGGTAAATATTTAGTAAGTAGGTAGAGGTAGTATTACGTTACGGATACACTGTACAATCATCTCAACTTTTTATTAAAAGTTCCAACAATACATTTTATGCATATAAGTATGTACATGTACTTGTGCCTTACTTCCGAGGCCGTCGCGGCGGAGTGGCACGAGTCAGTCAGCTGTTACGACGGCTGTGGGTTCGATGTCCACAAGGGGAGTAGAATTATTATTTACTACGGCCCCCCGCGGCTTCGCCCGCTTGAACTACAAGATTATTCATTTAATAAACAGAATTAACAGTCAAATGTGTTGATGTCAATGAATAATTTTCAGAAACAGCCTTAAATGTTAAATTATTGATTTGAGTAAGAATTTATAATATTCTTTGTAAAATAACTGTAATGACTGCATATTCTTAAAAATCGAATCGAAAATAATAAATTGAGAACCTCCTTCTTGTTTTGAAAGTCGGTTTAAAATACATATTAATTACAAACAAATACAGGTTTATTTTAAGTATAAGTATAGATATGAATTGCTATATATTTGCAGGCAAACTCACGACTTGAGTTCATTCAAATGACTATAACTTTTTTTAATGATCCGATTTTGATGAAACAAACTTTAGATATTAAGCTGGGTCAAAACAAAGATAGGTGAAAGTTTGAAGTTAATTGGAGTACTTTCAGAGATTAGCGTGACCATACATACAGACAGACAGACAAGAAATTAAAGAAAATATATATTTTTGCTTTCTACTATTCATTTTAAGTGCCCCTCTATCCATTTCAGTCAAAAATACTAAATGTACAGACAAAATATTTTTACTGTTTAATTATACGAGTATATAAAGAAGAGCAAAGTACCAACAAGGCAAAGTGCTGCGTTCAGTTCCGCTACTCTGCTACTCAACACGCAATGCCTCGTTCGCCGGAAGAGAGGAGGGAGCTGCTCTCTTCCTAAAGCATGAAGCTGAAACAAAATCTTCACTGTTAGATTCAAAATTCAGTTTTATAAAAGCATAATATACGAGTATGTTTTATAAAACGGCGGTACTAAATTCCACCACCTAACACACAACGTCTTTTAAATTAGTTCTCTCTGTTGTTAAAATGAGTGCTTTTGAGGATGCAAGTTTAAAAAAACGACAGAATTTTGAGACCATACTTTTTTATAAAAATATAATAATTTTAATTAATGCTAAATACTTATATGTATAAGATGAGAGGGCCCACACAGTTGCATGGCTTACATCACGTCGTGCTTTAAAACAAGTTGGGTATAAAAAGTAGCCTCCGACTTACCTTAAAAACTCCGCATTAACTTACAAAATGTTAAAGAAATTAATAACGTCATTTACCGGCTTTTGTTGTTACGCGGAAAGGTTATCCGGTACATCTCACTTTATGTATTGTTTTATTGATTTTGTAAATTACTTAACCAGTTCATATAATATTTGTGTGCTGAACGACTTATATATAAATGGACAGAGCCTGCACGGTGCAGTACTCGTGTTGCCGAAAAAGAGGCTAATATCATTTTTATATTCAACACCACTTAAATATGTGACATATTTAACTATTAGTAACGTAAGCGACCTAGTAACCGACTTATAAGACTTGAGCAACTTGACCATTAACTTAAATGAATTCAGCTAACAAATACTCACATGCTTGTTGCAAGTACTAAGATAGAACAACGCTCGTATCGCGCAGTAAACATCGGATTGCTTTCCCGCCAAATACGGCCGCCATGACAGTTCAGCCTTGTCAGCTGTGTGAGCCCTTAGTGATTTATAAACGATATTTGGTGCGTGAGTAGTCAGACACTTAGCTCTAGGGTTCCTCTTCCTACTCCCATTCATACGTAGTGTATACGGAACAAATGTGAAACTGATCATTGTCGAAACCAATGACGTGTCAATCACGTCCGATGATGACCTGCCACCTCCTATTTAAAGAAATTGCAGCAAAAATGCATCTTATTAAAGTTCTCACATTCGATGTCATTATACCTTGCAAGTCAACTACAACATATAGAATATATACTTACTATATTTTATGTAAAATTAAGATTTGTGTAGTACTTTTATAAAAGTTTACAGCGTAAACGCCCGCAGATTGTTTCTCCTGTCGTATATGGACGATAGTCGATAACCTCTATCGTGCAACAAAATTACTTTTTGTATAATTATTTATTAAGTATTTGTTATTTTGGTATTAAATACATATCACTAATGATATGTGTAGCTCAGTAGCAAGCAATTACAATATACTTTTCGTAATCGCGTGAATTAATTGTACACGAGGACAGTAGACGAGGACAGTAGACGAGACAGTAGACGAGTGCAGTGAGAGAGGCGACCTGCAGAGTTCCGCAATAACAATCTCCACTTTCCGAACAAATATGAGATATTAGCAAAAATCAAATTAATTGATTGCCCCGAATGGGGATTGAAGCCGCTAGTCACCCACGTGCTATAACAATAACGAGAAATTATTACTTATTATTATAGTAAATTATTATTTTAGTTAATAACTTATAGTAAATATTGAAATATTTATATTCCTAACGTTATATCCTGTGTTTTTAAAGAACGGAGAGAGATTTACCACCTTTCGATTAGTTTAGAGGTACCTATTACATTAACCTAATTAAGGAACACGGCGACGCGCTTTGTTACAGCACTCCAGGGAGACGCATTGTGTTTACCAAACTTATTCTGTATCCTACTAAGGGTTCCCGTCAGACCGGTCCCAGTTTTCGAGACATTGCGGTTGCATGACGGAACTCAACGCTGCACTTTGTTTCGATACGAGGACGAGGAAATGAAAATAAATAATTCCTCAGGTGAGATTCGAACCCGAACAATGCACTTTAAAACCTGCACCTCGCGACCTCTTATCAACGACGACACCCGCTGTCACCACTCACCACTCACCACTCACCACACGCTGCATTACAACACCTTCAAATATTTTATCGCCAAATTGCTTTTGAAAAGGTTGACAGCTTTTTGTAAGCAATTTACAGTCTTTCTAGTGATAAGGCTTAAATTATTATATGTATCTTTTTATCTTGATCCATTTGTATTCGAAAGGGGAACTTAATGTTATTATTATTTTTTATATAATAAACGTTTAATTTTATAATATTTACTTCTTTGTTAATATTTTATTCTTGACCGTAAAATCGAGAGGCAACATTCAAAATAAAATAAAATACAATAATAGTTTCCTTTAACGTTGTTAATTAATTCTCGCAAATTTATCTGGTGCTATTTAAAGTGGTTACCGCTAATTATATATTAATCAGAGTTGTTGACGCTCGTCGTGTTGTGAACTTAGATACTTTATTTTCCTCTAATATATAAAATTCACCGTCGCCGTCCGTCCCCGTCCCCGTCGCCGTCCCCGTCGCCGTCACCGTCGCCGTCCCCGTCGCCGTCACCGTCGCCGTCTCCGCCGCCGTCTCCGCCGCCGTCCTCGTCGGCGCCCACGTGGACGGGGACCTTCACGAGTAAGCGCGGCATCAGCGCAGCTCGGTGAGGTATGACTTATACATTTAAGCACTCCACGAGTGGAATGACCGCAAATTAACTACACATAAATTATTGTTTTAATTACGTTATGAAGTTTCGTAACGACAAAGTACAAATATAATGAGAATTACGATTTTTTCTTTACATTTTTAATGTTTATTTTATCTTATCACTATGGACTCGTAGTCCATTTGTTTTTGTCTTCTATATTAATAATGTTAGAATAAATAGAATGTAGAATAAATAGCCACAACTGCTAACTTTATTTGTTAAAAGTTAAAACACTATTGTCAGTCTCATTACCATCAAGTCAGGATCTGATAATAAAATTCCATGGAAATTGACCCTCGAAAAACCCTCGAAATTTTTTTGCACGCACTTCATATAATTTACTAATAATATATTTATTTCTTGTAGTCATCATATGATGATGATACTGAGCTGGTGATGATGCATTTCTGTTTCTTTTACAATTGTAAGTACCTAATTCAAAGAGCCGTAATATGTATACTTCAGCGTTTATCCAAGGGTGTGACTTTACAAGACGGTTGTGAGTTCTATCCCTACTCGAGAAAGTGAAATATTTATTTACGTTTATATTTCCATTGCTTCGCTCTGATGTCGAGGCAAAGTGCGGTGTAGAGTTCCGCCACTCAACACGCAATGCCTCCAGAATTCGGCAGAAAGTGGGGAACGGAGTGTTTTAACACTAGGTTCCCTCTGCCTACCCTGTTGTGTGCGGGATACAGCGTGAAGCTGATATATATATATTTTTTTAATGTATAATAATTCATATCCCCAAGTGGGAATCGAACCCACTGCCGACACGTTATAGTCACATGCTTGTGCCCCTACGCCACGGCCGCATCTTTATTATGTTATTTAAATTACGAGGAGTAGCTTCAGGTCAATTGCACCAAAAGTGCTTGTTATTATGTGACAGGAATGTTTGAATTTATCTCCAAATCGCGTGGAGGTATGGTAGGGACGTATCGTCGACCTACAATCCTGAAATTGATACGGAACCCTCGGTGGGCGAGTCTGTCTCGCACTTGACCGGTTTTTTATTCTTTATGCGATACAGACAAGAGGAAAATGTAATCATTTTATTATTGGAAAATAAAATATAATAATAAATCTGTCACAACTAAAGTAGTACAACAATTCAAATCTATACATACAACGCATAGCCCTTCCCTCACACACAGGTTCCTTGGGGAGTATAGGGGAGCACTAAGAGAGGATTTCCCAAAATTAACGTTTTACGTCATAAAGCCCTGCAAATGAAGTTGCGGACGATAACTAGCAAAACAGATAAACGATTTTATTTCACAAAAGCTTTAAATAATAAGTAAGTACGTACTTAAATAACTTTTAGTCTCGCGCGCGTGAGAGGAGTTTCTTATCGCGGCGCCGATAATTTAAAGTGCGAAATCTCGTAGGAGGAACACCTCCGCTGTCCGCCCTCCGCTCTCCGCCCGCCGCGCCGCCCGCAAGGCCGCTCACTGGATTCCAAGCATTAAGGAGTAATAACGCACCGACTTGAATTATGCTTAGTACATTTCTTCGAACAGGCTGCTTCAGTGCAACGCGCATGTCTCATTGACCAACGTGAGGACACGCTCCTGTATGCTGCGGTGTGAACTCTCTCTCAATACAAGTTTCATT
This sequence comes from Heliconius nattereri, assembly GCA_013403645.1. Taxonomy (NCBI): domain Eukaryota; kingdom Metazoa; phylum Arthropoda; class Insecta; order Lepidoptera; family Nymphalidae; genus Heliconius; species Heliconius nattereri. Next base: position 81,260 of record JAAIXI010000218.1, read on the forward strand.
GATTGAATGGCAGAACGCAAGGATGTATTACGTCAATCCGGCAGTGAAGACAAATATGTATAATAGACGATAACACTATTCTTTTTCCTAAGGCGCTAGTTTTGTTGCTGTCCGAGCTTCATTGTCATTAAATATTCGGATGTGCTACCGAGGGCCTCAAATAAAATTATAAAACACCGCCCAGTAGTTTTTGTGAAACGCTTTTAACAGATGAACGGACAGACAGACAAAAGACACTGTTATATATGTATACCAGCAACCGCCAGCGGCTTCACCCGCTTGAACAACACGATTATTTATTCAATATACTGAATTACTTAATTTTAGTACTATATTAGCGTAATTCTTATAAGCGTATAATTTTTAATGGTTTAAAAAAATGCGACCTACATTATTATTTAGATATAGGTTCAGTATTTTTTTATAAATAGATATATGAGCGTTTTTTAAGAGCGTTTTGCAAAATAGTAATAAATTATTAATTTTTATTTTCACCATATGTTAAAAAAGAATATAAGGGTCATACACAAATCGCGACTTGAATGTGTACGAAAAAAAAAAGTTAAATATTTGTTCAAAATCACTCTCATTTAATTCTTATAGATTAACCTAATACAAGAAAAATATGAGACCAGATCATTATTCGTTTTTCAGAAAGATATTCGACGTATAATTTTTTTGATGACCACAGAAGGGACACAATTCTACAGAAAGTATAAAGTATTAGTGCTACATGTATTTATTTGGTTTTCTTCTTCTAATAATAATAGTATTGGTTAATAACGTCCTTGATTACGATATGACATCAATATTGTCACGAAAAAAATTAAAAAATCTAGTAAATGTCAGATTCATACAGCAGATTCCTTCAGTCTTAAAAATGTAAAGTAATAAATACAATATAATTTCTTACAATTACTGAGTAGCAAGCATATTAATCCATGTTTTCTTATCATTATTTGTTTGTTCATAATAGTGTCAGTTATTTTCTACGTACCTCAACGGAACTAAACTCAAAATCTTTATTTAAACAAGGAATAAATTTATAAGCAATGTTAACGTAACGATAATGATGAACTCTTAAAACAATAAGAAAGAGTCCTAATCAAACTAAACAATATAGATATTGTCAATAATGAATATGAATGGCCAACTATTATATCTAAAAAAATTGATAAAATTAAGTTTTCTTCGTCATTTTCAAAAAACTCTTTGTTTCTTAATCAGATCTTTAAGTAAGGGATCATGTCTCATATTTGTAGAAATAGAACAGATAGATGTTGTCTTAAGTTGTAGCGACTGATAATCGACGAGTAGTAAAGAAATACCCAAGTGTGTAAATAAAGTTGTATTTTTAATCCACCAAACTGGATTGGTTGAACTTTTGATCCAAATTTACAACAGTAATTTTAAAAGAATAATAATAATAAGCCCGTAGGGCAGGGAGCTGTTCAGGAGTGGCGATCCCCCGGGCCTAAGTCCTCCGGAGGGGAGTTGTAATCTATCCTCCGCCTCTGGCTTTCCTTTATTGGCCGGCAGAGTGGAGCACAAGAGTTATATGCTCAAAAGGGTGAAAATGCTCAAACGTAATGTGTAATAACGGGGAATCCCGCTCACGAGCTCCTCGTGATGGTCAGCTCTGCTGCTGCTTCTCTCTACACCCTTAGCTGACCACCCCGATGTTGTGCCTGAGGCATTACGCCGCTTTCTGAAAGCCCATCTAGTGGGAGGCGAGTCACCGTCCACCAAGCATTCAATTTGAGACTATTGGAAAGGCGGACGTCCGGTAGTCTCATCCAATAGCCAGTCCATCCAAATTCCAGTTTAGATTTCCATATTTTCTACAGTTCCTACGCATTAACCGGCGACCATCTCTGGGCAATTACCTGTGGTTGCCCAACGATGGATCCCGGCTGATGCGTCACAGTAAAACATTTGTATATTCTCTACGTGTTGGACCTGTGTCCCCTCGCAAGCTTTCCAAAGGACCGGGTTCTTTTGAACCCTTGAATCTTAAAAGAGAAACATAATAATACTTATAATATTTATTAAATTAATATTTCATACATAACAATAGCAACTTTAATCGGTAATAACTGCAGAAGTATTAACTGTGTTGCAGTTATTAGCTTCAGCCTCGCAGCCGGTGATGATTCAGAAGCAAATATGTAAATTATCAGCTGGATATGATGATCAATGTTGATCAATCTTTTTTTTTATAGATATAATGGCACGATATTAGCATCTTGTTTAGCTCTACTTGTCCCATGTCTTCGTTTTTTCTTCTCTTCATTGTTTTAGTGCACCCCAGATCTATTTGAATAGGGCAATGTGTCTGGAACAATGTAAAAGAGCTAGCTAAGCTAAGATTTCGTTATTTAAGCTAATAACTTACACCACTTGACACTTGTAAAATGCTATATGTTTAGTATAATCTGAAACATTAGTCTACATTTAATTTTTCAAGATATATACGATATGTTGATTTTATTTGGTCATTATATAGCTGTTAGTTTAGTTTTACAAGCGCAAGCATAAATATATAAACAAAAAAGTGATTTTGACATTACAACATATATTTTTTATGATTAATAGTATTTTATGTGGACATACATCTTTCCTGTGGACACCTAGAGTAACAGAAAATATGTCTACAGAAATGATTTTCCAATCTAAAATCAGGAATGGTCTTTAGTTTTCAAGGATAGAGAAATGGCGAGTGAGATTTCAAAAATACTCCTTTAAAGCCATTGTGCCTAAATAATTACAAATATAAGTAGCACATACTTACTAAAATACACTGAAAATAGGAAAGATTCATTGATCTTTTACAAAATAAATAAAATACACGATTCTTTCTATTGGAATATAAAAATACACATCCGTCTTGTGTAAAGGGTGTAAGCAAATTATAGCTGTCTAATATTACCAAATTAAAAGATATTACAGTTATGGTAACTTTAGTAGACATTTTTTTAATGCAGATTTTTTGTATCACAGAAAAGAGTCATATACGTGTAACGGCTTGTTTATTAGAAATTATAATAAAAGGCTGGAGCACATTTTGGAAATAATCAATAAAAACTTAACTCAAGTATATTCTACAATGAAAATATGTGTAATTTTGATAACACGGGCGTTATAACATAAATTATATATTTTTGAAACTATGAACTACGAATCTGAACAGTCCACAGAAGGGGACAAATGATGGAATTTGATTTTTTTTATTTACATTGTTTTTTTGAATTTTGATGTGTAGACTATCCACTTATCATAAGGCATAGTAAAATTTAGAATGAAAAATCGTTCTATTTTCTTTTATTTATTATTGCTATTGTAACATAACACTCATATGAGTACAAATTTGAATGATTCAAGCCTTCACTATTGCGTGAAAAGACTTAAAAACAAAAGATTAAAGATTAAACAACTGGCTTAGACAAGGGTTTATTCCAAATAGAAAAAAATCTAAATAGAGCCCTTATAATTTTTACGTGATTCTTTTGTTATAGAGCAGCATAAATATGCTTCACGCTGTATCCCGCACATTGAGGATAGGCAGAGGGAACATAGTGTTAACACACTCCGTTCCCAACTCTCCGCTGAATGTTTCGCATTAAGTGTTGAATGGCGGAACTCAACGCTGGGCTTTTGTCTCGGTGCCAGAGGGAAAAACCATATTAATAAATAATATTCCCGAAACGCTGGCGTCCCCCCTGGCGCAGGGGCACAATAACCGCGTATTGTGCCCCTGCGCCATGACGGCCTCCGTTGTAGTAACAAAGTTTCATACATACTATCAACCACAAAACAACCCCTTAGTGGTCAAATATCGCAAATACCCGTCCTAGGGAGCATATAAACAGCGCCAATGCGAACTTCGAGACTCCTAACACGTGTAGTAACAAAGATTCATAAAAATTATCAACCCCAATAACAATTCCTTAGGGGTCGAATATTGCGACAAAATATTTTTACTGTTTTTTTACATATAAAGATAAATAATTTATTATAAAACAAAATTAAAAATATATTTTATTGATTCTACATATTAAATAATGTCAGTTAAACTTTTGTTTTAATTTATATATGGACATTCATCAAGCTATTTTTTATTCTAGTATTCTGTGAATATTTGTGTTTTCCCAATAATGCGTGGTACCTTCCAAAAGCATGGAAGCGCCTAAATGCCGTTAAGTGACTCTGACATCAGTATAAGAACTGGTCACGAATCACGACTTATGGTAGTGCACAACCTTGTTCTCTTGAAACTAGCTTGTTATGGCCCTCTACTTACAAGCTAATGTGAACCATACGAGTACAGGCTCCCCACGCCCCCTCTAGTGCGTATCTAGGACCTAGGCGCCAAATATGCCTCTAGTGCTTCACTATCCATGCATGTTTTTCTAACGCAAAAAAAACTAATTAATAGGAATGTAATAGACACTTCAGAATAGTATTTGTTTTAATTTTTTTAATTAGCGTGACGTACCTTCGCGTCGTAAGTACATACCTATAGGAGACTAATCAGAGTGATCTAATATCCGTTTTTCACTAGGTACCTATGCATTTAATTTAAAAATATTGCTTCTTGAATGATAAAATAAATATAACTCACTCCCCCGATTAGGAATCGAGGTCATCACCGTCGCTAATACTGTCACACCTGCAACGCTGTTCCTCGACGGCCTCGTGGCCGAACGCGCATTTTAGCGCGGTCTTGCGGTCTTCTTACGTGGGAACGTTTTCAATCAATCAGCTCATGAAGCGCCTTCAATGGCGTATAACGTGTCCTAAGGTACGCGTAATCTAATAAACGAGCGGCTTCAGATGGAATCCTGAACAGATCTATTACGTATATTTGGCTATAACCATGAAATTATTTATTTTTTATATATATCATTGCTAACTAGGGGTGTGTTCACAAAATTCAATTTGGTATATGCAAGACCATCGGTAGTGACGCAATCGAGATACAGAAAACCTTCGTAGCTTAGTTTCAATATCTTTCACTACTTGTTTTGTAAATATTGCACATAATTTAAACGGAAACCAGTGCCTCATTTTGTCCATTTATTTTTATTTTTGTTATGGAAAAGACAAGGCAAAGAGCGTTCAGGTCACCTGGTGGTAAGTGATCACCGCCGCCCACGATCTAGAGGACGAGCAGGTACAGGCGCGTTACCGGCATTTAAAGTGGAGATAGACGCGTTTTTTGAAGGTACCCTTGTCATATCATATCACGTGGAAACACTGTCGCAGTTAGGCCATTCCACAGTTCCTTGGCGGGCGGAGGGAAGTTCCTACGAAACCGCACAATAGTGGAGTGCCAGGTTTTAAAAACAGTTTTTCTCCACAAATTTTACTATAAATAATAAACATAACTTTATTATGAGATTCTATTCTATATTATGAGATTCTTCTCTATTCTTCGTTATATTCATCATACTATTGTTTATGATGGGGAAAGAATCAGCAATAGTAGTCTGAAAGACCAGACGTCTTACAGTTTACTTTGTATGAACGCAGCTCTACTTCACAGCGAGCAGGCGCCTAACATTTTCTGCATTCTAGGTTGTAGTGTGAGAAAAATATCGCAACCTTCACCTACATAGGCCCCTGCCCCGTCCCTCTGTCCCCATATTCCCCCGTACCCCTGGCCCCATGTCCCCCCTTCCCCCCTCGGTCGGGCACCGTACCCGCACGCACCTCAAGCCGCGGCGAGAACGGCATTCCGCACTATAAACAGTAAATGACCGAAAATGCACAGCCTTGCCTCGTGACGTCTAATGCCTCGCTTTATATTTATTTAGAAAATCTGTGAATCGCTTCGACATGTAGTTTACGTTAACACTGTATTTACGCCACGCAATATCAGTCTCACAGTAAGCAGACGTAACCTGGGAACCTATAATTAAGACACTCTGTTCACATTAATACACTTCCATTCCGCACTTTCCACCGGATTTTGTTGGCATCGCGTGTGATGGCGGAACTCAACGCCACCCTTTACCTCGTCGCCGGAGGGAAGCAATTAAAATATTAAATATTTCATTACCGCGAGTTGGAATCGAGTTCACAACCGTTGCGCTTACGGTCACTGGTCACATCCTGGCCTTAAAGTGTACAAAATAAAAACACATTCAATTTGTTATTTTTTCTTTTCATTGTTTTCATAAAAACAAAAAAGAATTAAAAATACCTTTATTTAAATAAAGTTCATCAATTATTTTATAAACTGAAGCTAAATGGAGTGCAATCAGAACCGCAAGTTTGACATTCCCATCGACTGTACCAGTACTACGAGAGCGAACCAGTGCTTAACAGCAATCATTGAAGTTGCGTTTACTTGATTTCGTACAGACGTACTTGTTTCCTAATTGTGAGTAGACCGCTGGCACTGACTGTGCTCGTGGCCTCGTTTTGAGATCATTTATAAAGAAATACAATATACTGTATGATCGTGAGCTTTAGCGAGCTGTGGGAAGCTGTGCGACGAGCTGTGTCGCCTTACGGCACAGCTGATAGAGTTCAAATTAGCGCGCACTGTGCTTGGGGGACAGCAGGAGGAGTGTGGCGTGTCCACCCGACGACGACGTATTAGGAGTTGTGAACGTGAGATTGGGAAAGGCAGACCTCGGACCTGAGAGCTGACATCGTCATATCTACGAGAATACGTTAAATGTACATTGAATAATTATTGTTATTTGAAATGTAAGTCAAGAGTGGACGTCATTGCCACTGTCACTTGTACATACGGATGTTGTTACGTGGAACCTGGAAGATATTCCAACCCGACTGAAGATCTTTTTACTTTTATAAAGATGAAGTATTAATATGAGTTAAAAATTTAATTATAATAGGTATCTACTACCTAGTAGTTATTATTTATTGTATAGAAAGTTGTTAATGTTGACTGTAATAAATTAAAAGCAAAAAAATATTATTTAAACACTCTAAAAAGGAAAATATCTTTTTTTAAATGTTAACTATAAACACATAACCTCATATACAAAATTTACATGATCATAAAAACTTGTCGCGCTTATGTAAATAAAAGTTTAAATTTTTTAAGATTTAATTTAATTAAATATTTATTAACGCGACAAGCTTTTATGAACAGCAATTGCATCAGCACCAGAATTGGCTAATGACTCCCTTTTCGCCAAACTTCAATAGTGCTATAATATATGTATTGGATTTAGAGTGATGTCACATTATTTTAATAATTATTCTTGGCAAGCCCTTTCATTTGATACCCATATTACAGAAGTACATTAAAAATAACAATTCCGCCATCTTGCATGGTCCGCCATATTAGATTTAGAATGACGTCACATATTTTATCGTGTATTGTCATCCAAACTAAACGTGTATACAAAATTTCAGCTCAATCGGTTGAAGATATCTACTTCAAAATTGAGCTCAAACATTTTACCCGAACACACATACATACATTGCAAGTTAAATAAAAGCTTTTAAAAATCATTTCAATGAAACTAGCAAATTAATATAAGTATTAATTGTTTTACATATTTCACACTAAATGCAGGAAATGAAAGAAAATAGACAAAAATACTAGACCACTTCTTTGAATGAAGCAGTCTTTACAGTTTACATACTATCAGCGTCCGATAAGGTCGTAGGTACATATGGAATACCAATCTTGATTTGTTAGGTTAACTGATATTTTAGTATTATTCAGTTGTCAAATATTGACATAAATGATTTATTTGTATAATTCTCGTCACTTATAATTCCACACATGATAAAGTAGGTGTGTAGGTATTCTGGGAAGCTTCCTCGCCGCGTATTGCGTATGGTGTCGAGGTAAAGCGCGGCGTTGAGTTCTGCCACTCAACTCACAATATCTCCAGAATTCCGCAGATAGTGGGGAACGGAGTGTCTTAACACTAGATTCTCTCTGCCTACTGTGTGCGAGATACAGCGTGAAGCTGATTTATATATAAATTGTTGTCAGTATTGGCACACTGGCACAAGCGTGTGTCTGTAAACCCGATAGGTTGTAAGTTCGATTCCCACAAGAAGAAATGAATATTGAATGATTTCATTTGTTCGTTCTGGTAATGAGGCAACGCGCAACGTTGGGTTTCGCCACTCAACACGCAATGCCTCCAGATTTCGGTGAAATGTGTGGAGCAGAGCTCATGCGTGATAACGTCCTTTAAAATAGCAGCACAAACGTAGGCACATATTTACCTATCACAGCTATTATTATTTACTCATATGTCTGAGTTTATATTTCAATAATTGATTTGACAAATAAAAGCCTTTAATTCTGGCACTCTACACGTAATGTCTGAAATCCGGGAAGGTTCTCCCCGCCTACCCTGGTCAGCAGAGTCAAAAAGTGTGATGCTTTTATGTGTTTGTCTGTGCGTCTGTTCACGCAGTCACGCAGTTACTCTCAGAAACAGCTTTAACGATTTCATTGCAATTTTCACTATTCTATTGTATCAAGCTCACCTTAACATTTAGTGTGTTTTATTTTAATCGGTTTATAAATTAATAAATATTAATAAGAAATATTAAAAAGCACGTGAGTCAGCTTCAGGGCGGGCGTCGGGCGTCGGGCGTCGAGCGTCGGGCGTCGGTCGCGGCGCTACCTTATATAGGCAATGACCATAAACGAGTCGCGAGATATTGATGATTTTATACAAGTACAAGTCGTTATCTAATGATTGATTGACTTGTTACTTGCGCTCGACTCGCCACGCCGTAGTGACTCACATCGCTGTGGTCGTGTCCTACGAGTACCAGTAATAGAGGTCAATAGATAGGTACAGTTGTAATACCTAATCTATATCTATTTATATAATAAAACAGTAAAAATATTTTGTTTTTGTCTGTACATTTAATATTTTTGACTGAAATGGATAGAGGGATACTTAAAAACAATAATAGAAACCAAAAACAAAGTAAACGCATTTTTCTTTAATGTCTTGTCTGTCTGTCTCTATGTATGATCATGCTAATCTTCGAAAGTACTGAATCGATTTACTTCAAACTTTCACCAATTGCTTTGTTTTAACTCAATTTAACATCTACAGTTTGTTTCATCAAAATCGGTTCATTAAAAAAAAGTGATTAACATTTCAATAAACTCAATGCATGAGTTTGCCTGCAAATGTAAAGCAATCCATTTCTATACTTATACTTATAATAAATCTGTATTTTTAACCGACTTTCAAAACAAGGAGGAGGTTGTTAATTAAATATTTTCAATTCGATATTCGATTCATTTAATTATTTTGAATTCGATTTCGATATTGGATTATTCGATTCGATTTGGGTATTTTTTGTAATTCAAATTAAATTCAAATTCAAAATATTCTTCATTCAAATAAACTATAAAAGCACTTTTGAATCGTCTTTTGAATCGTCAGTTCTGCTGAGAAGAGCCGGCAAGAAACTCAACAGTTGCTCTTTTCAAACTCAATAGTATATTTTACTATAACATTAGCTGGCAGCTATCCTGCCTGACATTCAATAGATATTAATTCCATACATGCTTATCCTCTAAATATTCTTGAACAGTGTGATACGCTTTACTTGTTAAAATTTTTTTTACAGATATTTTAAATTTTAAATATGCAATCAATACTGTTATTTTACAAAGTATATTATAAGTTCTTACCCAAATTACATTTAAGTTTGTTTCTAAACGAGTAAATTAAATTGACATCATTAACATTGACATCAACACATATGACTGTCAGTCAATTCTGTTTATTAAATGCATAATCATGTAGATCAAGCGGGCGAAGCCGCAGGCAGCCAGGCCGCTAGTTATAATTCAAATATAAAAAGATAATCGAATAAATTGGATGAGCATTTTAGTAATTGGTCACGTGTAGGTATTTTATTCACTCGGCCTACTTTATACAGGAACAAGGAGAGCAGAGACATCAAATATACTTATCGCATATATCGAGGCGCAGTAGAAGCCAGTTATGGTGAGCAATGCATGGTAAAATGGGGAACGGAGTGTCTTAACACTAAGTTGCCTCGGCGTACCCTACTGTGTGCTAATTTGAAAATCATAAATAGAAAAATTGGGCTTCGCGATATGAAAGTGAAATCTAATGAGATATATTATAATTGCTCGTAACACTATTATTACTTATTACTTTATCGGCGGGAGCGAGAGTGATGTGCTGCCAAATATAGGTGTTCGTTAACTACTCTCCCTCCATTTCCACGACATTTGTGGATTGATTTTAAACATTTTTTTTTATTTGAAAGGTTTTACTTGCCATTGAAGGCAGGAAATTCTGGAATTTCATCGTCACGTAACAGGTAGTTCGTGTTTCATAAAAATTAAAAAGTTCCTCAATGATTAGGAGTTAGAAATATTCTTTTAAATATTATAGTGACTATGATTATTAGAAGGCTAGTTGTGTATCTATCTATCTAGTAACATTGAGTTAAGCTGATGTTTACAGGCTTAATATATCAAGTTAATAGTGGTTATGTATATACTCGTACGTCGGGGAATTGTGCTTAAGATGAGCACATTGCGTATAATATTATATATATCATAATCAACGAAATTATTTTAGTTTCGGAACAATCAAAGTAACATAAAATTAAAAACAAACATAAATCGCACTTAGTTAACTTGCTTATTGCGCAAAGATTAATAAATAACAATGTAGATGTCACTATTAACGCCGATGAAAATTTTAAAAATAATATCAATAAGTTTAATTTTTAAACGACTTCAAAAAATCAAAAAAATTAAATGATGTATTGGTTTATTAAAGTGATATTATGGAATTTTCTGTTTTTTTCATTTCTGTTTCTTTTAAAATTTGAAAGTCGTTTTAAGAACCGTCGTATTTTTATGAATTAAATATTTTAATATTTAAATTAATTAACTTATTTTGAGTATGTTTTAGCCAACATTCAGCAGTGGACAAGAACAAGCTCATGATGATGAACCATTCTTAAAACAATACCAATTCTAATAATCAATTCTATATAAAATATGTATTGATAGTTATAGTTAGTTAGTTAGTTAGTTAGGAGGTTTTATTAGTTTTTTGAAAGGTTTTATAAAATTAAAGAGATAAAATGATGGATATGTCAGATTTAGATGAAAAAAATAATATAAAAAAGAAACTGTCACGAGTATAGAGAGACATCCTTTGAGATAAATTAAATAAAGAAAATATTATTATTTGTGATTGTTCTTCTTCCATCATATCCCACATATCTATATTAAAAACAAAAATTTTAAATTAAAACTAAAATAAATGTTATTTTAAGAAAATTAAACCGACTTCAAAACGATTAATTATAAGTACAAACTCAAATATGCACAAATAAACCAAATTGTATAAGATTATATTTTTATTAATATTTTAATCAAAGGCATTGTAACAAGTCCTCCTTCCCATATCAATTATACAAACTCTCGTTCCAGTTGAATCTCCGCTATTATCCAATTAGAAGCAAATACGAACTAACGACATTAGAGCGACGGTCGTGAGAAAGTGATCACAGTGTGTGGTTACGGCTCGCACCTTGTACTGCATTGAATGACCGAAGAGCTTCTTTGTTTATGACCACATCACCTAAAGGTGTTTACCTATTACTCTATCGCCACGTGTACCTTCATTTCCTCGTCAGAGTTATTTTGCCACTGGGCACGGTTCCTACACAAGCTTTGTAAATCACTAGACCGAATAGAGACTTATTAAAAATTAAAATTCACTTAATGCTAGAAAAATAAGAGCAAAATACGCATTCATGTATTTTCAAGTGGGCCTTGTTATTTTTATAATATACCTACCTCTATGCACATGAATATTGAAGTTTGAACTGATGGTGTGGTAGCTGTAGGCTCTTCTCGCACAGCAGCGTAGATAGAGCCTACCTCCTAACTTGTTAAGAATATCCGTTACCCACTTTCGTCCTAATTTTCGAAACAATGCGTGTTGAAGAGCGAAGCTCAAGAAGAAATCTTTAAGAAATAATTTTCCCGAGCGCAAACTTGTCGCTGCAGTCGCCCTGCAGCCCCTGCAGCACGACGCAATGCAGAACGCCCCAAACGTACAAGATGTACAAAGATAATTAGGAACCATTCTTAAATATTCCAATTTACCTAATAAGGATTTATTATATATAGGTAGAGACCTATAAAAAAACATATTACAATACATAAATAATTTGAAAAATGTATATAATTCGATAACGTAAATTACATGATTTGATAAGAATCAATTCATAAAAATGTATTACAAAACTGTATAAGTATGTAGGTTCACTCCACACTCCGCACTCCGCACTAGCGGCTGCTGGCTGGCAGGCTGCCACCAAACAACACGTGGCCGCCGCGCGCCGCTTTTCTTAAATCTTAAGCAGAAGTAACGTTAATTGCCTTTTGTTTGCCCAAATATGTCTGCGTGTGTCCTAAATTGTAAAGTTGATAAACGCAGCGACCGCGACACGAGTAAACAGTACCAGTAGGCTGTATATGGCCTCTTGTCGTCAATGACAACTTAATAATATTATTGCAATATAACAAATCCAATGCACGGAACGATGTTTATAATAATCTTAAAAAAAGCTTGTAATGTCCAATTCATAAATATTTTATTATTCAACTAAATTGATAATTAAATTTCTTTAGTAAAGATGCATCTAAATTACATAATTATAATTGTACATAAATTAACTCGACTTATTTTAATTATCATTATTTTTTATTACATGAATTAATTAAGTTTTGAATTTTGAACAAGTGCACTGACGGAGCACTCGAGGAATAACGAACAACACTTAGCGAAACGAAGAAAAGGAACGTCTATCTGAAGATCGCGTATCAAGCTGAAATTAATATAATTTTTTCAGGTCTTCAAGTCTACCGTCTCGGTCTCACGCAGCACAAAAGATACGAACATTATCATTAAGCATCGTTTATGCTGCAATTCAAATTCAAAATATTCTTTATTTAAATTACTATTACAAGCACTTTTGAATCGTCGAATGAACGTAAAAAAAATCTACCACCGGTTCGGAAGGCAGTTCTGCTGAGAAGAGCCGGCAAGAAACTCAACAGTTGCTCTTTTCATGAGCTAAGCTTTGTTAGCATAGTTATAGTGTAGTAGTGTAATAGTGACAAACTTAGAACACATATACTCGTATTACGTACCTATAGGTACCTCCTATAGCTATCATAAACTTGTAACATGCAAGATGAATTCATAGCAAGAGCAAGGCTTGTGTGTGGAAGCCCGAAGGACTCGGCTTGACTTATGTTAAGCATATGTATAAGCTACGTAACGCATTTGTCAAGGAAATATATATTTGTTATATATCGGCGCGTTCAGCCAAACTCTATTACTGAGAAGTATGATATTATAGATTAAGTAAATAAAAACTGTGGTTACACAAAGCGAAACCACCCAACACGCAGTATCCCAATCTCTGCCTTCTCTGCTCCGCGGGATAAAACGTGTTAATTAGATACTAAAACAGATTTAAGGCGAAAACAACAGGCACACCTACACTGGTCCACGGCGGCTGCAGTCATTAAGATTAAGGACTATAAAAATATGCAAAGTACGAGATCAAATATAAGAGAGTCAAATAAAATACGTACAGAGTGTTTCGTGTCAGAATTAATTACAATACAAGATGACTCAGTGTCGTGTCCTCCCTTGTAAGGTGCGATGACCGGTCGCTTGTCCTTATAAAGAAACATTTTTTGGCTTTCGAAATCATTTGCAAGCATCAAGCTCGGGAACCTACTTGTAAGTATATACGATACACTCTCTCCGCGCCGTCTCGTGTCAGTACCAACAGAGTTCAACGCTCTGATGAAACGTCTCCAAAAAAAGTATATAATATTTTATTCTCATCTTCATAAATCTCGTTCATTGTACGGGATATTCATATTATTATTGGATGCTAACAATCGGCTTATATTTTAAATATTATCGTTAGACAACAAATTAGGACGTTGATGACTCTACGATCACGGAGCGTCTCTAAAGTAAACAAACTTTGTGACGTCACTTGACAGCACTCGCTGGTCGCCCGCGGCGATAGTTGCGGCATTACATCTAACTAGTGACATTATGTCTATTTCGGGTAAAGATAATAACTATATTATGTTACCTAACTAGTTTCATATTGTTTGATACTTTTAACGCAAATAGCGTTAAAAGTATCAATATTTTTATTGTGCTCATTTTAGATCAGAGAGAGACAGAGAGACAAGACAGAGTTATGGTGATGATGCTATTGCGTACGTATAAGTTAAAAGAGTAGATGTGTGTATTGCCAAATGTAGATTACAGCAAAGCACCGCGCACATATTAAACCATATTATTGCAGTTTAAAATGCAATGAAAAGAACTAAGAAGTTTTAAACGTAACCTACGAAGATTGTGCTGCCAGCAGAGGTGATTGTAAACATACCATCGCATTTATAATGTGGCTACATCGTTAAAGCGACGAGTCTTCAACGCCTGCAACGAAGTCTTCTTTCTCCTGGCATTAATCCCGGCGTATGTTGCCAGGTTCTGCCTTCCTGCTTAATCTACTCCACTTTCCATGATCTATAACGTCCTGGGTGGTTAGACCATTGGCTCTCATGTCCTACATCACGACATCCCCCCAGCGCTTCCTTGGGCGTCCGGAGGTCTAGCTCCAGGGACAGACATACCAAGGCACTTACATTCGATATAGTTCCTAGGCCGGTGCGCAACGTATCCATACCACCTCAGGCCACGCTCTTGGAGCTTATCTGCTACGACACGGACCCCAAGACTACTCGAATGAATGTATTACGTATGCAATCAGACCGCGTTACGCTGCACATTCCCCTCAGCATCTTCATTTCCGTGCCGTGAAACTCCTGAGCGTGCCGAGATAGTACTGAACAACATTCGCTGTTTATGAGAGAACCAGTCGGATGATACTCTTGTTTATCAGCTCCTTGGCTTGGTTGGTATTCTGCGGTCGCAGACCACACCAGTAACCTCCCGCCATTTGCCAGGCAGCCTATCCGGCCATGGACATCGTGATCTATGCCTCCAGACGGATCCAAGGTACTTGAACTTTTCCAACTTAACGGCTGGCTCCGGAATTATAAGGACAGTGCTCGAGTCTGGGGTGCCGCAGGCCATGTACTCGGTCTTCGACACATTTAGTTTAAGACAAAAAAAATCAAAATAATTCTTTCACATGTATTTTTTGTTTTTAAAAGACAAAACGTTGAGCTAGAATTTAAATTTAATCATTATTTATTCTTCATTATGAATACTTCTTTATAACCTTCATCAAGCGATTAAAAATAATAATACTATTAATATCACTACACACGTAGACCTTTCCTTACGTATATTTAATTGTATTTTATTAATTTGCATTACTTTCTTTTTCTAATAATAATATCATTTTAAAAACAATCTATATCTATGTTTTTGGGGCGATCTCATCCCTGACATTTGGGCTCAAATAAAAATATGAAATAAGAAGTTTAGATTTCAATTCAGTTCAGTTTTTAATAAGATTAGATATAGAAACTATATAATCATTTATGACAGTTCCTTTTTGACACTGAGGCTGACTGGATGACAGTGACACCGGTGACACCCGTGCCACTGCCAAACGGCCACTGCCAGGCGCCTACAGAAGTGCTCTGTCTGTATATAATCATAACTTACATTATATATTATTTACAGTACTATTTACATTAAAATGAGCTGACGTGGATCCAGTACAAAGCTTATAACTTATGCATTCCAGAATTCGTATCGTTAAGTAAAGTTGTGATAATGGCAGAAGTGCCGGTTAAGTTAATCGTGTCCTTGTGTGTCATCTTTTATGCTATTTTCTATAGAAAAGGTAACTTAGAAGATGTGAGACTTTCCGATGTAAAGGAAAACCTTTTGTACCTGGAGACTCAGAATAAGGTAGCTTCGGGAATTTATCAACCAAAAGTAGCTCTCGGCTACGGCGCCTGCCATGATCTCTTTGTGAACGCAACGTCACTGTTGAACCCGGAAGAGTTACAAGGCAACCCGGAACATTTCAACGAAATATCGAATATGGAAGAATTTTTGAAGAGTTTTACTTATTTTTTCAAACATGGAGCTGCTGCAGAGTAAGGATTTATTGAAATGTTGATATGTACACTACATAGACTACATACACTTTAATTGGTTATGTCTTATTTATAATTTAATAAATATACTTTGGTTTTCAGGAGATTTATGTCAAACAGTGATCTATATGATGAGCTTGTGAAACTTTCATTAGAATTACCTGACTCAAGATGGGCAATTGGCGGGAATGCTCCACTCATGGCTAAAAGATTTTTTATGGAAGGCTGGAAAGTTTTACTTGGAGCTAAGATGAGTGAAAAACTAAAAGAATACATTCCAAAAGACATTCAAATAGTTGGAGATGAAGAAAATGAAGAAGTAAAGGATGATGTCCACATGATTTTAGAATACAGAGCAGATGAAAAGTTTGGTGGTTATACGTCTCCTCGAGCTAATAGATATATAATGCATAATGATGAAAATAACCCTCTCTTGACATCTTTAGAGAAACTGGGGGAACATCTGCCTGTCTTTAGCCCCAATTTGTTAGTCATCAGTGGACTGCAGATGATGGATAATTTTCCTTTTAAACAAAATGGTAAAGGTGAGTATTATTTCATTATATTTTACTCATTTGAATAATATTGAAATATTTATTGGTATGGTATCAGTTGAGACTATCGTGGGATAGGGGCACAAGTGTGTGATAGTAATCACAAAAGTTGTTAGTTTGATTCCTGCTCAGGGGAATGAGATATTTTATATTTTCATTATATCACTTGTACCTAACATGCTCACCCCGCTGCTACCTGGTAATGCAAAGCAAGACATTGAATGCAGATCAGAGTGCTTTAACACTGTTCCCAAGTTCTCTTTGCCTAAAAATTATTTTTCTATTATATTATTATATCTACAGTGTCTCCACTGTCTTGTGTGGTGTCTCTGCCTACTGTTATGATCAAGAGAAAGTGAAAAAAAATAGAGCTACTTTATAAATTACAATGATAAGATAATCAAACTAAAAAAAGTTATATGTTATGTTTAGCAGTGCCAAGTTTGGCTTGTTTATCTTATTCTCATTAAACAGTTATAAATTTTTCATGCTATAAAAACCAAAGCTTATTAAAAGCTTAAAATTAGCTTGATAATAGGATAACTTTCACTCAATCCCTTTTTCGTATAAAAACTGTGACTCACCTCTCCGATCACCACTCGCGATCTCCTTGCAATTTTCAATTAATTTTGTCACAAAATGCCTTATTGTGGTTTATTTAAAGTAAAGCGCGGCGTTGAGTTCTGCCACTCACCAATGCCTCCAGAATTCGGTAGAAAGTGAGGAACGGAGTGTCTTAACACTAGGTTCCCTCTGCCCACCCTGCTGCTGCGGGATGCAGCGTGAAGCTGACAATGTACTTACATATATTTAACTATTTCTGCAATGCATGCGGTAAACACGATGGCGTTCCTTATTATTGTTATTTCGTTTTTAAAAGCTAACTAAGTATTAAACTGTAATGTTATATAGCATATAGCGCTGCTTATGAACATAGCTTTTATACAAAACAAAAAGAGAAGTAAATCCAACTGGTAGTTCCAAAGATCTTCACATTTAAACAAACAAACTTTTCCACTCTATTATATTAGTATAGGTTTTAAGCATGTATGTAAACTAAACTATAGGTGTATGTTTGTTTGTCTACCAACTTCTTGGAATCTAAGGTCATATAGAAATGATTTTATTAAATTTTAATTATGTATATTCCAACTTAAGAATCGAAGAAGTAGTAAACTAATTTTAATAAGTTTTATTAAAATTAGTTTTCTTTTTTTATAATATTAATATATTTTTGGTTGATGTCCGCTGTCTCAATGCACACCACATTGAGATGTGGCTGATGTTGTCAAATGCCTTGTTGCAGTCTATAAAGGACACACAGAGTTCTATTGAACTCTCTGTAATTTTTCTAAGATCTGGTCTAAAGCATGAATGTGGTCAGTTGTGCTGAAAACCTGCTTGAAATCCAGCTTGTTCTCTTGGTTGTGACACCTTGAATGTGGTTGACACTCTTTTCAATAGTATGGCCGAAAAAAGTTTGTAGATACTAGCTAGTAGACTAATACTCTTAATTAATACATTTATAAATTATATGTTTCAGATCTAAGAGCAGAAAGACTAGAATTAGTTAAACAGCAAATATTGTCACAACCACTACACACATTGGCTCACTTTGAAATGGCAAGCTATGTAGATCTAGAACTACTTCTACATTTGACAACTAAAATATTACCTTATGTAGACTCAGTTGGTATGAATGAACAGGAGCTATCAAATCTAAACAGTATTTTAGAATTTGGTAAGGTCATGGTGGTCGCTGATTCTAATCCAAGGATTGCCACTGCACTGGACCAAATGCGTAAAACCTTCCAACTTATAAGGCAGAAAAATAAAGAAGTAGGAAGTTTAAGAAGATTAACACGAATCCATGTGCACACGCTAGCATACCAAGCCATTTTAACAGTAAAAGATTCAAGTTGGAGACGAACCAAAGCAGCCGCGGCAAAAGCCTCACTAACTGCGCACAGATACGTCTGTAACAGTCCAGATATATCTTTGGGCAAATGTAAACTTTTGTTAGATGATAGTTTCTCAACTACCACAGACGATAACAACAATAGCCGGGTTTATTTCAAATCCACTGAACCTGTGGCCTGCTGGGATGAGGTTCTAGATAATAATGATGTTAATATTTGTGTCGCCCCTGTCCTCATATGTACTGAAGCTCAGTTGACTGCAGGGGCCGGAGATAACATATCTGCAGCTGGCTTAGTGCTACAAGTTGAGCAATATAACAAGTAACAAACAATTATTGGACAAATTTCAGAGCAATATTTTTAATGATATATTTATTGACGTTTATAAGGTTAGTAGGGATAAGATATTATGCATAATGTGGTGGTGCCATCAGGTTTACTTACTTCTTGATCTTGCCTGTATTTATTTTTGGTACTAAGTATAAACTCTTAACTTTCCAAATATTTAAAATTTTGGTTTATTATTTACATATTTAAGAAAACATATTTTCTGGTTAAACTTAAAGAGGTTAATGATGATTTTATGACTCATCTTCATACTTTGTGAAACGCTTTTAATTGTAATCTGATATTTGAACATTATTTTAAAATGTTATTTCATACTAGCAGAACTTGAACCTATGCTCAGATAAGGTCCAAGCAAACGCCATCAATTAAAGTAAGCAATACATTATTCAAATAAAAAACTCGCAAGAGACGCTAACAAGAAATAAGTTGTAACAAAACATCGCGACAAGACCTAGGACAGCAAACAGGAGGCATGGGTTCTAATCCTACTACATTCAAATTTTATATATTTTTCTAAATATATAATCTGCAGGCTTAAATCATTAATAAATTTACTATTTTATTTTTAAATTATTTAATGTTACTGGTTAATTTACTTACTGTTATGTGTTACAATATGAATAATTTAATCTAAACAAATTAAATCAATTCTCTTAAACAGAACTTCTTTTTTGGAAATGCCAAAGGAGACTGAAACTTTTAGGCTAAAATGTAAAGAGTTAAGAAGTTGGTCTAAAAATTTGTAATATTTTTTTCATTTTTAGAATAGCCAATAATAACTGACATACTAAAAGAGGAGAAAAATTTTAGATCCTTAAACAATTAAATTCAATCATATTTTAAATGACAGATGTGACAGCTGATTGACTATGACACCGTGTCTAATGATTTTTGCATTGAGAACTTGTACTTGTTGAATTCTAAGAATGTCAAATACATCGGACGAGGTATCGCCACGTAGAAGATTCTATAGGCGGAGCCGGTGTATTTAATTGTTGTTTCTTAATACCTAGAAACCGACAGTGTCACCCTTTGGAACAAGCAATAACAACCTCACTTTTATCAAATCGCTAATAACTCAGCTCTCAGATTGCCAGAATTTATAAAATTTTCAGGGAGGGAATGATCAACCTAAACATATTAAATCATACCATTTCATCTCTTTATATTCTGGGCCCAAAAATGTATAAAAAATCGTTTCAGTTTCCTTTGGTTCTGATAATTTAACTTTATTATCTAAAATACAATATGAATACCCTCATAATGATGTACTTTATACTATTTTGAGAAGATTTATGTATCATAGTTTTGAAACCATAGAAAGACACAAATAACTTGTAAATTCAAAGTCACCTTTTTGTAAAGAAAACATTCCTTGAAAATTATTTCTGACTGCAAAATTTTTACTGTATATAATAAAGCTATTTAATTTGTAAATACTTTTTTATTTAACAAAATTCTACTTATACTTTTTATACTGAATAAGAACAATGTGTTAAGTTTATAATATAGTAAAGATTATTTATTAAGATTCCTCATCAGGCTCCAGATTTAACTGGCAATAGTTATAATGACAATGTTAAAAAGACAGAATATACATCCTCCATTACCCAATTTATTAGTTACCTAATTGCATGATAAGTAACAGAACAAGTGCATGTTGTTTTGTTAGAGTAAGGAAACTGAAATAATCAATTCCTCCATCAATTGGAATTGAACCCAGAACTGTAGCATTTACATACAGATGCTGTGCCACAACAGGCCAAAAGATAATAATGTTTAAATGGTTAATAATAATTACATAATTACTTAACAGTAATAACCCTAGACCCATAAATACATTAAATATTACAAATAAGTAAACCACTTTGGGACCTATGTTTGGTTAAGAACTAAAAATATAGGCGGCTATAGAATAAATAAATATCTAATTGTTTAATACAACAAAATAATATTTTTCATAGTAAGAATATGTACATAGCTAATTTTAACATAATATAAATAAATATTCTGAATTATTACTAAATTATATGCTAGGCTAAATCAAATTGAAAAATAAAACCACCCAAACACAAATATTATACATGGACTTGTTTAAATAAAAGATAAATCTAGTACCTTAAATATTTACTTTATGATTAAAGATAAATGAATATATGTTAACTTAAATAAATCTTATTACTATCTAACATACAATATCCTGTTTTAGTTGGACACTTGTTTCTTTTGCACCCTTAAAGAACAAACACAATAACATGTTGATTACACTCAAAAAAAACAAAATAAAAGATTACTCATAAAATTCAAGATAAAAGTTAAGAAAGTTTATTCACTATCATCGTTAAATTTAGTTATCTTGGCCTTCGGCTGCCCCATGTTTTTGAATGGATCATAGAGACCGCTTCTAACAAATCTCTTTACCGCTTCCTTGTTCATAGTGGGCCTTAAGTCACGATCCTTAACTTCCTGCCACTTGACCATAACCGCCTTAATTTTCATTAGTTCATTTTTAATTGGATGATTTGTCGGATCCACGCCTGATATTCGCAACTGCACCCAGTATAATGAATTTAGTGTGAAAGCTAGAAATATATCTAATTCAATCTTTGCCGGCAGGGACATCTTGTCGTAGTGCGCCCGCAGCGGCAGCAGCCGGTCCAAAACATTTTGTAGCTCCATCAAATTTTCCTTCAAATCCTCACATTTGTTTACAAAATCCTGGTCGTTGGCGAGTTCACCATACTCTAAATTCCAATCCATTTTGCACAGATTTCTTCTGAAATTACAATATTATTTAAATATTTTTTAATTAAGTAAAATATTTTAGAAAAGTAAGACAGTCGCAATCGCGCAAAACCACGTGTTTTCGTATTTTTTTTAAAATGTTAACCTTGCACCCAGTGTTGCCAACCTCGGGAAAGAAACAGCATATGGAGCTTAAAAAAAACAGTAAAATGCAAGAAATTCATTAAAAAAATTACAAGTACTTTTATTTTTATGAACATTTTCAATTTCGAGGCTTTCGTCGTTCACGTAGTAAAATTTTTAGAGTTACGTGCAAAAAAAAACTTAATCCTTATATTATTTCGTTGTTCGTCTGTTTTTATGTCTCTCTAGACTGCTTATTTGAAGATCGAGTATCGGATATGTAAAGCTGAAATTAATATCAAATAACCAGAATTACCGTCTCTTTGAGGTCAAAAAATGAAAAGTCAATGCAATCTAAAAATACGAGTGATTATAGTTTTTGCTGCATTTTGTATAAGATTCACCGCGTGCAAACTCTTTACGGTACTATGAACCAACAATTGTGAAATTTGACTAAAAGTGAAAATTTACAAACTTATACATATTTTTATAAGTAAAGTTCCTGTTGACCTACAATCATAATGATTTTTACGCATTTCAAAAAACAGCAGATATGAGGACTAGAACAGAAAACAGGGACAAGGCAAAAAACAGCCAATCTACTGTTAAAACAGAAGGGTTGGTAGAACTGCTTGCACCCTTGCACTTGCAGAGTATACACGAGCCAACAGCAGAACAGATAACTAAATAAAAAATAATATTATTTTGACACTCCGCGCTTACCGTCGTGTATATTAAACAAACGAAGGAATAACTGGTTTTATTTAACTAAAACATTTGCTAGACATTTTAAATGATTGGAATGCCCATATTGACTTATAAGATCACTCAGTTGTCTGTCTGTCTCTCTGTCAAGATATTTATCCGAGACCTTCATCCGAGAAACACTTGGAGATGTCGCGTTGAAATTCAAGCCACATGTTAAGTCTATTAGATTAGTTCATCAGAACATCCCTTGCTTGACGGGGGGCAAGCAGCTAGAGCTGGAATTATTCATGAACTCGGAGGAAATTAGTATTATGTGTATTCCTGAACATTGGTTAAAGGTGAACCAGCTCATGTTTAATTTCAGAAACCACCGGGTAGGAAGCTCATTCTGCAGAATCAACACAATACACGGGGGGTCGCTTATTATATTAAACAAGAACCTTAAGTTCAAGGAACGGAAAGATATTGTGTCCCTTTCTGTAGAATGTTCTATCGAATTAGCGTGTGTTCAACTATAGCAATTCGTTGTTATATGTGTATACAGACCTCCCTCCGACAATTTAAAATTATTTTTAGAAGTAATGGATGAGGCTTTAAGTAAACTTACCAAGTCGGGTAAGCCTTTGTTTATGTGTGGGAACTTTAATGTTAATATTTTGGAAAGTTTAAGTCCCACCATTAATTTATTAAGTCTTTTTAAGTGACACAATTTACTTAATTTATTTATGGAGCCAACCAGAATAACTCCTACGACTAGTACTTGTATAGATAACATATTTACTGACATTATTCCATGCTACAAAAGCATTATTAATAAATTGGATTCTGACCACTCTGGTCAGCTAGTAGAATTCTATAGTAAGAAAAAACAGGAGGCTAAGAAAAAAAATGCTTTTGTACCTGTCACAGTTAGTCGTTTGGAACGTATGAGAGTTAGTTTACTAATTCACTAGTTTTAGGTATAACTTTACCTCCCAATTCTTTTTTTTACTCTTTTATTAATAAATTTCATTCAATATTACTCCCAAAGAGATTACAATTACTGATAGTCCTATCTTTGGTGACTGGGCCACAGCAGGTATTTATAAGAGTAGGGAGACGCTGTATATGTTATATTATGAAAAACAGTTTAATAGTGGTGAAGAGTTTAAAGAGTACTTAAAATCTTACTCAAAAATTTTCAAAAGTGTTTGCAAAATTGCAAAATCTTTATTTATTAAAACAAAAATCAGAAATAGTAATAATAAAATTGAAGCCACTTGGAAGGTTGTTAATGCCGAGACTGGGAGAACAAGAGTGAAAGATTCTAATTTTAAACTTAGTATTGACGGTCACATTGATGATTCCGATTTGGAAGTGGCCATTGCATTTGAAAAGTTTTTCTCTACTTTCCCAGTCAGTCTAACAAACGATTGAGGTTCTTCCACCACTATTGCAGAATCGTTAATTAAAGACAATGTTCCCGAATTTTATAATGGTTTCGTTTTCCGTCATGTAAATTATTCAGACATTAGTGTAGCTTTCAAATCAATTAGTATGAAGAAGACAGCCGACTTGTGGGGTGTCTCAGTTAATATCATAAATTCTTTAATTGACATTTTGATTCCTGATTTAGTTACAATTTTTAATAGATGTATTGATTGTGGAGTGTTTCCTCATTTGATGAAATATAGTAAAATAACTCCATTGTTTAAATCAGGTAGTACGCAAGACCCCACACATTTCAGACCGATTTCAGTACTACCTACGTTTAGTAAAATTTTTGAAAAGCTGATACTCAGTCAGCTTCTTACCTATTTTAATAAAAATAAATTACTGCACACAGGTCAATTTGGTTTCACTCGTGGAAGGTCAACATCTGATGCTGGGGTCAAATTATTAGAGAGTGTATTCGCGGCTTGGGAGGAGTCACGTGATGCCTTTGGGGTGTTTTGTGACTTGTCCAAAGCATTTGATTGTGTGCAGCATAAAACTCTTATCAGGAAGCTACACCACTACGGTATAAGAGGCATTGCTTTGGATCTTCTCACTTCTTATTTAAGTGATAGGATTCAAAAAGTAAATGTCAACGGGAAACTATCACACGGGTCACCTGTAGCATTGGGGGTGCCACAAGGATCTATTCTGGGTCCGTTTTTGTTCCTTTTGTACATTAATGACTTACCTCACCTTATGAGAGATATCTGTGAAATAGTGTTGTTTGCAGATGATACATCTTTAGTTTTTAAGGTTAATAGACGGCAATTGGAAATTGACGATGTAAACAATGCTCTTTCTAGGATATTACACTGGTTTAGTGCCAATAACTTGCTTTTAAATAGTAGTAAAACTAAATGTATCAGGTTCTTTACTAAGAATGTGCAACAAGTAGAAACCAGGGTTTTGATGAACAATGAGGAACTAAAAGTAGTTAATGAAACTGTTTTCTTAGGTATAACATTAGATGCTAAGTTACAATGGGGTCCGCATATAGAAACTTTATCTGGTAGACTTAGTTCGGCAGCGTATGCTGTCCGTAAGATTCGTCAACTGACCGATGTTGACACCGCGCGTTTAGTATACTTCAGCTATTTTCATAGCATTATGTCTTACGGCCTATTACTTTGGGGCAGTGCCGCTGACATAGATACCATTTTTGTGCTCCAAAAACGGGCTGTCCGAGCAGTCTATAAAATGGGTCCACGGGAGTCGGGAAAGACTATAACATCCTCACACTACACTCCCAATATATTTACCACAACTTAGTATATGTGCATAAAAATATTAATAAATTTAATAAAAACAGTGACCTCTTTGACATACCTAGATCTTTGGCCCCTTGATTTCCTGATAAAAAACATATATCTACATTTACTTAAAAAAAGATATGGCCGTTTATATCTTTTTTTAAGTTCCGTACTTCGGGACTAGAAAGGGAATCAAAATTAATAGGGTACTTCTGGTTAACCTATAACTTTAAAATTTTGCAGCTAGCAATTACAGGTAGTACTATTCCAGGAAAAAAACTGAAAACTATACATATGTGGTTAAATTCTTAAAAATAATAGCCTTAAAAGGGGGGCAAAATTTGGCATTAAAACCGATAGTTCAAGTGAGGATGAAAGGGCTGGCTGGCTGGAATAGGCCCTGGCTAAGCTAATTTTTAATTTCAGAAAAAGCGCTAGATCTCCAATTTTTGTACGGAACCCTCGGTGGTCGAACCCGACTTGCGCTTGTCCGGTTTTTTTTAATATACAACGTCGTCACCAGTCGTGGGCTCGTGGCACTGTTGAAGGTACGGCGGGCGCGGGCGTGTGATGCGAGCGCGCTCCTCGAGTGCACACAGAGCACAGCAGTGGTGAGTGAACTGAACATTATAAATGATAGACACAATTGCAATCTGTAATGATCGCGTGCATCCGGGCTGTCCACGAACTAAAAATAAACGCGATTTTTTTTTAAATAATTTTATGATTAATTCACGTTGTGATGTGGACATTATTTACAAATTAGGTACAATATATGAAACTTTACAAAGTTTGAAATCGATTCATTACACTTTTGTTATAGAAACTCTGGAATAAAATTTATAAAGATATAAACTTAAAGGCGACCATATATTTTTGTGGCAGTCAATAATAAGAAATATTGGATTTATTTATTAATATTTTAGGAAACATAATTTGGTGACCATTTATTTATTCATTTCGTAAACATTTCGAATTTTAGTGATAGGAAAATAGGTAAATTTTTGGGGGGTTTAAACATAAACATTTTTTATCTACAGTATGAGGATACTTAAGCAGAGAAAGCTTAGTGTTAAGACACTTTACGCAAACGATCCAAACATGTGTTTATTTAGTACATTTCCATGTAACATGTCCGTATTTATCGTAACTTCATCTGCGCGGTTGTCGGCAATCAGTTTAGCATTACAAAGTAGCCGACCGCCACACAGTACCTACACTTAGTTAGCTATACAGTCAGTAGCGGCGTTGACTATGAGGCACAAGGGTGTGACTGTAACTCGACGGTTGTGAGTTCGATTCCATTTCTTCGCTTTGGTGGCAGTCGGGACCAGGAACCTCGCAAAATTTAAAGGGGTCCCGACTTTTAGTCATACATGATTTACATGAGTATATTTCAAAATTTTATTTTTTAAATATTTAACTTTATCTTATTTATTGTATAAATTAAAAAACATATTATTTACATTAATTTAATGAACGAAACAGAAATCATTGGCGGTTAGTAATGTATGTTCGGTAATTTATTATGAATTAACAATACATTGCAGTGATTCAAATAACTACTACCTATATTAAAAATATTTAAGAAGGCGGTATTAATCATCTAAGTACTCGAATGGTTCAGGGGGCTCGGGTTCCTTTTCCTCCTCGGTCTTCGGCCCAAAGGCGGCGACGGGCTCCACGAGGACCTGCTCGCCATCGCCGGAGTGGTTGAGCATCACGATACCACCGATGGTGACATCTTTCAGTGGTAAGTACCCGGAGCCATCTACCACCAAGAGGTTCTTCAATTGCTGTCGCATAACACGCGCCGGGTTACTAAGGATCTCAAAGTTGGGCTCTGGTTCCTTCTTTTCTTTTGTGTCCTTTTCTTCGCTCTCTTTATCCTCTTTCTTGGCCTCCTTTGATGGTCCAGCGTCCTTGTCGGATTTCCCGTGGACCGTGATGTTGGGGTTTGGTGATTTCGATGGTTTCTTCTCCTCCTCATCGACCTCCATCTTAGACGCGGTAGAGGAAGTGACGCTTGAGCTCGCGGAGCCCTCAGTACCGTGCGCACGTCTACGGGCGCGGGCTGCTGCGATACTGAGTACTGCAGTGGTCACTCTTTCCCTCTCTTCACGTTTCTTTTCTTCCAGAGGTGCAGGATACGCATACAGCGATGGCTTGGAGTTTGATTTTAGCTCAAGCTGCGGCATTTTTAAATCTGAATTGAGTGCAATCAGACAGGTTGGAGTAAAGGCGAGTGACAAACAGTGAGCCAATGGGAACCAATACCAGTACTGAGTGAACACCAACATCCCGACGACGGCCAACATGTTCATGTGGCCGGTTCTGTTCTGCAGCGACACAGTGACGTTGCGTCCGCCCGCGTCGATGATGCCCTGCGCGAGGATAGCCCCAAATTTCGCCATTACATCTTCGTGTTTGTTTGATATTACCTGCGCGTAAAGTTGTCTAAAGTAAGTAACTTTCGGGCAAAGTGCTTCTGTTTGCTGAATCAATATCATGGCAGACGCGATAAGAGCTCCTTGTCGCACAAAGTTGACGGGGTCGAATTTAACCATAGGTTCTAGCAAACCAATCGCCTCCCTATTTCCTGTTCCTGCACAAGCAATACCCAAAGCCATGGCAGCGCCATAACGGACATGAGGGTTATAAGATTCAGCCAAAAGAGACACCACAGACGGGCATTGCTCTGGTGTCCTGAAGAGCAGGAAACCAAGTGCGGTGACGGCAGCGCGGCGGACGTCGTCGTTGACGTCGGACACCGCAACGTGCAACAGCGTACGGATGGAGTCGTTGTTGCCGGTGCCGCAGTACGCTGTGGCAATGGTGTAGCACCCGGCGCGCCGCAGTAAGGGATCTTTGTCTCTTAATAATTGCTGGACGAGGGCATCGGCTTCTTCCAAGCGTCCATACATTGTAAATGCTATACCAACAGCTAATCCTCGTAAGATTTTCTCATGTTGAGTTTCTTGAGCATATGCCACCATGTCTTCAATCGCTGCCGCATGTCTAGAGCCTAACATAACCATACCCATAGCAATACCAGCAGCTTCACCGGTAACGGCATCATCTTGATATAAATTGAATTTCAACTGTTCATAGACATCTTGCCTGTGGGTACCCATAGCGGCCAGCCCCAGGCCTAGACACCCACCGTGACGTACCATCTCATTCTGAGCATCTTTTAGTTGAGTTAAAAGATAGTCAATGATATTGGCACCATGATTTGCATGTATCAAACCCAAAGCATAGAGACCGCCACCCTCTGAGTAACCTGAAGATGGACCAGCTTCTTTTGGCAAATAAGACTGCATGAGAGCCAAGGATTCATTTTCATGGCCACGATGGATGACTCCCAATGATGCTGTCACAGTTAACTTGGCCCAGTTAGTAGCTCTTGCTAACCACTCCAGATTATCTCTTAAAAATTGATCACTAGTCGTTCCAGCATGCATAAAAGCATTTGCTATGACTGTTGCTGTGTGACAAATTGATACTCTGATGGCATCCTTTGTATTTTTCAATATTAACATATCTGCGTGATTGGACCTTATTAAAAATTGTAATTGTAAACCTATTGACACATCTCCACCTAATATTGATATTAATTTTTCCACCCTCTTCTGATGTTCTTTTTCTTCATCATTCAGACTGTCTATATCTCTCTCAGGTTTTTTAGATTCATCTGAAGGTGCAGGGTCTACTTCCATATTTGATGATTCAGGGAAGGGCCCACCTTGAGGCTGTGGTTTACCTCCAAGAGCACTAGGTATAGGTGCTGTTACTCTGAGTGCCTGTAATACTCTACCAAGAAACTGTTGAGTGGCTGAATCATACAAGTCAAAGGCAATTTGGTATGCCATTAAAACTGATTCTTGGGGTCCATGTGTTAACTTATCAAGAATTTCAGCTACTGAGAGGGGATCTTCTAGAAAAATGAGACACTGACACATGTTGACATAATCAGGGATATTGAGACCCCTATACAATCCTACTAAAGAGCGTAAGACTGTGCTACGAAAACCTCTATTTTGGAGAAGACTCATTGCAACTGTGAAAGCATACTGAAGCATACCTGTAAAGACAATATTTAAAATTATTAGGTCAAAAGTTGCATGTAATTTATTGTAAATTACTTAATTAACACAAAGGATAAGAATATCTTTCTAGGATTAACTAATTAAATGTAATGTTAAAATAAATTTAAATCATTTTTTTAACTTCATGCTGTATCCCACCTTAATCAGGGCAGGCAGAGGTTGCCTTAATACCATAATGAAGAAATGAAAATATAAATAAATAATAATTCATTCAACCTAGTGGGCATCAAATCCATAACTAGAGCATTACAGTCACATGCTCCTGCACCACAATGGCCTCAATTAAATATTGATGTTTATTTATATAATATGGTTTGATTTTGTATTGTGCTAAGTATATGTTACTTTTAAAATAGACAAAGAAATTTACCAGCGATATCATCAGATTTCATAATAGACTCCTCGAAGATATCCATGCGCCGCGTCTCCAGCGCCAGTCCAAGTGCTTGGCGGTACTGGCCGTCCTCCAAGCATCGTTGGAACATGCGATTGACGATAGCCTCCAATCGAGGGTCGATAGTCTCTGCGGAACTGTCTACGAACAGAGCTTTCCGTTTTTGTGTGTAGAAATCGATAGCTTTAGCAATTGTGGTGTCCACATATTCATTTCTCGCATTCACATCAAATAAATCTCCAGCGCCTAAAGCATACGTGAGGGAATCTTCAAAAGCCCCCAAGTGATAGTATACCTTACTGGCAACTAGAGCCGCCAACTGATGCTGTGAAAATATTTTGTCTTCATGTAAAATTTCAATCTTTTCAATTGATTCTGATATTTCGGGCCAGAATTCATCAACTATGTTGTCTAGTCTTTTCAAAGCGAACTCTTTTACTTCGTGCATAGGCTCGTCGAGCAGGGATATTATCCCCGCGGCCGATGTAATGTTCATCTTAATTTAGTTTGTCTTTTCTGTGTTCAATATTAATGTGTCCTTACTTTCTTATTCAAAATCTTCTTTATTTCTGAGTACAAATCACAATAAGAGTTCACGTCCACCATGAATTGACAAATTTGTTTTGTCCATAGACTAGAGAAGAAAAGATGTTCCGTGCTATTCATAAATCATAATTTAAATTATATATTATACATTTTTTTTTAAAGTTATAAAACTACGGAGACCTCAATACATAAATAACAAAACATACTGGTGATAATTTTGTACGTCTGAATGCTACTTCTCTGCTTTTGGTTTAAAGTTAGAATAAAATACGAATTACGAATCCAAATTAAAAATATATTTTAATTGTCTATTATAAAATGACTAAGTACAATGAACACAAGTGAAACAATCAGTGGCGTAGCTAGGGTATTTGCTGCCTGATGCGGCTTGGGACCTGATGCCCTCTAAGAAAAAAGGAGTTTCAAAGTGTCTTCTACTCTCACGTAGATCAAGCGTCAGACACTACAATATGACATTGGCTACCTTTAAAAAAAAATAATCGTCAACTTTGATGCCCCTTTCCTTTTGATGCCCGGTGCGACCACACCGCTAGGGGAGCCACTGGAAACAATACAATCCTACTAAAATATATAATAAATGTAAGATAATATGATTGCTTCTCTTTAATTATTCAATTTATTTAGTAAATAATATTTACCGTAATGCCTAATATATTACGTTATAATATTATATTACATTAATATACTTATTGTTTCTGAACGTAGCGGACTTACTATCAGCGTGAGGTGTCATTTTACTGTCAAGTCAAACAAGATTGCTAGTTGCTGCAGCTACGTAAATTATAGTACGTAGTGAGAAACAGCTGCTTAGAATTGTATCAGAGTTCAATTTGTAACGTAATTATCAACAATGTTGGATCTATTTAGCATTTTCAGTAAAGGAGGCATTGTGTTGTGGTGTTTTCAAAGCACGAGTGATATATTTTCGCCTACTGTAAACGCGTTAATAAGAAATGTTATTTTACAAGTAAGTCCTTGCCACACTGAAACCTTGTTCATGTTTTAATTGTGTTAAGAAGAGATTACGTTCTTGTATTAATTAGTTATTTAACGCGTGGATACTGTTAATTTGAATTTGTTTTATATAACAGAATAAAAACATACATTTCATTTTCATTATATTATTATGTAGGAACGTACAGGCAACAGCACGTTTAGCCATAACTCGCTGAGTCTACAATATAAACTTGACAATGAGTTCGAACTTGTGTTTGTTGTGGCGTACCAGCGTATACTGCAGCTCTCGTATGTGGACAAATTTCTAAACGATGTACATTTGGAGTTCAGGGACAAATATAAAAATGAACTCCAAGGTGGCAAACATAATATGGATTTTGATTTTAAAGCTTCCTTTGAGAGTGTCTTGAAGCAATGTGAACAATGGGGTAAGTATAGCAAAACATTTTTTTTTCTCATTGTTGTAATCCTACACACAGCAGTTTAGGCAGACGAAACCTGGGAACCTAGTATTAATACTTTGCCTTGCTACTGGAGAGAGAATACGAAAATATGAAATATTTTTTGTATATAAAAATATTCTTCTTTGCTGAAGTTGAACCTGCCATTGCATTTACGCTCACAGGCTACTTCTCCTGCCCTAGTTATGGGGCAGGTGAGCCACAAAACTAAAATTGAGGTATAAAATTATTTTATAAACAAAAGTAATCTTTGAACTGACTAAAGCATACCCATTACTTTCGAAAAATTCTGTTGCAGCTAAATCACAGGCTAAAATTCCAAAACAAATGAGAACTTTTGAAGACTCACAGAAATCAAAAAAGACTGTTGCATCCATGATAGAGCGTAAGGGGGAAGAAAAGAGTAAAAAACAAGGTAACTATTGTTAAATAGTTTATTTTTCTGCTATTTATTGTTTAGAATGAAATCTGCCATTTAAAATGTAGTGTACAAAACTAAATTCTTATGCCCTGCCATGATACATGCTGAATAAAGCAGGGTACTAAATAAAATATATACTTTAATATAAATTTATAGCAGGTATGTAAAATATACTTTGTAAAGAAATATGCATTTAAGAAACTTAAAAGTAGTGTACTTTAAAGTGCCTTGCAACATGTATTACCTAATGTCCTTCATTTCATTGTGTCATAAAATTATCAGGCTTGTTGCTTATTTTAAATTTCTAATGACAATATTATCTGTTAAAGTAATTTTGTGTATGTTAGCTATCAAAAAACATATTCACTTTATTTTGGCATTAAACATATTGTTTTTTTTGGCAGTAAACACTTTACCTATATAGGAAAGAAAAGTTTCATCAATTATAGCAATTTTGTAGAATAACATTATTCTGGTTCATTATTTGGTTCAATTATGTTATTAAATACCACCAAGATTTTTTTTATATATCTTTCATCTACAGACATTGATTGTTACAATTATATTATAAGCATAGATTTACAGATGATTGAAGAGTAAATTAAAATAAAATATTTATTTTTTAAAAAAATATATTAATATTTCTATTAAAACGAATATAGTTGTATAGTCTTTTAAAAAGCTAATATTATTTACAGTTAAAATAGTAGATAATAAGAGCATTCCCAATGGCAAGGTGGAGGAGTCTCCGGAGACTGATGATGACGTGATCGCCGCCAACAGGGCCAAGATGGCCCAGAAGCTGGCTGCCAAAACTAAAAAGGACACTAAGTGAGTTAATAATATATTAATTTGAATACAGTATGGTCGATGTTCTGTAGATGAGTGTTTAAAGGATGATGGGCAAATGTATGGAATCTGGGACCACTCTCCAATACTAATAAGATTTATGTCATTGGATAGGTTATTTCCGTAGGATTACATTTTTTGATGGCAACTTTGTAGTCACTCTTGACTGATCAGAGATCTTTTTGTTCTTTTTAGAGATCTTTTTGTTAAGGGTCATAATAAGTATTTGATAATTATTTATTATTATAATTACATTAATAACTACTAAAATTAAATCTATTACAAGATCTCTAGTCTGGTATTTAAGGTACATGTGACTTAGGGATCATCTATTGCTGGTGCGTTTAACTCTTGAACCAATTCATGACAGGTGTCAGAATGTGACAGTGTGCAAAACAAAGTATATAAAATAAAAGCAGTAAGTAAACACTATAAACAATGTTATATTAATTATAAAAGTTTGTATCGTTTATTTTGTAACAAATGTTTGTAACAAAGTTGTTCCTATTAGAAACACCTATTCAATGACATATGTGTTATTGCTAAGGCATTGCGTTTGAGTGAGTTTGCCTCAACATACGTAACCTAATAATTTTGATAATACTATGGTGTAGAACAGGATCATCATATTTATTGCCATTTATTTATTCTGAGAAATAATAAAATTGTGCTTATTATGCAAGTTTCGAACATTTTAAGTAATCCATTCCTATATTATAAATTCGAAAGTACCTCTGTCTGTCTGTCTGTCTGTCTTTTACGCAATCAGGCCCAAACTGCTAATTTAATTGAGATAAAATACTCATATAGAGATACATGAGGGTACCGTGATGAACATAGGATATTTTTTTCTTATATTTGTAATATTGTCGATATATATTAATATATTAAAATCACAGAACACATTTACTCATAGAATGTTCACTTCATACTAAAAAATGGGTGACAAAACGATGCTGCTGCCATCTCTTAGCATGCCCAACGAAACACAATTTGCGCGAAATTCAAAATTTGGCTTTAAATCGATCTTTATTCAAAAGCCAGAATTATTACTCTTTCAAAATAATTTGGAAGTATTATTATTTAAATTATGTAATACCTCCAAATGATTTTGAAAGAGCCTGAATAATTTATGGCACAATAATAAAAAAATAATGCAGAAATAAAACGAATAAATACTATAAAAAAATTTTATTGCTTATAAACAAATTCAGTATATTTTACATTTAAATTGACTATTATAAGCACTTTTGAATCGTCGACATATAAACAAAAAGCTACCACCGGTTCGGAAGGCAGTTCTGCTGAGAAGAGCCGGCAAGAAACTCAACAGTTGCTCTTTTCAAAGTCAATGGTATATTTAACTATTACATTAGCTGGCAGCTATCCTGCATGATATTCAATAGACAAAAATTAAAACAATTAAAATAAACTGCTAATGATTACAATATTGCTACAAGACAAACTTACATGTTAGAAACAATAACAAAACAATTACAGATAATGATAAAAATAATAAAATAGATATAATGAATTTAATACAGTGTTGGTGAAATTAAAAAAAATCGCTCTGGTGTCGAGGCAAAGCGCGGCGTTGAGTTCTGTCACTACAGTGGGGAACAAAGTGTCTTAACACTTGGTTCCCTCTGCTTACCCTGCTATGTGCGGGATACAGCGTGAAGCTGATTTTCTGAATTTAAATCTAATTAATATACCATTACTTATTTTTTAATATATCTATTTTCCTTTTTAATGATTTCTGATAATCTGCAAATTGTCTATTTTTAACTGTACAAAATCTTTTTACTGTTATGTGGAAGACACTATTACATATAAAATGAACATTTTCTTTAAAATGTTCCTTACATTGGGCAAGAAAACTTAAATTTACATCTTCTTCCAATTTACAAATTACCAGTTTTTTGAGGTTTAAAGAATATGATAATGTTTCGAATAAATTATTGCACATTGTGGCACAGTTCTCAACACATCTAATAAAATCTTCAGATACATAGTTTAACTTCTTTTTAGCATTATCATATTCTTTGAAATCCATGAAAGTGTACAATAATACATTAAGTTTTAAAACTGAATCACAAACCTTGCATTTATTCTTGCCAAGGTTCTTTAATAAAAATCCACAGACATATGCACAAGCTTGTGATTCTTGTGCATCAGATACACTTTCTTGAAAGGATGACTCCACAAATGAGAGCATCTCTGAAACAATTTGACTTTCTGATTCTGTGCATGTGCCTGTGGGAGAGGTTGTGGTTAAAAATTCCTTGTAATCTGACATAGAACTACAATCATCTATTTTACAGTTTCCTGACCCCAAATGAGCAAGATTGGATAAAATCGCCGTCTTCAGGCCAGCAACAAATTGCCCTGAAGTTGGATTATAATTTGATCTGCAATTCCCTCTAATAGTGCCAAACAAATTTTCTAAAGAATCTTGCTGAAGACGGCGAGTACATAAAGCTTTTATTTTATGTTTTATTTTTAAATTATTATACAACCTTAGGATACCTTTAATTGTCCATATCCAACCTTCCTTAGATGGGGGCGAGCTATGACATCCTACAAATGTACAATTTTCAAAAAAGTCATACATTTTCTTCAAATGTACGAGTTAGAGAAAAAAAGATATACATTTTCTTCAAATGAAGAATTGTCAATCACATTGGTACAGCATGGCTGCCTTTCTTTCGATCTGCAGAATCACTATTTCGGCAGCTAAACATATAAATCCTAAATTTGCAGTGACTGTTGTCTCTACAGGTAGCAATTCTGAAAATAACAAGAGTTAATAAAGGTCAGGTTACAGAAGCCAAAATCAACATATTGTTAGATGAATCTTCTTGATTAAGCAATTAAAAGAAAATTAAAGAAATTGTTTAAGATTAATGTAATTTTAGTTGTAACTATTAGTATTTTTTTAAATTTATCTAGGTTTATGTTTTAAAATTGTTAATTAATATTAAATATTTTATTTTTACATATATCTATTATCTATCTGTTTAAGGTTTTTTTCACTGTTACCATAAGATAGGCTATTTATTGAGATAGGTTTTTAATTTAAATATATTGTCATTACAAGTGAACCTAAGTATCAATTAATAATATACTTGAATTACCTTTTGAATACTTGTCAATACCCTTCTTTGCAATGGTCCCGGTATAATATTTGCAGGAAAATGTGATGTCCCTGGTTGTTCAGTGGAAAAATTAAAATCTTCTATTACCTGAGTCTGAAAATAAAATATAATTGGATGAAAATACATTGCCAATGTATGATTACTAATATGTACATAAATACAACAGTTTTTCTAAACAGTATTTTTTTTCAATAAAATTGACAAACGAAGCCCTTTCAAAATGGTGGCAACATAACATTCTATGTTCACCATACATTTTTTTCTGAAAATCGATAGAATACCATGGGCCTTCGGGGAAGCAAAACTTGGCCTAAGTTTTACAACTGAAAAAGTACAACATTTAAGATACGACTTTATCTAGAGTAGTTAATACTTAATGATTACTTACCGGTGTGAATTGGTAGGACCTGGACTAGGTAACCTATATAATTTAATTTCAGGATCTTCACGAGGGGACATTTGAGGCATCTACTTTTCAAATTGTCTCCCATATTTTAGATCCAAATATTCAAACAGAGAGAACAACTGAACCACAATAGAAATCTAAATATAAAATACAAAGTTATTTATTAAATATTAAGTCACTAAATCGTACATTAATATAGCAATACCACGGGTCCCAAGTTAGGTATGTCGCCCAAGCTCCTTAGGAAGTCGACCGGGCCTGCTTAAAATACTTTTTAATTTGACATGCAATTTATCCCGCCATGTTAATAACAACCGTCACTATGTGACAGTTGCTAAGCAACGGCTTGCAAAGTTTGTTGTTTTAATAAAACGTCACCCAAAAAGAGTTTGCTTAACGCGTACATAAGTAATAATAGGGGTGGGGAAGAGGGGACTCTGTGGGGTCATTCGAGCGCATCAGATTAAGATACTGGGGATTCCTTGTACTCGGTTACGTACTTCCACCAAATATGAGCTTCATAGCCGCGCGTCTAGGATAAAGGATCAGATTAGTAAAAAAAAAAAGATCATTGGACATTCTCCAACGCATCAGATTAAGGTAGGGTAAGTTAGTTACATGCTAAATCGTGTATATTCCACTAATCTGACAATTTGAGAATGACGCAAAGGAGGGGAAGGGCTCCAAAGTTGTAAAAAAAAAACGTTATCTGGACATTCTCGAGCGTGGCTAATTTTTTTTTTATTTTGGAGTGAATCATTCAAGAAATTACGAAAAATATATAATCTGACAAATTCCGCAAGCCAAAGTAATAGAAATTGATCGATAAAGTTTGATGTACCTACCTAAGAATTGCATATATTCCTCTCACCGTATTTCTATTCCTATCTCCCTCTTTCTTTTTTTTATTAGTCCCTAACTCATCAATAAAGATGATAATTTAAAAAAATACATGAAAATTTTTTTTTTTTGTAGTTTATTTTTATAAATACAAGTATTCTATTTCAAACATACATACTAATAGTTACATTCCATTTCTTGAGCTTTTCTATTGATTACGTTCAATGAATAAAAAAATTGAGGCCAGTCGTGGCGCAGTGGCACAGAGTGGGACTGTAAAACCTACTGGTTGGGGGTTCAATCTCCATTCCAGGAGATGAAATATTTATTTAAATTTATATTTCCATTTCTTCCCTCTGGTGTCGAGGTAAAACTGCTAAAAGTGCTTCTACTCAACACTCAATGCCTTCAAAATTTGGCAGAAAGTGGGGATCAGAGTGTCTTAACCTTAGGTTCCCTCTGCCTACCCTGCTGTGTACGGGATACAACGTAAAGCTGACTTGTTCATTGTATTGGTTTAAAAAAATATTAATAATTGTCAGATTAAGCAAGTCCCTGCAGATAATCGTCTGATTTTGAGATATCACGTCTAGGGGAGGAAGATGAAACATATATATCTTAATGTGACGCGCTCGAGTATTTCAAAATGGCGATTTTTTTGCATTTTCAAACAACGATTACGAGCTTGTGTCACATCCAAATCGTTAGATTATTACATAAGAGCTTTTTTTTAGGTTGACTTAACAACCCCATAGAAAATCTGACGCGCTCGACAATATATATATATATATATATATAT
>JAAIXI010000218.1:119896-284381 GCA_013403645.1 Heliconius nattereri
ATGACTTTGATGGTTTTGTAAATTTTTATATATTTTCGAATTACTGTTAATTTTTATTTAATTATTTGCTTCTTATTACTACTACTACTTATTAATTTATCTCAGTCCGGTTATCTATACCGATGTTATACACTTAAAATATCGTAATTTTAATCATTTGGGATTTTATTTAATATTGTTCGCAAATATTATTAATTATTTAATATAGAAAAATGTTTAGTACGCGCGCACGGCAAACTTTAGGTACTTTTTCTAATATAAAGAATTTCCTTTAATTACTTTTACTTCTTTTGTTTGTTCATTTCGGTTACTCAGATATTTTTTCTAATAATAAATCTCCACTTATTATTCTTTTTAACATATTTTAAATATTTAGGCTTATATTTTTTTACAAATTCTATTGAAAACCGAAAATAATTTCATAAATATATTTAATAAATAATCGTATAGTTCAAGCGG
The DNA here is from genome assembly GCA_013403645.1 of Heliconius nattereri. Classification (NCBI taxonomy): domain Eukaryota; kingdom Metazoa; phylum Arthropoda; class Insecta; order Lepidoptera; family Nymphalidae; genus Heliconius; species Heliconius nattereri. The sequence continues at coordinate 120,356 of JAAIXI010000218.1, forward strand.
GCGTAGCCGCGTCCGGGTCCACTAGTATTATATAAATTACTTTGAACGACAATATGCTACTTAAAAATTGAAATTATTGATTTGAATTAAAAAATATGTATTTTTGTATTAAATAGTTCATTTAGTATGGAAATATTAATTTCTTCTTTTGACGGCACCGTATAAGAGTCATTTCGCGCATTGGGAGTGTGTCATTCACAATGAATAGTTATTTATTCACGTTCTATCACGTGGGTGAAGTTTTAAGGAAGCCCATATTTTATAAATATAATTTTAAAATTATCTTAATTGTTATAGGAAATCCCCAAAAAGTCCCAAATCTCCCGAAGCCAAGGTAAAGAAGCCCCGTGTGTGGTCTCTGGGGGGAGACTCCCGCGACCTCCCTTCGCTGGACTTCAGTACCGATAAGGAGGTGGAGGGGCAGCCGCAGAACGAGAGTGATGTTCAGGTATTTGACGATTACTGTAAAAAATAGAAACCAAACGCGGCGTTGAGTTTCGCCCGTGATCCGTGTGTGGGAATCAGAGTGTGGATATATTGATTGATTGACATGACGTAATGTAGCAAGGCATGATTCATGTACAATTCAATAAATGGACCGTTTATTTTGAAAGTGGTGTAAGTCCATTTTCTTTTGTTTCGAGAAAATTAAAGGAAAATTAATTATTAACAAATATAGTAATATATTTGTTGATTTGAAAACACAGGCAAACCATGTGAGGTCTGGCATTGGTCTCTATAGTTTTATCCACATTTAATTTGTTTTTGACTAATAAGACTACGATAACACATATTTATGTGCTGTAATTGGACTTACACCACTTTCAAAATTAGACAATTGTAAAAATCGTTTAATTTCAATTTTGAAAAATCATATATCGCTTAAAATATACTTTATTTTAATATACTTTTGTTTATAAATACGCATAACAACACTTAAAACTTTATTTTAGACGGCAATTACATTGTCATTACAAGAATTTACTTATTCTCTGCATGTGCTTCATATTTTTCGTAAGTAATAGGTACGGCATTTTTACATTTTTCACGGAATATCAGACTATAAATATTATAAGTCTGAAAGTTGGTAAGTTTTTTTTTTTGGGTAAAGGTATCGCCAAAAGTACGTAATAGACTGGATTCAAATTTAATATACAGCTAGAGTATGAACTGGAATAGTATATAGGCAACATTTTATTTAAAAATTCTACTCCTAAATAATATAAAATTAGAAAAATCGTAATAAGATTGTGGATTTTTCTGCAAAAAGATGGCGCTACTGTTGTTTTTTTAATTTGTCAAAATACGTTCAAAGATACGGAGTCATACAGCCTTGTCGTATTTATTTTCTTTTCAAAGGTTATGCGCTGCACATTTTCTAATACATTTCTCTATTTTTTTAATATCTATCTTAAAGACTAACGAGTAGTGGAAACAATACAAATCGTCCGCTGGTGACGGCTAGTATAAAATAAATGAAAAATTAAAAAAAAAACACTGATCGGCATCCATCTGGTATGCCACCTACCTCTGTCAATTGGATTTACACCAATTTCATTTACCGATTTTAAGTTGTACAAAACGTGGGATTTTTTTGAGAAATTAAACACGGACTAGTCATATATAAAAAAATTACATTAAATTAAGCATGAATTACATGATAGCTCAAATTTTCTCAAAAATGGACTTACACCACTTTCAAAATAAACGGGCCAAATAAGAATTTATCAATTCGATCCAATAGTTAATTAACAAAATAATTTGGAAACAATGGACATTAAACTATATAAAGTTAAATAATTCTACAAATAATTCGACTATATCTAGGACTGACGTCGTCACTACTACCTTCTAACAGTATATAATGTTACTGTTTCTTAAGTAGCTTTTTACTTTTGAGCATACTTTTTACTTAGTTTTCTATACTAATATTATAAAGAGGAAACATTTGTATTTTTGTATGTATGTTTGTTTTGTTTTCACACAAAATTTACTAGACCAATTTCAAAAATTCTTTTACCATTACGAGCTGCATCTTTACTGACCAACATAGGCTATATTACTTTTTGAAAAAAATATATTAATTCTTAATAAAAATGCAATAATGTAACCCAAGGTGTGAAAAATTAGTGGGCTAAGCCGCGAACCGGTCGCTATATATAAAATAAACTTTCAGTTGGTGGGTCGTATGACGGGTGCCATACAAGACCTGGAAGTAGAGTCGGACGAGAGCAGCGACGAGGAGGAGCAACTCCTGAAGCAGCCCAGCCCCAAGAAGACGGGGGGCATGTTCAGTATTTTCAAAGGTTAGATTTTATATGTATATATGTGTTTTGCTTATATTTTTTAAATTTATTATGAAAATAATGCTCTTTCGACGCCTTTTTTTACCGTATCTCGGATATAGCAGGGGAGGCAGAGGAAATCTAGTGTTATTTTATATGACACACCGTTCCCGCACGCACTGCGGCTGCTGCACTGCGTTGGTGGAGCTTAACGCTGCGCTTTTCTTCATTTCTTGTCAACGATAGTTTTTTGATTCGCTGTTTACATCAGTGTCAGTGCTGCTCAACAGCGATTCAGGTTGTTGGATGTGTTACATTTTTAATATAGTCATTGACAAGTGATAGTCATTGTACAAAAGTTGAAATAATAATTATTGATATCAATAATTGTTATTTCAACCTTTATGATGTTTGAAAAATTTTAAATGTTACAAATAAAAATATTTAGAATATATTTTATGTTCGATCCTATCCGCAAAATGGGACGAATCGGATATTTCTGCGGGTTTTTTGTTAATTATTTGGAGAATTTAGCATTATTTAAGTTTTGTTATGTTTTTTATGTAGCTGGATTGTTAATAATTAGCTAGCTAATAAAAGTTTCATATAGTGTGGTTTTTACAGTAGTTTTGGAAGTACGGCATAAATAGAAAAGTTTTCTCAAAATATAATGTTTTAATATGTTTTTTGTATACAGGTCTGGTGGGTTCTAAAGCGTTAACATCAGAGGCGATGCGTCCCATACTCGACCATCTCAGAGACCATTTGATAGCTAAAAATGTGGCGGCGGAGATAGCTAACAAATTATGTGACTCCGTGGCTGAGAAGCTGGAGGGCAAGGTGAGGGTTGGATGTGCTGTTTGAATTAAGTTGAAATTTTTGTTCTTGTTATACGAAATGAAATTTTGTGTTTTACATAGTGTTTTTTTTTAAATATGTTAGGTATAGAAATTCTTCGTTGGTGAAAGATAAAGCTTTTATTTTCATTTGTTTTTTTAATTTATTTGTTTTAACACTACAGACACTTGGTCCGTACCCTTTTTTATTTTATTATTATATCTAATTTTCTTATTACATATATTAATTACATTATTGTTTTTATACATACAATTAATACCTATTATAAGAAAATATTATTTTTAACTTTACATTGTTTTATAAAATTTTACTTAGATCTAAGGTGTTAAGAGTGTTTTTTTAATTTAAAAGCATAGCTAGAAAACCTAGGTTAAGACAATTCGTTTTCGACACATCGCTTAATTAGGGTTCCGTACTTTTTAAGGAAAAAAGGAACCCTTGTAAGTTCATTCTGTTGTCCGTCTGTCTGTCTGACAAGACCGTTTGCCTCAGGTATGCCATCGAGCATGCCATGGCTGAATGACATCGAGTTGAAATTTAAACTTATAACCTATAACCCTCAAATCTACGGCCCCCTAATTTCCTGATAAAAACATATTTCTATATTTACTTAGAAAAAAAATATGGCCGACACTATAAAGGGATTCAAAATTCATAGAGTACTTCCGGTTAACCTAGAATTATGACATTTGGCAGTTAGCATCTACTACAGCTTGCATCTACAGGTAGAACTAGTTCCGGAAAAAAATCTGAAAACTGTACATTTATAAAGTCAAAAAATCCTAAAAAATGATTGCTTTAAAAGGTTAGCAAAATTTTGGTATTAAAGGTGCTAGTTCAAGTGAAGTATCAGATGAAAAGGCTTTGGCTAAGCTAAGCCTGAGAATTTAAGAAAAAGGTCGAGACCTCCAATTTTTGTACGGAACTCTCGGTGCGCGAGCCCGACTCGCGCTTGTCTGCTTTTTTTGGGACGTTTTATGGAGGAACTCAATGTCACGCCATACGTGTAAATCTAAAATATTCATTTCTCCCAGTGAGAATCGAATCCACAACCTTCGCTTTTACAATTACACGTCTCGTGTCTAACATCCACTTCAATATCAATTTATTTAATGGCAATAGTATAAATAATAACATGTTCGTACACAGGTGATGGGCACATTCGACACAGTGTCCCGCACAGTGCGGACCGCGCTACACGACGCGCTGGTACAGCTGCTCTCCCCGCGGCGCCGCCTAGATATACTGCGGGACTGCCTGCACGCCAGGGACCAGGGTAGCCCCTACATGATAGTGTTCTGCGGAGTCAACGGGGTCGGAAAGTCCACCAACCTGGCCAAAGTGTCCTTCTGGCTGATGGAAAACGGCTTAAGAGTGTTGATAGCAGCCGGAGATACGTTCCGAGCCGGTGCCGTGGAACAGCTGAGAACACATGTCCGTCGTCTGAGTGCTCTACATCCTGGTGCCGTGGAGCTGTTCGAGCGAGGGTACGGAGCTGATGCCGCAGCGGTTGCGGCTGCTGCTAAGAAATACGCCGTAACAGCGGGGTACCACGTGGTGCTGGTCGACACTGCTGGCAGGATGCAGGATAACGCCCCGCTGATGAAGGCACTCGCCAAGCTAGTCACTCTAAACGACCCGGACTTAGTACTGTTCGTGGGAGAGGCGCTCGTCGGGAATGAGGCCGTAGACCAGCTGCTGAAGTTCAACAGAGCGCTGGCGGACCACAGCGACAGCTCACAGGGGGAGGCGCGGCTCGTGGACGGCATCGTGCTGACCAAGTTCGACACCATCGACGACAAGGTGGGCGCGGCCGTGTCCATGACGTACGTGACGGGGCAGCCCGTGGTGTTCGTGGGCACGGGACAGACCTACGCGGACCTGAAGGCGTTGAACGCCGGCGCAGTGGTGCACGCGCTCATGAAGTGACCTGTCACATGCCTAAATATACTCTTCTATTTTTTCCGTTATCAATAAATTTTACTTTTATCAAAACTCCGATACCCAAATGTTGTATATTTTTTCATCAATCCATTGTTAAACAATATGAAATGTTTTAAATATATATATATTTTTTATAAAAAAAAATTTGTCGTTAAATGAGTCACAAATATGAATTAGAAAATATAATTTGTTTTAAAAATTATACTATCTTAATTGGCTTTCCGAATGACACAAGTCAGTAATGTTAGGTATTAACAAAGAACACCGAAATTAAAACCGAAACTATGTATTGCTTCCAAACATACTGTAAGAGCATCATAAATTATAATTTTTATTACTGAAAAACGGTAAAATTTTATAAAAACAGGAAAAATGATGTTCATATATTATCTTATTTATATAAAAGCATAAAAATTATGTAATATTTAACGTTTTATAATCTTTAAAAGACACTAATGTTATTTTTAAAACATTACTCGTTTCATGTAAAACAACTTTGACACATTAAATGAAAATCTTCATTTCGCGGCAAAGCAACTTTTTTGTCATAACGGTTATTGTGGTATGTTTTTAAGATATCATTTTAAAGAGTACTTATTTTGACTGTTGTATATTCTGTATTCTAACTATAAACACTTCCATTTCTTAAGAAACTATGATAATTAATTTTAATTTATATGTGGTTACCTTGTTTAAATCTATAATTATGTAATATTTAAATATCTTCAGTTAAAGGTGCTGGGTAAAGTCAATGAGGACCCAAAAATTAGTGAAAATATACAATTAGTGAAAGCATAGGATTAATTTTACAGTGCCTTGTCCCAATATTAAAACTTATTGTGACCTTTAACCACTTCCGGTGGCAGCCATTTTTATAAATTATGAACGCTAGAATAAAATAGGACTTTTTTTCTATTATTTTTAATAATTTTGTAAACTGCTGCCTCCGGAAGTGCATTTATAGGCATATAACGAATGATGTAGCAAATTTTTGCAAATGACACTGCCTTAGTAACATGCGTTATAATGAAATCACGTTTATGAATAGTTTACTATATGCAATTATAATTACAATTAATTATACGAAATATGATTGATTACTTAACGTGTAAAGTAATCCGGTCACAGCTCACTGATAATTGTTTTATTTTTTTTTTGTTTATTTTTCGTTATTATTTTATGAAAATAAAGTTATTTTTTGGAAACCATTATGTTTCTTTATTTAATTTAAAAGTTATTATATTATTGCGGCGTTGAGTTGAGCCACTCAACACGCAATGCCTCTAGAATTCGGCAGAAAGTGGGGAACACTATGATCCCTCTGCCTACCCTACTGTGTACGTCATATATACATGATACTTCTTTTAAACACTTCAAGCACTACGTATATAAAAAAAATAAGGGATAAATCACTTTATTCCAGAATTTGAACTTGTGCTCGTCACTTAAATATAGAGCTTTATTATAAGTATTGATACACTCAGAGCTCATAACGCTCAGATATTACAATAACGTAAACACAAGGGGACACGCGCTGTATTTAATTATAATTGTAACGGGCGTCCATTAAATGTGGAATTGACCTTTTTAATGAACGTTTCCTAATTATGTACCTAGAATAGTTTTTACGTTTTGGGACATTTCACACAAACAATAGGCGGAGGAGAGTCGCGGCGATGGACCAGGCATACGAGTGCGCCAAGTCGGCGCTGCTGCGCTTCAAGCTGGAGAGGTGCTGCTGCCTCGCGCCCATTCGCGTGGGGGTGCTTATTACAGGATATTTCAATTTATTTATATCGGTGAGTGTTTCGTTTCACTTGCAACGTCACGGTCTAGTTACTAAGCTAGCCAGTCTCAAGATGGATCGTGGGTGCGAGTCCCAATCCAGGCGTATTGCTGTTAGGAAAGTATTCGTTTGTCACACTTTTTGGACTTGTACCTGGTCTCTTCACTTTCTCTAAATCCATGTCAAGGCCATATCCTATTTATTTCATAAAATGTTACATTTATGAGTTTTATAAATAGTAGATTATAATAATGGAAGTACATATAACTCAATGTTTATTTGCCAAAGGTGCTGTCCCTGGTGGGCACCGCGGACGGCGGCATCACGGCCCCACTGATGGAGGTCCAGGAGGCCTTCCTCGAGGACAACGCGTCGAAGCCTGTCGGAATCCTTGCGTACTCGTCAGAGCTTGCATTTAGTATTTTGTTACTGTGCGCCATGTATCGTGTAAGTTTTCTGTTTGCGTTGACGGTGGTCGTACGTTTGACTCCCCACGAGTACCTATCGTAACAAACAACGTTGGTTCGTTCGTACAGGGTGGAATTGTACACTTACCTGTCGGCGCGGCAACGTCGCATACGTATGTGTGCGTCACACGAAATACAGGTATGGATAAAAATCGTGAAATGAAAAGAAAATCCTACGTCCAAACTTTTGAGGTACCTTGATTTATTTCTTTAGTTCTGGGTTTGAAATATGTTACCATATATGCAGTTTCAGTAAAAGAAGCGCTGCCTCTTCCACCCTGTATACTGTTGTTTTTTTCATGTAATTTAAAATTAAATCAATTAAGTAATTCATTACATTTTTTTCAACTTTATATTTAACTATAGAGTAATTTTCTTTTATTTCAAAACTTTTCGCTGATTTATTGACATTAAATGTTAATTGGCGGAATCTGCATGTTATCTTACCTAAGTACTTGCTTAAAAGGAGATCTCTGTAACAATTATTTCTGTGTAAAATCTGTTTACCAAATAAAATATTTTTATTTATTTATATGTCTATACCGACAAACGAAAATAATTAATAAATATATTTTTTGAGGTCGCCGTGACTGTAAATGCGACGGTTGCTCGTTTCCCACTCGAGGATATGAATTATTAATATTTTAATTTTGTTTGCTCTGGTAAAAAAGCAAAGCGCGGCGTTGAGTTCCGCCACCCAACACGCAGAGCCTCAAAGATTTAGCGGAAAGGAGGGAATACAGCGTAAAGCTGAAATACATGAAAAAATATAAATCCATAACATTAATTAGCATAACATTTGTAGAACGACATTGTCCTCCTGCGCGTGTACGTGTGGTGGGTGGCGGCGGAGGCGACGGCGGCGGTGCTGGTGTACTCCATGGTGATCGTCGCCATGTCGCTGCTCACCAAGATGGTCATCATTGGGAACATTGGTACTCTATTCACTACTATTCTCTTTTTTATTTATTTTTTTAAGTTTGCTTAAAAACTTTTTTCTAACGGAAAAGAAATTGTTCGTAATTACATTGAGCCAGCCCTCGTGCCCCTACAAGCCAGCCTGCCACGAGGGCACATGTGTATGACGGTACTGAGTTCCGCCATATAATACTCAATATCTCTGGTAATATAGTGTATGAGGAAATGTAACTTATTATTAATATGATTCCAGTATTTAACATCTACGTGATACTGCTAGTTAGAAGTGCCATAGTCGAAATTAAGGAGAACTCTACCAATGAGCAGAATGGTCACGTGGCTCTATATTCTCTCTCGTATTGCCCTGAAGAGAACAGAGTTCCAGACGTAGAGGCCGAACCCGCTATCTCCGTCGAAGAGACCATAACCGACAAAAAAACAGAAGAAACACAAGTGAAACTAGAAACAGTGTCGGAGAATTCTAAAGAGGATTAAATAAATGTTTTGTATATTTTTATTGTAATAAAATATTTTTTGTGTTGTAAGTGTGGCGACTGGCGGCCAGTCAATATGTTTATGTTTATTTGTTTTAAATTTAAATATAAAGCACTAAAAGAAGGCTTAATTTTTTTTTCACATTACTTCCAAAAATATTTAAATTATAAGTAAAAATATATTTATTTTAAAAATATACACATTAGTAGTGTAAATAAAAAAAAACAATTAGAAAAGAATAATCATTTATTCGGATAATCTTAAAATGAATGAGATTACATTTACTACCATAACACCCTATGGCTCAGTCAGGCTCTGGGCTCACACAGCCGAGACGAAAACAACAAAATAAAGTAGCCAAAATAACAATTTATAATATAATTACTAATTAAACCTAGATAACGCCATAGTCATACATTCTTTGGACACTATTGTTAAAGAACTATGACTTTGTATTTTTCCATAAGTACATAATAGCATGGGCGAGCACATAGCAAATAGCACCAACAATATTCATGGAAGTTGAATGGAAACTTTAAATAACGTCACTTTGAGTTATCTCGTTCTTTGGTTGATTAAGTAGAGCGGTCGCGGTTTGTCGAACTCGTCGTTAAGACAATTAGAACTGTATTCATATTAATATGTTATAATTTAAGATTCTTAATTTTATCAATTTCTTATATTGATCGTAAAATTATAATATTATGAAGTTAGTTATATTTTTTTAGATATATGAAGCAAAAACTAAACGAATCTGAATGACTACTGATCTGAATACTACAATCATAGAATTACTTCTGAGACGACACATTTCATCACCGCTCTAAACATCACATATCGGTATAATCGGTAAATATAACCGTGACAACATCTGTGTTTATAGTCGCAGTCGTTTACAACGTAGTAAACAATATGTTATAAACAACATTGAATATGAAACTTACTGCAATCATCTCAATAAACATTTATACTTATTTAAGCAACGGAACCCCACTTTGTGCACCTCGAACTACCCCAGAAAATATTTATAAAGTGAAGACTCAAGTGAAAACGTGCTACGACGTCAAATTATTTATTAATGTAAACTTATGAATAATAGTTAACAATTTGAGTTCTAAGTTGGATAGGTTAACACTTATATATGTATATATTTGTAGAATGTAGATCTATGTATATACAATATATACATGTATTAAGCCCTTATTGCAGCTTTTACTTTCTGCCTCTTCCTCTAGAAGAATGGCCGCCACGTCCTGGAATTACATTTAAATAATATTCCTTATTAACAATGATCATAAAGTGAATCAATGGGGCAGTACATTGTACACGCCAGTGGCATAGCTAGGGTATTTGCCCGGTGTGGCTTAGGGGACTTGATGCCCCTTTCCTGATGATGAGTTTAAAAAAAAAAACAAAGTGTCGACTTTGATACCCCTTTCCTTTTGATGCCCGGTGCGTCTTAGAGGACTTGATGCCCTGAGGTCAAAATGGTCAAAATGGTCTAAGGTCTAAAAAAACAATGATGCTCGGTGCGACCGCACCGCTCGCACCCCCCTAGCTACGCCACTGATACACGCGATGGTTGCAGGCCAACGCTTGAGCAAACATAGGGCAGGGTAATATAGTGTAAAGTTACCGCCAAGTCGAGGGAATTCCTCCTCAGTGAGCTCCGGAGCCACGCGGATACACTGCGAATCTGAAATATACAATTATATTATAGTACCGAGCTAAGCGCGGCTTCACCCGCTTAAATTTACATTATATTTGTTACATTATAGCAAAATTATACAAAATGTTTACATAAATAGTCTAAGTCTATGTGTTATTCTGATTCTATAAGTTGGATTGCCGTAAAGTTTTATCTAAATTCATTCAGCAGTTTTTGCGTGAAAACGTCCATGCTTTTGCAAAGCTTGTCAAAGCTTCCACATTTCAAGTATTAGTAGGATACTAAAACTTTCAAAATTATTTAGCTACTTAGAAGAATAAGCAGAAGAAATCTTGTGTTAAGAAACTCTAGTCCCAATAAGGAACATCCGATCCCAACTTTCCGCCGAATTCTGGAGACATTGTGTCCTTGACATGAGTGACTGAAATAAACTCCGCCTTTTAAAAATTATAACTTTTGAAATAATATAATTATATAAACAATTGATTGTTACATGAAATAAATGAATAACTTACAATCAGTGACGGGCATGCGCTGCGGCGTGTACGTGCGCTCGCGACGAGACACTGCAAGAACAGAAAAGAAATATTATATAGACTTTTCATTCATGAAAAAAATATAGAATTGTTTTGTATGTCCGTACATGTGTCCGTTTGTACGTATATTCACAAGCTCGAACTTACAGCATTCCACTAGAGACGGCACACGACACGCTTGTTTTTACCGGTAATAGCATGCCATTCTGTTAGCACATACTTTCAATTTCCGCTTTTAGAATTTATTGTAATCAAACAGTCAACAGCCGTCAGACTCTTGGAAGAGCGCTTTTATCAACCCGATCTCGAAGAAAGGCGATAGTTTTGTTTCATCTAACTACAGGCCTATTACTTTTATAGGAGAGCATCAAAATAGCCGGCTGTTGGTTATCTGGAGGATCACCGAATGATCAATGACAGTTAATATGGCTTCCGCCACGGTCGCTCAATTGGTCATCTTCTGGTTTACCTATCCCACCGATGGGCTGCGACTAAGGGCGGCTACGACGGCCTGGCAGTTAGTTTAAACATGGTGACGGCCTTTGATCGAGTGTGGTAGTGTACTGGTATGGGGCGCTCCTTGCAAAATTGGAATCACGACATTGGAAAAAACCCTCCGTTTGCGACTACAGCCAGTTGAAATAAATAAATACACCAAAATCTTAAATATTATGAAATGAGGGACTTGTATTGTCTGGAATTAAACAAATACGCAATCTGATGAGGGTAGGTGATAGTAGTAACTGTGAGGGCGACAGTCGTGCTCGTCCTGTTGTACGGTACTCACAATCCAGAGCATTGAGACTGCTTGTGGTGGAGTCCAGAGTGGAGTCGTGGACGATGGACGAGTTGCAGGACGACGACGCCGCCTGGAACCGGTGAAAGTATATTCAAATATATTTTACCTAATTTTAATTTAAAATTGATATATATAATAAGATTTCATTTTACCCTCTTAGATTTAATTAATTTTAAATGTATATTACCATAAATCCAGCAACAGAGGGCCCCATTCTATCTTTTTTCTGTTCTTGATAAATTTCTATGCCCTGAAATATAAAATATAAAAATAAACTCAACTCCATAGAAAAATAAAGAGCCACACTAAAACAAGCTTAATACTTTAGATTATTTGTTCAAATATACTTTTGTTGAAGGAATATATCGCAACTATCGGCTGAGAAGAGCAGGCAAGAAAAGCTAAAGCTAACTGCTGGATTACCATTTGTCGACTGTGCACACTGATCATCTGTCGTATGACTTGATAAGTACAAATAGTTTAGGGGTCAGAGGGCTTTGACAGTTTCCAAAAGGCAAAGGTTTGTTTGTTTGGTTTTTAATAACAATGTTAGCGAGTAGTGTGTCAGTACCTGGACGTCGTAGTCGTGGGGCAGGTGCCGGGCCGGCACGGGCGTGGTGCCGGCCGCCGCGCAGCACGAGTCTAGCAGCGTGTAGGCGGCGCGCTTGACGCGCGCGAGGGTGCACTCCGTCGAGAGATCCGCTTGCACGTGGTGCTGGGATATGCATGTTACATTTATAATCTTTACCTGATTTCTTGATACGTATTACAAAACGATATTATATAGAAAAAATAATACCTTAAAAAAGCTGCTACAATTATTATTAGGGTTCAAAATTTTACCTAGATTTATATTAAAAACCCAAAAAAACTTGTAATTAAGTTAAATTAAGATAAATATTAGATAAGACAGACGCGCGCAAGGATATGCAAATATAATAAAATCCTATACATTCCAATTAAAAACAAAAATAATAAAACAATCTCTATCAGAGAACAATTCTCTAGTATGGCTTAGTAATTACTATTAATACCTATAATGGCTTTAGAATTATAGAGACCTTTTAAAAACATCAAGTTTTGGGTAACGTCAAATAAAGATGTGTACAATTGTTTTTGTACAAAAATTAGGCTTACAAAAACAGTTTAGATGATACACTAGTAAATGCTTCTTAAATTAATTGTTCATTTATATATCTTTTTTCTTTCTTAAAATCAAGGTTCTTTTTGTATTAGGTCACTATAATTCTAAAGGAGCGAATTATGTAGAAAACAAACTACTAAGCCAGCCATGGATTAATCATATAGATGTGGGTGCCCCCTGTCCAAGGTACCCTAAATTAAAATATGTTGAAAATGTAACTACTGAGTGATGATAACTCATTGGCTGTACTGTACATACATACCTCACAAGCAATACCAGGGCTGTATTTGAAAGGATCTTTCTTCAACAATATGCCAGCGAGGCTCTCTTTGGGGAAGCCCTCGTCGGGTCTCGTCTTCAGAGCATTCATCATAGTAAAGAATAGCAAATCCAGTTTGTATATGCGGAATAGTGTCTCATCTTCACCTACATTATTTATTATAGGGGTATAAAATGTTGTTAGAAACTATGTGTTCATGAAATAAAATCTAGTGACAGATGGATGAACAGTGGAGTCTTAGTAACAGGGTCTCATTTTACTTTTTGGCAATTTATATGCAAGTATTTAACTTTTTTAATCTTATTTTAAAATTTTAATTTTATATATTGATTAACTATTGTTAGCACTTTATCTACCTAGAACATGTTAAATAATTTAAAAGAAATATAGTTAAAAATTTAGTTAAAAATTTAAAGGTAAGAAGAAATTAAATCCACAACCTTTGTGTCAACATCTAAACTTTTCTTTATTGCACCCTAAAAAATTTCAAAATGTTAATCAAAATTACATAACATGCAAAAAAAATATAAGAGCTACCTACCAGCTCTCAAACACATTCGTTGTATAAAATTCTGTACTTGCTGTACTTTTTCTGGCAAAGCGAATATGGGGGGTAGCACTTTCGTTTTTTGGTCTTGTAGCTTCAAATAATCTATAATATTGGCCAGTATCTGCATGTAGTTGCTGTAGGGTTGGCTCTCATCCGGCAAGTCGAGACCAAACTCCTTTGCACCAAGTTTAATGTCATATGAATACCCTATTGGAGGTTGACCTGTAATTTCAATATTAAAAATAAAAATTGATATCTGACTGTGACCTCAGAAAAGGAAATATGATGTCTACCAGAGCAGCAGCAAATTAATTTATTCCCTGGTATGGGACATGAGCCCACAATTCCAATGAACCACTGTTACACAATGGTTATAAATTTAATTTTCTTAAATAAATAAGACTCACCAGGATTAATCAATTCATGATATGTATCCTTTATACCATCTTTAATATTAAATCTCAATACTGTGCTCTCTCCTATTATGTAATTTTGATCTACTTTACAGTAGCTGTTGACATCCATTATGTAGACATCCATAGTTAAAAGACCTTTAAAATAAAGATAAAAACAAATTTCTAATTTTTTAACCAACTTCAATAAAGGAGATAATAAGATAGAGAAATATTTAAGTGTGATGATCTATTTAGGCTTTATAAGGTGTTTGAATATTTGTCAACAAATATATCATAAACACATAGCTATACTGATACTATGTTTTATATTTAAGGATCAAGACAATGGAAAAAAATGAATCCTTCGAGTGACAATGAAACCCACTAACAAAGTGTTTACAGTCAAAGACTGTACTAAAATATCCCAAATGTTTCATTTCTTTGTCAAAACTATTTTATATTGTGAAAAAGAAAGTACACAATAATACTTCAAAAGTTCATTATAACTAAGAAATAATGGTAATAATTGTAACAAAACTCACTGTTAGTAACCACTCTAGAATTCACCATGTTCTTAATATCTGCTCTTTCAAGTTCTTTGTATTCTTGAAGTTCCTTCTCAGCATTTTCTATGACACTAATAGGTATGCCATTTGAAGTAAACTTTTTCTCATTATTTCTAAGTTTTTGTTTATGTTTGAGGGCCATGTTATCATATTTTTCCTTTTCTATACCTGACATAGTCTAATTGAAAAAAATGCGATAACTTTATTTTCAGTGTCTACTTATTATTAATAGTTATAATATACACCTCTATGATCATTTTAAAATTAACAAACCTCACACAATATGTAAACATTCAAGTAATTAAGAGGAAACTTTAAAATAAATATTTGACCAGAAACAATATTACCCGCCACACTGGATCTGCTGCGTTAATAGCTTTATTAATATGATCATATATTATGCCTTTTTTTTTTTGATCTTCCCTGAAATCGACCACAAATAGCATGAAGGCATTTTTGACTCCTTTTTTAGACATCTTGATATATATATTTATGTTTAAGTTAATTTCTGCAAAGTGCAATTATGCAAGTAGACAAAACAAAAAATATAAATTAAAAACGACTCATCTCAAGGAACATCTCATCTGACTCATATTATGGCAAGACCGAAATAGTTGTTATTATATAAAATTTTATGTTAAATTAAATAGAATATATTTTTTTTTATTCTAGGCCGTAAATCATAATCAAGTTATTGTATATCGTAAAAAATAGATATGAGTATTAAACGACTTTACATTCAAATACTAATAACTTAATATAATAGTATAATTTAAATTCCATAAGGAATGAAATGTGTAAATTTTTGTCTTTTTTTTTTTTTCGCGACAACAAATATAATTAAAATATATTAAAAAATACAAATTTGACATTGAATGATTAATTATATAATTTGATAATATTAATGTTTGCTTGTTATATTAAATTTATAAACTACTTAGTGTTGCTATAATTTAATAGGCACCACTTATTTAGTTACTTGGTAATGGCAACATTAATAGAAGTATAGTTGACGTGACGGAGAAGATATGTCGAATATCGTGAATAAATTGACAGATCTCGATTCATGGTGGTGACGGTCGTGCTTATACAGTATACTATACACTACAGTTGACTCGACAGTCGACACTACAAATCGATGTATGTTGACTTAACGCAGTGCTATTTTACTAATAATTTGTGAACTGAATTCCAAACGTGTGTAACATTCTTAATAAGTTTTAATTTATACCTCATGTTGTTAAACATTGAGGACAACCTTGAGTGACAAGTTTTTTATTCACTTGTAATTCGTATATCAGACTGCTTAAAACATTGATTTTAAACCACAGTAAGTAAGCTACGAAGCTAAATATTTTAATTCTGTTTTATATATTTATTGTTAGACTAGATATACTACTTTAAACTGAAATTGTAATGTGTGTCGCTAAAATATTCTTAATGTAAATATTTAAAATTATGTTTTATCATAATCAATTTAATATTTTTATATTAAATTTAACACCAATATATATTTGTTAATCGTAAGTTTCTATCGTATCTATTATTTAAGTATATCAATTAATGTATAAAAAATATTTCCAATATGTATCTACCAATTACATAGTAATTAACTTATTTTTTTATTTGATTTTCTTGAAAAAATATAAATGTTTGATTGATATATTGTATGTTATACAGTACATAAAGAATGTGCAATGCTCTTATTGTTCATAAAATTTGTTTGTTATTGCAATAAAGTTTACTAATATGCCTGTGCTAAATTCCTTTATAAAATAATAGTTTATGAGTTAACTATGTTAGTTAACTTTTAATGTAATAGTAATGAATATATGATCAACAAGGAAATTTAGTAAAAAGGTTTTAATTCTCAATTTAAATATTAATGTTATAGGTATAATTTTAAAAGACAATATAAAGTGATTTTATAGGCTATACTATTAATTTAATTTCTAACATAACATCATTAAAAATATATATATTTGTTCTACAATTTTCACATTATGATCAATAATTTAGAATAGCCAGTTAGCTAGTTCCCAGTAAAGATCTAACGTTAATTTAAAACAAAAATAATAAAAATAATTCAAATACTAGGTATACTATGTACTTGGTCACTAACAGAGTTAAAGCAGTTACTGTTTTAAATTATTAATTAATTAGACAAATACTGCACAATGGTGACAACTAATGTGTTATAGGTATATATTTTTTCATATAAGGATATTAAAATATTACAACAATTTTTACCATATAATTCTTGTAGCATTGATTGTGGGAAAATGACTTTTGTTTTTAATTATAGATATAATTATGTACATACATCCAAATGGATGTATGTACATAATTATTGAAGGTAGAGGGTGTTACACTTGAATGGCTCACAAGATGATTGACCTTTTGACATTTGACATAAGATATGTCATGTTGTATAATATAAGTAAACTACAATGTATTTATAGGAAATTTGTACACATATCAATATGAAAAATCCAAAATAATTATACTATGATAACCTTATTACAAAATATAAAATTTGTCATTGATGTGCATAACCCGAAAATCCCCATTCCAGTGCCAGTTCAGCACTAATCACTGCGCCAATGTCATGTTGAATGGAAAACACACAAAGGAGAATGTACGGTACAAAAAGACAATATTACGCAATAGGAGAATACATGTCAAAAGAGATCCAGCTAAGATACTGGATTCACCTATAAGTATATATATATATATATATATATCACATTTCTTTTTAATTTATTTATGCACACATTTTACTAAAAGGTACTTAACTACGAAGTTAATAAAGTTAGATTTATCTATTATTCAATTATTTATTAGAATTCGGAGGATTCTGAGGAACTATCAACTACATTAATGACGAAACGGTCCACCATATTATCTATTATATGATCAATTTTTTTGCATCTTTTGCGCTTCCTTTATCCCATGGTCAATGCAGCTTTGCCAAGCTTCTACTGCTAAAAATTTTATTAAAAAAATAACAAAAGTAATAACAGAATCACAAAAATTCAATTAAAATTAATTGAAAATGGCGAACTCAATCTGATGGATGACAAAATATTTTAATATAAAATGTTCACTCGTCATAATTACAGTAGTCATAATAACAGTATGTTATTTATTTTTATACTATTAAAATATGGCTCAAGTTTGGGAAGAAGTTGGCTTTTGGGTGTGTTTACATGTCAAGTATTTCAAAATATTAAATTCAAAAAACAATCTTTATTTTTCATTTATTGTATTCGTTTCTTTTTACGTACTTCTTTTTGTATTCATTTCTTTTGATATAATTACTTGTTTTTAAGAAATATTCAATTTTATAAAATTTGAAAATATAATTATAAAAATATCCACAAATTTAAATAGTAATTTTAATAATCAATATTTATAACTTGATCTTAATTAATGACGTAATGTAAAAAAAAATGTCAAACTTCTCCATAGTTCTAATTAATGCAATTCAACCGACGTGACTGATTCGAACATGACATACGTTTTGCACTTATTTTACCTTTCCTTAACTGTATTTTAGAATTTATTAACGAAAAAAATTGGATATTGTAGAGTAAAAAAAATTTGTGAATATTGTACATATTTATTTTTCGAGGTTTACCTGTATTCTATGTCTATAATAAGATAATATTATTTACTTTGCTATCTTTCATTCACTTAGTATATTACTTCCATAAATCCATAGATAAACATTTTTTTAAAATTAACATTATAACTCCATCAAGCCTGTCATGTAAAAGAACGTTTTTTTTGACATGTTTATCTTTTATTTCATGCCTTCGTGAATCGAGTATAAATGCGAAAATAACAATTTCAAAGGGTCCTGACCGAAATTAATTTCCTCGCTCTGATAAAAGGAAAAGAAACACTTAAAAATATTACCTACGACAATTTGAAATATAGTCTAATGTAAAAAAATATTTTACTAATAAAATATTTTACGTTGAAATAAATAATTTGTGTATAGCAAGACAACGCGTGTAATATTTAAAATATAAGTGTTTCCCTATTCGATAAAGACTCTTGAAGCTCGAGTACGACTCCATGTGAGTCACAAACTATTGTAATAGCAGTTATTAGACTGTCAATATTAATCTAACGATTACATTTGATGTTATCCTTATTCGTATTTACTTGTGCTACGTTGCGTCGATTTGAACTCACAACCGTCGTGTTGTTTTGTTAATTATTACAAATTTATTAAAATTAAAATAACAAAACAGATGTTATGTGCTAAGCACTTGCGCGCACGTTATCTCTCTTCTACAACTACGACAACAAATCTGCATATTTCCTATTGTTGTAATGTTTCATAGAGAATTAACATGGTCGTACACAGTTTATTCTAAAACTTATAACTTACTTACATATTGACTTTGGATTATTTATACTTGTTATTCGCAATATAACTCTGTGTTCATCGGGGGCTAGAAATGTATCGTTAAATCTACATATGTGAACTGTAAGGAGCAGTCAACTGCAGGAGCTCCTTCACCCGTGGTGCCTATCAAGTTGGGAAAAGTTAATAAATCAATACACGGCGCGACGTAACAGGACAGTCTGAGTGTCTACTCAAGAGTAAGGGGTAAGGGGAGGTAAGGGGAATCTCTGTACTCTACGCGCCGTGTTGAGTGACGGCACACTACTGTTACCTACTTGCCATCATTTATATACTTATGCTCTAATTCATTTCTTACTAAATGAATTCCTCGATCGTAACTTAATCTCATCACTAATTAAATGAGATTTTCATTCAAAACGGGAAACAATGAAATGGTATAGTCAAAATGAAGTAACCGTAAAGTAGCCCAGTCCTGAACTCCTGACAGGTGCATGGCGATGGCCGCATACCATCTTCACGAGAGCCCCGGCGGTAACTATAAGCTGGTTATATTACCTCAATAACTCAATTATCATGTACTTTGTCATAGAAATTGTATGAATAACGCCAAATGATGGGATGATATTTCACTTTGGGAAATATACATTCATGTATTTATATATATTTTATTATAAATAATAGGAATAATAAAAGTAACACATAATTAATAGAGTCAGGCGCCTTTCAGAATATTTAAAAAGCGTAGATCCGGTGGTCTATTACCCTCACACGCCGCCGCCGTACCGCAGCCGGCTGTACTCAACGTTATAATGATTATGTATTATTATAAAGTCTTTAGCCATCTAATATTTATAACGAATTTCAGATATTGTTAAAACTACTAGTTTGTCTACTGTATAATTTTTGTATCTCCTGCAGTCTTACTGTAAAATAAAATAAATCAGCTTCACGCTGTATCCCGTACACAGCAGGGTAGGCCCCACTTTCTGCCGATTTCTGAATATAAACGTAAATAAATATTTCACTTCCTCGAGTGGGGATCGAACCCACAGCCCTCTTAGTACGACGTCTTAGCGTACACAAGTATAGCATCTATTTATACGTATTAGAATATCACAATATTTATATATCAGCTCTTTATAGTTTATAGTTGTAAATTATTTTTAAAACTTTTAATGTTATAAGACTACATAAATATATCATCTTTCTCACGTTAACAAAATAACACTATATTTAATAGAAAATCTTGTAGATATAAATATGTTGTTTTATACACTAATTTCATGGGGCCCAATTTGGTCCTTATTTAAGCTTCACGCTGTATCCCGCACAAAACAGTGAAGGCAGAGGGAACCTGGAAATCTATTGTAAACACACCGCGTTACTTACCGACGAATAAAAAACGATAACGAATTCATAAGATGTTGCGTTTACAATCGCAGCCTTGTTCCCCTGCGCCATGACGGGCCTCATGTTTTAGTTATAGTTTGTTCCAGGGATTCGAATTCGCTAGTAATGTCCTAGTGGGGGCAGAAGGATGCACCGTCCACGATGAAGCTCTATGCCAGCGGGTCGTCGGGGGTCAATGGTCTGTTTATGATGTACCTGTCGAAATGGAAGCGGGTGACCGTCGTCCTGCTGCTGGTGTGGATCATTGTCACCTACCTGGTGATATCGCCGCTCAGGTCAGTGTCAGTTGTATTGTGCGATAACAATTAATCTTCTAATGATAAGCGACAATTTTAGGAACCTGTCTATTACGAGACCGTCGCAGTGCAGTGACACGGCTTAAACGGCGGAAAGTGTCTTAACGTTAGGTTCCCTATGCCTACCCTGCTGCGTTTGCCTGCGTATTATTTTGAGTTTGCCTCAACACCAGAGCGAAGAACAGCGAAGAAGTGAAAATATTAAATACATATTTAATTCCCTCGAGTTTGAATCGAACCCATAATCTTGTAGGCTATTAACACTAGGTATTATTTTAGGTTTTTATTAATATCGAATACTTTATATTTGTTTCATTATCAAAGTAAATTGACCGCTTCCTTCCGTAGAGGTTCACACGAGTATTTAGATCCTACATTAAAATAGTCCTCAATAAGTTTAGCGCACTCTCTCCCTCCCCCGGCGCAAGAGATAGATTCTTTCAAGGTAGATTTTTATGTCATGTACACATAAGTTAGGTATTTATTCCTATCCCAGTGTGAGAATGATATGATGAGAGTCGGGGCGCAGGGGCACAGTGTACGTCTACAAACGCGAGAGGCTGTGGGTTCGAATCTCACTCAAGGAACTTGAAATGTTATTTTTTCATTGCTGTGCTCTGGTCACGAGATGAAGCGCGGCGTTAAGTTCTGCTACTTGACACACAAGCCCTGCTTTATGAATTCGACAGAAGTGTGTAAATAGGAAACGAAGTGTTTTAACACTAAGTTTCCAGTTTTCCTCTGCCTATATAAACATTAGCGGAGTGGTGCAAGATGCGGCCTGCCCGGCCCTTTAGTCGACCGTCATCTTGAGTTATTTTAAGCTGAAAATTTAAATACAATGTAATACTCGTATATTACAATAGGTGTTTGATTAAGGTCAACAAATGGCATCTGCAACGTGAGGGTGCATAACCCCCTTATCTGCGTGTATCTAATAACACTACTATTGCATATCAAGTTCCTTCATAAAATGAGTATTACCTATATGACATTCCACAATATCTGTACAGAGACATGAAAATACACGTAGAATATGTAAATAGTACTTGCAAATGACTGATGAATATAATAAGTTTTTCGGTTAGGTATGCAAATTTCCTCGGCTTGGTTATTAGGAAGCGTTTAAAATTTAATTCGCAATATTGGATATAACGAGTGTGACGACGCGACGGGGGCATAATGGGGCTGAATTTTGTATGGTGTTGGGTGACATTACATGTTGCGGTCGAGTCTGTCCGTACATATTCTCCGTTGCTGGACGTAGACCTCTCCAATGGTACGCCACTGAGCTCGGTCTTCACTTAGGAAGTGAACAGCGAAAATATTTTGAATAAATATTCTAATTTATAACCTTTAATATAGTGTAGAGATAAATACATAAAACAGACTTTACTAAAGGTAGGTATGACATAAATAAAAGAATATTAAAAATAAAACTACAACAATCAGAATACACTATAGAGTTATGCAATACGTAGTTACATTTGTAAGAACTCGGTTCAAATGAATAAGTCTCCCAGAACACCACGTTTTGCCGAGGTGTTGTGGCGGTACTAAAGTGAGGTGTGTCGCAGGTGCGAGGGCAGCACGGAGGAGGCGGCCGACTTCCAAGAGAGATTAAAAGCTGTCTCGCAGCAGCTGGAGTCTCTCAAGCAGCAGCACAGCAACCTCATCTCGCAAATAAGGAAGTCCTCCGGGTACGTTATGCCACATTCACTTTTGTGATTGCTTTGTGTGTATTCTTATATACAAATTTGAATTCTTTTATACTAAATGGAAAATGGGTTTTTGAGAATGATGTTTTTTATTCTCGTAGTGTCGCCTATCATCTAATTATGAAGTATTTATCTTACAACCTAAATGTTTCAATGTCGTCTAACCTTGTGAGATTAAGTTATTAAAAGAATTAACTTGTTTCTATCGACATTGTCCCTTATCATATAATAATTATATATTTTTTTTATTACAAAAAGATATTTATTTATCTTTTTAAGTAAATTTTTCAGTAAAGTTAAGTGTAATGTTTTCTTTTTTGTATATTTAGTGTAAACCTTAACGGCATAGATACGTCGGCGTTCCACACCGTGGGCGGCCCCAGCGAGGAGTACGAGAGCCTGCGGCGGCGGGTCTACTCCAACACGCAGGAGCTCTGGTACTTCGTGAACCATGAGCTCACCAAGCTGGTGAACGATGACGTGCAGACGGACAAGATCAAGTCCATTTTGGACCAAGTTGCGGACAGGAAAAGGTAGATGAGTTTTCGGTTTCAGTTACATATTGAGGGAGACTAGCCTATTGTTTTTATTTTTTATTTATTTATAAAAAATGTAAAACGATTCGTTGCATCTATCTGTTTTAAAGTAAAACGGTTGTGATATTCGGAAGCACGGAACATTCGGGTTCAGCCAATAAAAAATAGGAAAAATGTCTTCAAAATGTGTGCTTATAGTAACCTAATATTATAATTGTAACAAATATCTGTAGGTACATAGAAAATAGATGAGAAAATCTGTTACTGGGGGACTTATCAATGTAATACAACTTATAACAAACATATTTGAACAACGCTACAAAATTGCAACAATTTTTTTATTGTTAAAACATAATTTGTTATAAGAACTCGAAATTCATTCAGATTAGTAAATAAATAATTGTGTATTTGTAGCGGGCGAAGTCGAGGGTCGCTAGTATATAAATATATCAAAATAATATCTGGTTACTTTTCATAGTTCTATCTTACTAGCTTTGTCAACTAGTTACAAACAAAGTTGTTCCATGTTACGAGGAAATACATCTAAATACACAGTGATAGGGTTGATTTTAGTTTAGTCGAATATAGTGCTGTCGACGACGTAACGTAGTCACGCGAAGCAGATAAGGTTAAATAATATAATGATGATAGCTCATTGGACCCGAGGTAATAACAAACACCTATTAAAATTTTACTAGTAGTTTAATACGTTATAAAACATCTTAATACACAATGTACATTACAGAATACACTCCCTAAATCCTTACCCGCATATTTGTTTCTGTTCTGCTTGATGCTTGATAAGCACCGTCCACCGCGTCGTAAAGTTCGTCATTCGAATGACCCGTGAACCCATGAATGGCCAGTGAGGTGAAGCAGACCAATGAGATTGCTAGTCACATCACCTTATTATCTCTGCCCTGTGATTTGATTCCCTCGAGTGGGAATCGAACCTTTAACCGTTTCCATTACGGATAGACATTAAGAAATTTTCTACATAAACCATTTGTTTTCAGATCTTTATTATCAGACCAAGAGCAGTTACCGGAACTAGACGGCTACCACGAGTGGAGGGTCACGGAAGCAGCCAACGTCAGCGACCTCGTTCAGAGGAGGCTCAAGTATCTCCAGAACCCCTCGGACTGCAAGGACGCGAGGAAAGTCATATGTAATTTAAATAAGGTTAGTGTAGAAATTAATTTAATTTTAATTGTTAATGAAATTATACTCGGAATTGTAATTGTTATTGGAGTAACTAAATGCTGATGTGTGCTTCTTTACAAATGCAGTACTGATTATTTTTAATAATTTATAAAGAAAAATATAGTATGACTATAACAATGTAGTGACAGAACCATAAATTAACAAAATATGTATTGAGACGGTAGTGAGCGCACAGGCACAGAAAATGGTTCGATTCCCAGTCGAGGAAATTAAATATATCATATTTCCATTTTCTTCGCTGTGGTGTGTCGGCTAAGTTCGGCGAAAAATGAGAAACGAAGTGTCTTAAACACGAAGTTCTCTCTGCGTACCTGCCGCTTTCTCTCTCTCACACACACACACGTTATCAGGGGAACAAGCGATGTTCATTCTATAATATCTACATTATCTATATCTATCTATATTAGGGTCGGTGTCTGTACTTTGAAAATATTTAAAAGAAAATGTTATTGGGAACCTTCTTTAACCTAATAGAACCCAAAACAATGATTTTTAAAATTTTTATCTGCTTGTGTGTTTGTCCGAAAACATATAGGGTTTATTTTTTTACAATCGGTTCATAAATAAAAAAGTTATGTCAATTTAAACTACTTAGTTCGACAAATTTGCTAATTGCCGTAACAGTTATTTTATACAACTGTTTTACTGAATTGACTGAATTTTTCAATTTCTTTAGTAATATTTCTATTTCAAGCGGGCGTAGCCCCGCGTGGGCCCGCTAGTATGAATATATGTTAATATAAAAATAAGCTTTTTCATATTATACTGAGTGCGCCCCGTCTATACACGCTGTGTCGCTGTTAATGTATTAAATCATCTAAAATTAAGAATATTTTACTTTATATGTAGATGGTAAATTTCTACAATTTCATAAATAAATCTAAGAGTACTTTTAAAAGGTAACTCACCTTTCTCCATCGCACATTGTCTAATCAAAGTAATAAAGGAAAACCTATAAACACAAACGTTTCCCTGAGTGGGCTTTGAACTCACCACCATAGCACATATATTTCCTCAAATATTTCCTTTGTTTATGCCGTTATGACGCAGCGGCGCTGTGGGTTCGCTTTCCACTTGAGGGAATCACTTGTTTTTTTAATTTCTCGATCTGGTAACAAGACATAACATTCCAAAGTAGGGCGGTGCGTGGGGCGTCTTTTACCACTAGGCTGCCTCTGGCTACCCTGCCATAAGCGGAATTCAGCATAAAACCATATCACTTTCGTTAGGCGTCTAGAGTTCAAAATTAGTGGAAATTCATCGGATAGGTACACTGTAGGGCTTGCGACAGTTGTTCCTTTTGGGGGTTTCGTCGTCACGCGGGTTTCGACGCGTGCACATGCACCGAACCCACAATCAGTTACGTTTACAGCCAACCTTTGTGCCCCTCGCACTTACAATGAAGTATGGTCACCTCACTACTCACTATACGACTACACAAGTACTACAACGAGGTGTATTTGCATTATATATTAAACTAGCGGACGCACGCAGCTTCGCCTGCTTATTTGTACCCTTAGGGGTGAATTATAATAAACCATAAAACACATGTTCAATGAAATATTTTTAAGTCTAAATTTCAAATTTTATAAAAATCGGTCGTGATTCAAAAAAAACCATACAAACTTTCAACCCCTATTTCACCCCTTTAGAGTTAAAATTTTATAGATACCATAAGATCTTGTCTAGCAGATATACATTTTATGAAGAAATAAATACTACTAAACCCGTATCCTATCCTATCCTATATCTTATAAAACAAAGACGCTTTTCGTGTCTGTCTGAACTTTCTAACTCTTCTTCTTCTAAACCACCCAACGGATTTTGATGCGGTTTTCACCATTAGGTCGAGTATTTCTCAGGGAAGGTTTATATATAGTTTATTATTTGTACATTCTTATGTAAGTTAACATAAATAAGATAAATGTGTATAAAGTCCTACCCGTTGATACACTTTCGCGCATGCGCTGCTTTAATGGTAAGTACTACATGAAAATAATGTACTGGAGTATTATTTCTCTTAATAAGATCTACAAAAAAGTCCGCGACAGCATATTCGTATCTTTTAAGGATAACGTGTAGTGATCATATTTCTGTCTAAAAAATAATAATTTCAATATATTTTTTAATGTGAGGGATATTTTTCCATAATGGTATTAATCTTTATCCTTTAAAATACTTTATTATTTTTTAACGTTAAACGAAGATACAATTTGCTTTTTACACTATTTCGAAGCTGCGAATAGTTTTAGAGAAAAACGCAATTAATTGTTGACACATCACGCCGTTGACACATCAGCTATGTTTCACTTATCCCTTGCTCTCAGCATATAAATAAGTATATTAGTTACGTTGGCCATTTAATGTAGATCAAAACTGTCTTTTACTGTTTTTCATTTTAATAAGTACTTTAGAAGTTGTTACAATATCAAAAAATCCTTGCTGCGAAACGGCTCGCCACTCGCCATGCGTCCCGCGACGTTTTGCTTATACAAGCGCGTCCGCCGCGCCCGCCTGCCTTACACGCATCGGTGGTTCAGTAGTAGAATGCTCGCCTGCCACGCGGGCGGCCCGGGTTCGATTCCCGGTCGATGTATTCTATTTAATTTTCCTCACAGGCAACCACGTAGTGCTTGCATCAGGGACAGAATACCCTCTTCAGCATCCACCAACCACAAGCTCGAAAAAAAAAACTCGCCTGCCTCTATAGCAACGAAGATTTAAATGAGTTTGCACGTATTGGATAATTGGAGTTGAATGTATTATTACGCGCGCGATATATTTGGTTTCATATTTTTTGTAGCAGTTATTAGTAGATAGGCTTTTCTTTATAATTTCTTCCGTTTAAAAATAGTCATTTAAGTATCTAAAAATAGTCATTTAAATATATTTTAATAGAACTTGAAAAGATTAGTAGTACAGATTTAAAATTACGGTACCTACTTAAAAATCCTTGCTGTGTAAAACAATTGGAAAATACTTATTGAAACTACGAAAATGCGAGTTGCATTAG
Organism: Heliconius nattereri; assembly: GCA_013403645.1. Taxonomy (NCBI): domain Eukaryota; kingdom Metazoa; phylum Arthropoda; class Insecta; order Lepidoptera; family Nymphalidae; genus Heliconius; species Heliconius nattereri. The sequence continues at coordinate 147,626 of JAAIXI010000218.1, forward strand.
GGTTTAATTGATTTTCATATTGTCTTAAGTGCTTTGCAAACATACATTATATGAATAATCCAGTAGTAAAAGTAGGGCGAAGCCGCGAGGGGGTCGCTAGTGTTATATAAAGATACGATATGTTGAAAATTTGGGCTAAAGGAGTAAACGCCTATTTCTTGTTATAGAGTATGGGTTCAAAACCGGGAGTACTATATGGCTAAACATTTTTAAACCAATATTAGCTTCACGCTGTATCCCGCACACAGAAGGGTAGGCAGAGGGAACCCTAGTGTTCCTCCGTTCCCTACTTTCTGCCGAATTTTGGAGGCACTGCGTGTTGACGGGCAGAACTCAACGCCGCGCTTTTCTTCGCCACCAGAGCGAAGAAATGGAAATATAAACTTAAATAAATATTACACTTCCTCGAGTGGGGCTCGAACCCACAACCGTCGCGTTACAGTCACAATAAAGATACATTAAATCGTAATTATCGTTAATTGATACACGTTACGTAATTAAATATTTAGCTTTTTGCTTCATTTTTGTATTATAGATTATAATTAACGAAATTGGAGCAAATGTTTCGACTATCGCGATAATAACACAAGGCCACGTAATTATTTGAAAACTTTATCACGACAAAAGTGTTTATCACCTTTATTGATTTACTCGTATTTGAAAATGATAATAATTGTGTAGGTATGCTGTGGCCTCTTGCCGCCGCCAGTGATGGCAGGAAGAATGCTATTGACACGTCCCCTCATCGAGATCGCTCCTTCGCGCGCGCTCGCGACGGTTGACCTTTGTTGGAGATTAGAGTACTCAGTAAACAATGCTATATAATAATAAATACCAAATCTATTCAATTTAGGAACGCTCTCATATTGGAATTTGCTTGTAAAATTAAGCTTTGATATAGCTTTGGGAAATTTCAGTCTGTTAGTTAAAATTTCATCTAAATATATTAATATTTTTGCCCAGATTCGGTGACAATATTTATAATATTATTTACGAAATTTCTAAGCGTTTTTTTTAGTTTGCCTTAATTGCCTAATAACCAAACAAGGAAAAGTAAATAACGGTTATTACGTCCGCGGTTGTCACACAGTGACAAACTAAACACACGCTAATTAAAGCAACTGTGTAAACGTCCACATTATCTCGTTATCGGGACATTCGCCACCACTCCACAGTACTGCAGCACGACAGCGGTGATGGCCTTCTCTGTCTCTCTGCTGTGCCTACCCTACTGTGTGCGGGATACAGCGTGAAACTGAATAAATAAATAAATTTAAAAATCATAAATTACAAATAAAAGGTAACAGACAACTCGGTGTAGGTTAATATGGTGTTAGTATGAGCTAACACAGCTACTAAGATGCCATCGCAGTACGTTCGGTAATAGTTTTGATACAGTACTATCGTTTTAAATGTCCCTATTAAAAATGCAATATCTTAAAAAAGTACCTGAAAATCGAAGTCAAATGATATGTAAAAGGAAGGTAAGAGGCAGTAACTGTAGGTGTTCTCCATTCTCCATTCTACATGATGTTGGCGAAATAAACTGTGATTCATTAGCACGCCTGAAACTGGAACAGAACGGTAACTTAGTGAGGTGGCGGGAAACTGGAGGCATTGCGTGTTAATTGGAAATCTCAACGCCTCGCTTTGCCCCGATTTCGCACCGAAGAAATGAAAATATAAATTTTAGAGATGCGCCGAATGGTGATTTGACCGAATAACCGAATACCGAATACTATTCTGTTTAAACTTTACCGAACCGAATATTCGGCCGAATTATTCGGTTTACGATTTTTTTGTTATTTTGTCGCGTAAACAGGTTTGAACATGTATGCCACCTGTCGTCGCCGGCTACTTAACGAGCGGGCCGTACTTCACCGCCACCCGAATCCACGAAATTTCAAAAATTATCCAAATGTACTAGAATCTGCCTATCAACATAGTTGGACCCTCTATTTCGAATGAGATTTTCTGCTTTGCTCTGATTTTCTTTCTGAGAAAATTGAGAGCTGGAACTATGACAAACAGGGAAGGACCTCTACAATGTATTAATTTTTTTATGTGGCGTTTTGGAACTTCCATGTCGATATGACTTGGGTACCTTCAAAAAGGCTCCTTTATCTCCACCTTAAAAGCCGGCAAAGCATCTGTAGCTCCTCTGATGTCATGGGTCCAGACGAGGTCGTGGGAAGCGGTGGTTATTTACCTATCAGGTGACCCGTACGCTTGTTTCTATGTCTTTTTCCATAAAAAAGTACTCCTGGTAATAGTGTGTTTAACGAACGACTATTTTCGAAAACAGGGAACTTATATGAAGAAAAATGCAACAGACTGGAAAGGGACGGAAGCTTGGTATTCCGCACCATAATTTACCATTAATTAATTATAAATAGTACAACATGCACGTTTCTTTCTGATCTACGAGGGGCGTCGAATATATTTTTGGTATCAGCACTGAAAAACGCACAAATTTTACTCATTTGACTTATAATAATAACTTAAATCTTACATAAGGCGTTTTATATTTCATTTCTACTGTATCGTGCGGCCAAGTAAATAGAAATACTCGAACCGAATATATTCGGCGCCATAGCCGAATAATTCGACCGAATATGAATATTGAAAAACTGAATACCAAACGTATATTCGGCGCATCTCTAATAAATTTAAATAAATATTTAATTTCCTCGAGTGGGGATCGAATCCACAATCAGAGATTAGGCTGTGATATTTGTAATCGGTGGTGCCACCCGTCGCCGGGATGCGGTATGATGGGACGCACAAACAACTGCACCGCCAACAATGACGCGGTGGCAACTCCGGGGCGTTCTGTGTTCAATGATACAATTTAATTGTGGATAATATATTTAGAAGTTACATATCTTGACAAAATATCTTAACAAACACGTGAATTTTTGCCGATCGATAGTCGACTATCGATATTTTCGATAGTATCGAAACTAGCGATAGATACTATCGCTAGTTTCGTATTACTTACTTATTAGTTTACTATTTTCATGTATAGTAACGAATCATCATAGTATTAGAAACGAAGTTGAAGTACCTAATTGCTTATTCATTCTTAACTTCGGTATTCCACTAGTCAAATTTGTAGTTTTTTTTAATCTTTTTTTAAATTGTATAAAAAAATTGGATACATTTTTACTTAACTGTAGATGTTCATTTGGAGTGTTATTGATTCGTGGTTTACAGAGAGTGTGTTGTAAACATTTATATATCTCTTACTTGTGTTAAAATGGAAGATCAGGTTCAATCAATCGAAAGGAGAAAATCATCAATGTCGACATACTTTAAGAAAAGTGAACATGGAAGTGTTACTGTTACTTCTAGATTGAAGCCATATGAAAGAACTCTTTGCATAATTTTAACGCTACTAAATCGTCATTTTAAAAAGCTGGGGTTCAGAACATATTCTGACGTTGAGTTCAAAATAAATATTCATCATATTTATCATCAATAAATAAAGCGTCGCCATCCTCTTTCGAAAATGAGAATGATGAATACGCAATACTATCGCGAATTAGCATACAATCGATACTATCGATTCTATCGATACTATTGTTTCCTAGACATTAAATAGTATCGATACTATCGATTGTTCTATCGATCGTATAGGCTTTTTTAGGTTAAAACTATCGATTGTGCCGCAATCGATAGTTTTAACCGCAACACTACGTGAATTACAACGACTTTTAATGATTTAATTTTTATTGTAATTTCGCGTTAATTTTTATCGTTTATTAATTTTGCAACGTTTACGTTACAAGGAAAAACCGTCATCAACAACATCGTTATTGTAAATATTGTATCTCATAATTCTGTTCAGATAAACGAATATTATATACAAAGCAACCGTACACAGTGTTTTATGTTTGGGAGTGTTATATACTAAGATATAGAACGCTCGTTAATAAGATAAGTTAGAGCCATTATAAGAGAAAATATTATTTCTGCTTAGATTTTTACTATGAAATGGCCACGCTTGCGGCTTCATAATTATTAATTTAATAATATGCATTACTTTCGTTTACTAATAATAATATCATTTTAAAAACAACATTTATATCTATGTATGTTGAAAACATTTTATATTATTATTATTTTACACATTATTTATAGCAATTTCGTCGGACAACTTTTTTTTTAAATGATATAACTTATTTATTTATAAACCTATTGAAATAAAAACAAACACTTAATGTTAAGGATACAATAGTGAAAACTGTAATTAAATCGGTTAAGCCGTTTCTGAGATAACCATCGACAAACGCACATACAAATAGAAAAACAAACGTTTTCTTTTAAATCGTTGAGTTTGGTTTAATTAGGTTTTTAAATATCATCATTTCCATGTACGGACAACGGTTTATTACGATTTTATGATAAGTACGAGTATAGACAGCCTGGCTCTAACGGCGTCGTATTTACTTGATAAAAGGACTCAACAACCTTTATTTTAAGAAACAATCTCTTCAGCTTTATAACATTCGTATAAATTTGTAACCGTTTAATATGTGGCATCCATTTAATATGAGAGGACACAATTTCAAACCTTTCCAGGGCTGCGGTTTCGGCTGCCAACTGCACCACATAGTGTACTGCCTGATATTCGCGTACGCCACCGAGAGGACCTTCATACTCAACTCCAAGGGCTGGCGGTACAACAACAAGGGGTGGGAGTACGTGTTCCACCCCATATCGGCCACGTGCGTCTCCGTGTACGACGACAAAGTCGTGCAGTGGCCAGGTATTGTTCTTTTGTTTCGACTTGTCTTTTGTGAGTGGACGCTGTTTCTATGATGATGCTAGATTATACGCTAGATTAGATAGAGGCGGTCGTGGCGCAGACGCCATATCTGGAATATTAGAGGGTCCTAATTCTAGGTTCCCACTGGCCACCCCGGATGTGCGGGAGACAGTAGGAAGCCGTTTTTCTTTAACGCATGTGTGTGTGTCTAAATAAATGAAATGGCGGAACTTCTGTGCTTGGCCAGAGAAAGTTCAAAAATAGTTTAGACAACATGATCTCCAAATGCGATTAAACATAGCCACGTACAGTCAGACAGTTCAGTACAGCGTCATGTTGTCATATATTTAACACAAATTATAAATACACACACAGATATTTCAATACTTTACTTGTGCAAGGTTCATTAGTAATATTTACATAGATAACTGGCCGCAGCGTGCACGCATACGTACTAACTACTATACTCGTATATAATTGGTCAATTTGTATCTAAATAACTTAATAATGCTAAAAACTAACGGCTAGTCTATTGCCCTTGATGGTAATTGCGTACATTATGTTATAACCAGTTATGTTTACTTGGATTCAGCCTCGTAAGACGGATTAAATTTAAAATTTTAATGCTCTTATAAAACATTGTCAACCGATTTGATAAATTTAATAAAATTTTCGTATAATCACAGCTTCCTACGACGCGAAGGTGGTGTCGCTGCCCTTCATCGACTCTATATCTCAGAAGCCCAAGTTTTTGCCGCTGGCTATACCGTCTGATTTAGCGCACAGGTATTATCTTAATTAATTAAACCATAGTTTTATACCTTTACAATGTCTATAACAAGGAAGGCAGAGGGAATTTACTGTTACGACCCACCAATCCTAATACCGCAAAATTTACAAGGCTTTATGTTGTTGCGGAACTCAAAACCGCACCTTGTTTTGTTGCCAGAGCGAGAAAATAAAAAAAAACATTCACCTTACATGAAATTCGTTTCCCGCCAGGATTGTCCGCTTCAACGGTGATCCGGCGTCGTGGTGGATCGGGCAGATGCTCAAGTACGTGCTCAAGCCGAAGGAGGAAACGCAGAAAGCTATAAACGAGACGATAGCCAAGCTGAACTTTAAGAATCCTATTGTCGGGTGAGAATACCATTATTTAGTTAGTTATTGCTCATTAATACAGTACGGTCGGCGAGTCGTGGCCTCCCAAAGTTAGCTTCCTATGTTCCGAGAGCCTATACATACCTGGTCTAAGCTTGTCTGTGTGCATGTTAGCGTGCACGTGCGGCGCACGGACAAGGTGGGCACGGAGGCGGCCTTCCACCACCTGCACGAGTACATGCAGCACGTGCAGCACTACTACGAGCAGCTGCAGCTGTCGCGAGAGGTGGACGCCAGGAGGGTTTACCTGGCCACTGACGATGCTGCCGTGAGTTTATTATATGACTTTTATTTATTTATTATTGTCAGCTTCACGCTGTATCCCGCATATAGCAGGGAATGCAGAGGGTATCTAGCCTTAAGACACTCTTTCCACGCACCGCCGAATTTTCGTGTTGTGGTGAAAGGTAGTACTCAACGTTGCGCTTTGTCTTGTTAACATAAAAAAATGAAAATATTAATTTTATAATTCATTAGCTTAATGGGAATCAAATTCACAACTGTCGCGTTTACAGTCGCAAGCTTGTGCCCGTGCGTCGTAATGGCAACAGGGTTGGCAACAAACACAGGGTTGGTGTGGTTGGGTGAAATATGATTTAAGAACGAAATTTAGGATTTTGATTTATGTTATTTTTATTTCTCACCTCTCGTCTCATAATGTCACACTTCGAAGCGATTGGCAATATGGCATATTGGAGTTGCAAGTACCATAATTAATTAAGCTTCTATATTCCCGTAACTACTGCTTAAATTTTAATTAACGTTGTGTGAAATAGTTACTAAATGATAATGGCGTCATTTATTTTTAATTAGTTAAATAGTTTTTTAATTTTGTTCTGACAACTTTTCCTTTGTAATCTGTTTTATCGCAGCGGCACAGCATCTAACTGTAAACCGGACGGTTGTGGTTTCGATTACCTCTTAATTGTTGTCATTTCCTCACTCTAGTCACAAACAAGATAAAGCGTGGCCTTGAGTTCCACCACTCAACACGCGATGTTTCAAAAATTGGCGATAGCCTTGGGAACGGAGTCCAACACTAGGTTCTCTCTACCTACCCTATACTACAGCGTTAAAATATGAAACACTTTTTTCTGTCATAAAAAAAATAAAAATTAAAAGTTAATGCCAAAACCAATCATTCACCAGGTGCTAGAAGAAGCTCGTAAAAAGTATCCCACATACACGATATTAGGTGATGCAGGAGTAGCACAAACAGCGGCCACGCACCGCAGATACTCCCCTCAGTCTCTCCGAGGTTTGCTGCGGGACCTGCACCTGCTGTCCAGGTGTGACCGCCTCGTGGCCACCTTCAGCAGCCAAGTGGGTCGCGTGGCGTACGAGATGATGCAGGCCAACAGACCTGATGCGTCACAAGACGCAGTTTCGTTAGATGATATATATTATTTCGGTGGACAAAATGCGCATGACAGGAGAGCGGTCATGCCACATACTGCGTTGGATCATCACCAGTTGGATTTACAGGTACATAAGCATACATTAATATACAGACCCCTACAGATAGACACACAGACGTTAATACATTTTATGTAGATATTGCGTCTATACACAAACGTATAAGTATTTCGACGTAGCTTGATGAGAACGTATGGGTTAGTGGCAAAAGCACTCGGACGGTATCTAAGAGGCGCGGGCTCAAATCCCGCTACGTTAATTTTTTTATATTTTTTCTAAATAAAAAGTGATTACTATCTGTTACTAGTGATTAATTTATAGATAAAATTAAATTACATTTATTATTGCAGATGGGTGACTTGATAGGTATCGCTGGAAACCACTGGAACGGTTTCGGAAGAGGAACCAATAAACGAACTAATCTGGTAAGATTTTAATATTTATTATGGTTCTATGTAAAAACCTAACAAAGGCGAAACATATTATACATGAAGTGGTATGTACGTGGAGATTAGCGAAAAGTAATGAAACGTGGGTCCTTTAGTATACTTGGTTTATTACTGACTTGAGATTGAGAGCGACTCACCGTGACGCAGACGGCGGCCGCGATACACGCAGATAACATACAATACATAAAGTGTTTATGATCAATTCCAGAACGGCCTGGTCCCGTGGTACAAGACGGCGGACCACCTCGTGCTGTACCCCTTCCCCGAATACCGCCACGCCAGCACCGACTCATAGACTGCTGAATAATATACTCACACGCGTAGATGCCGCGCGTGGTGCGCTCGGGAACTAAATATTCAAAAATACAAAATAAATTATGAAAAAACAAGAAAACCCTAAAACCAAAACTGCAGTCATCTAACCTTACGTCACCACTCCGAGCCCGTGCTGTATGGGAATCCATATAATTTTATCTCTTTCTTTTACATTACTAAATGAAAAGGACGGCAACAAATAAACTGACATAACATATGTACTGCTGTCCTTCATACACTAAAAGAGGCGGGAATAAATACACTTCTACGTAATATGTATTGTTGTCCTTTTCTTTACCCTAAAAACGGGAAGAGATAGCCTGAGGAAGATTTGACAACTTCCTACAACTTAATGAATATAATTATGTATGTATTGCTGTCTATTTCTTTTCAATGGAATTAGAAAGAAACGGTCAATGTTTGTACAGAATAGGTGTCATTTAACTTGATATATTTGAAAACTTATGAACTAGATCTAGACCATTTGGTATTGTTTTATATAGAGAAAAATATATGTAATGCTAATTGATTTGCTCTATAAAGATTTAAAAAAACGTTTCTTTAATAAAATGTAATATTTGTCTATATAAATTGACTACTTGGGCTTTTTTAGTTAAAATTTATATTAATTATTTTGTTTTTAATTTTATTTAGCGAATTCATATTCATCTTTGGTGTTTTGTAATGATTTATGCAATGGTCAAGACTCTAGACTTTAAGCCGAATTATAAAACTAGAGTTTAAATGGAATTGGACCATTTGTTCATAATATTAAGATATAATTTAATTTTATGACACATTTCAGTGACAATTAAAATGAGGCATACCTTTTTATTAAAATTAAGATCAGTATAATAATGTTAAACTTATGTTTACAATTTAAAATGTCAATGTGTATTAAATGTTTAAGTTTTATTAAGTTTTTTTTTTTTTATTAGAACGTTAAATATTGTGGCTGTTAAATTATGAATGTATGAAATAATAAGTTTTATTACAATGGCAGTTGATTTCATAAAAAAAATATATTTATGAAATAATATATGAAAATGGAATTTTTCTTGTTATGTATTTAAAGTTACATGTTCAAATATTGCATTTAGTTGTTGCACAAAACATTTTTTTGCCAAATTATACAATATTTTATATGGAAACTAACTTCTCTACTGTAACTTAAAAGTAAAGACCATAGTGCCATTAACTTATTTTTTTTACGTTTCCCTTTATTTTTTCCCTTTATTAATTATTGTGTTTTTTTAAATCGCATCTAATATAAAGACATAATAAAAATCTACACAAGTCGGTTCTTTTAGACATTTCGTTATGTTTGTTTTTTTTTTTTGCATTTATATTTTAAAGAAATAAATAAATATTTCTTTATAAAACGCAAATATGCTCATTTTCAAATTTTTATTAGTTAAGTAATAAATTTGTAATCTCAATATTTTATAGTTTTATTCTTTTTCACACATTTTTTATCACCATTTTGCATAATTGTGACAAATTTAAATTGTATTCTGAAGTAGTGCATTTTTTAATTGTAAGCATTAAATTGCTAATTGTATGTAGTCTGTATATTTATATATAGTGAAATAATTTGACTGTATGAATTTATAAAAGTATAATTTTTTATAAATTGTTGGTATCGGTCAGTTGCGGCGCAAGTGCACAGATATGTGACAGTAACTTGCGCTACTAGACCAACATTTGGCAAAATTCGGCGAAGAATGGCGCACAGAGTGTCTTAACACTGCGTGCCTACACTGATGTGTACGTGGTACAGCGTAAACTTGAAAATAATACACCAAAAAAAAAACAAAACCATATTATTTGTATATATTATTTCAAAACTAAACAATTATGGTAAATTGCAATATATCTGCAATAATTAACTATAAAATTCTCGTTTAGTACGGTTTTAAATGTTATTGTGTATGTAACTGAAGTAACTGTCAATTTAAAGCAAAATACTTTTTTGGTGCGCGTCGACCCTCATATTAATACATACTAATTATTATTATATAGTAAAGAGTTTATTTGGTTCAAAGCGCTTATCTCAGGAACTATTAGTTTGCATTTTATTAAAATCTTTTTGAGAATAGGATACTGAAAATTTGAACTTTCTGTTCTTTTTATTTGTTAGATAAATTAATGAAGTCTCATATAAATAATATAATTGTGTAAATTATATTTCTTTTTCTCTTAAACACTATAATATATTTTTATAGCGAAATAGTGCTTTAACAATCATCTTTATATTATTGAGATTATTCGTTTTTTTTAATTAATAATAAATGAGAAATATATACATGAACATGGTTTCCATCATGATTTAATAAAATACATTTTTTATTCATAAAAGAAGTGTGAACCTGTGTTTTATGTATGTATAGTATAACTGCACTATAAGGCCTATTATATAGACTTGTAAAATATTGTATTATATGTATTTATACAATACTATTATAAATAACTTGATATTTAAAGTAATAATTATTTATGATACGATATTAACTCCATGTGACAGTGACATTGGATTTGATGCTCGGTTAGAGTAAAAACTAAAACATTAAAATTGAAATAAATATTAAAATTATATTTAAATTGCAACTTAGATTTCTATTTATATCATAATATTTTATGTATTTGTTTCTAACGTATTTAAAATGTTATTCCACACGATTTTTTGTGAAGAAAAGGTATAAAAATTCGAACGTAAGGGGATTTGAACCCGCGCTACTTGGAAACTGTCCAAAAAGTGGCAAAAAATATTTATATATATGTATTTGTTTAATTTTGCTATAAGCATTGTATGAATTGACTGCCCTCATCCTAACTAATGGGGATGGGAATACTACTAATTTACATCCCTCGTAAAATTTGTAAAGAAAAGAAAGAGTACTGTTGTAGTTTTCTCATCAATGTTTTTTGTTTTCTTGTAATATATTACACACAATTGACTATTGTTGTTGTTTTAAATTATGCAAGGTCATCTGCGTGCGTACATGCCTACGATGGTGGTGGGTTCGATTCCCACTCTGGGGAATGCGTCGCGTTGAATTCACTTAACACGCAATTTCCCGAAAATTGAGCAGTGCGGAGGTCCTCTTTGCTATGCGGGCAAAATAGTGAACTTGTTCAAGATATATTTTTGTTTTAAATTTATTTGTATTTGTATTACTCATTCTTACATTCCTCACTAGTTTTTGTGTGAAAGCGCTAGATGCCTCATCACGTCACTAGTGTAAGAACACTTTATTGATTATCATATAATTATACGACGAGTATAATTGTTTTGTAATAATTTAAAGTGTTGTTTACACACTGAAATAAATATCTGTTTTCCGATAAGACCTATATTTATTTATATTCTTATGTTTTCTCAGTGAACGTAGATATTACTTTCTTTGTCGAAATAGGACATTAAACTACGAATTATGGAGAATTATAAAATAGGACCTAAATAATATTTTTTTTCGCTTCGTAACTTCTTGCTTACGATGTTTAACATTTTTAAAGTGTTATTTCACACTTGGGAATACTTCACTAAATAAGTATTTCTCTTACTCACGATCTCATACGATGTGTTACTTATGAATGCTATGTCACGAAAAGTTGTATAAAAATGGCCCTTTTAATTTACACACATTTCTTTTAATTTTAATGTGAAAATGACACTTTAAGTTAGCATAATATTGTTATAATTATTTATCTATACAAAAAATGCAAAAAGCTTTTTATTTGTAATCGTGTAGCTAGACTTATTATGAACGTTGGGAGATATATACTTAACATAAACAATTATATGATTATTATGACAATTTTAAAAAGTTCAAAGAGTGTTTTGTCACTGTTATCTTCGAAATACGTTTCCTTGCTACTCAACTGTTCTCCCAGCCGCTGCCTTGTTCACTATGTACTGTATGTATCTACCGTTAGAAACGTATAACATGATATGGACCTAAACTGTGTGTATATAGCTTTAGTGTACATAATAAACTAATATAAATAATTAAATAAATAATTTTAAATAATTTTTGTTGTTTTTTTATTGTATTTTATATATTTCTATTGTACTTCAACTTTTTTATGTGTCACGGATATAGATAATTCAGAATTATAAATATATATTTCGATTAAATTCCAAGTAAACTTTTAACCCCGTAATTAAATTTATTATTGAGCTTAAAAATATTAGTTGTATCTATAAAAAGAACAATAAATGAATTTTATAAAAACAACTAGTGGGCCCGGACGCGGCTACGCCCGTTTGATTTATGATTATTTATTAAATATATTTATGAAATTATTTTCGGTTTTCAATAGAATCTGTAAGAAAATATAAGCCTAAATAATTAAAATAAGTTAAAAAAGAATAGTAAGGGAGATTTATTATTAGATAAAGTATTTGAGTTACCGAAATGAACAAACAAAAGAAGTAAAAGTAACTAAAGGAAATTCTTAATATTAGAAAAAGTACCTAAAGTTTGCCGTGTGCGCGTACTAAACATTTTTGTATATTAAATAATTAATAATTTTTGCGAACAATATTAAATAAAATCCCAAATGATTAAAATTACGATATTTTAAGTGTATAACATCGGTATAGATAACCGAACTGAGATAAATTAATAAGTAGTAGTAGTAATAAGCAGCAAATAATTAAATAAAAATTAACAGTAATTCGACAATATATAAAAATTTACAAAACCATGAAAGTCATACTATACCTACCACTCGTAGGCTAGGTCATTCCGAATCACTGACATCTCCTTAATTATTTATTAAATTGTTATACAGTAAACCATCTTACGCATAATTTCCATCTAGATGTAATGCTAAAAGTGACTATTATATTTATTTTCATAAGGATAAATATGAAAGTTATAGAAATCATCTATTTTTTGTTAATGTATACAAATAAGGTCTCTCATAAAGTTGAGTCGGCGCGCGCCATGTATGCGTTAAGCAAACTTATTTTGGGTGACGTTTCCTAACAACAAACTTTACAAATCGTTGCTTAGCAACGGCGGTTGTTATAAGCATGGTGGAATAAATTGCATGTCAAATTTAATATATATTGGTATAAAGTATTTTATATAAAGTATTTTAATATATTGGTATATAACGAAAATATTACAAATATGAGAAAAAAAGTATCCTACGTTCATTCCGAGACCCTAAAGTATCTCTATATGAGTATTTTATCCCAATTAAATTAGCGGTTTGGCCCTGATTGCGTTAAAGACAGACAGACGGACAGACAGTTACTTTCGAATTTATAATAAAGGTATGGATAGAACTGCCTTCCGAACCGGTGCGGTGGTAGCTTTTTTGTCTAATATGTTCATTCGACGATTTAAAAGTGCTTATAATAATAGTCTATTTGAATATAGAATATTTTGATAAGATGCATTATTAAGTTTCTTGGCAAATTTTAGAATGTCGTGGTACATTATGCGCCATGCTCTATAGGGAGCGTCGTGGTGGAGTGGAGGAGGGAGTGGGAGGAGGGAGTACATGTGGATGAGGAGAGTAATTAAGTATAAGGCATGGCAATTGTAGGATTGCAATTAGAAAGTTTTACAGGGCCATAGCACTCTTAAGTACAATAAAAGTAAGTTAACTGAGACGTGGGTGTTCTCTGTTATAAGGAGACTAGGATTATGAAATGATATCGTGTTTCTACATTACACTTTAATAGGGAAATAGGTAAGTGAATCAACTTTTAAAATATAAAAAACATTTTTAAATATAAGATAAACATGCACTTAAGTTAACATCGGACCAAGAGCATATTCTATTTGAAGTGACTAGTAACAAAGAAGCCTAATTACCAATACGATAGGATTAAACAAAACACAAATATAAACCTCTAGTTTACTCAGTCATTTATATACATCCTGATACAAAGTAGGTTAAAACGATACTTAAATTTACAAAGAAAGTATTAAAACATACAGTTACACCGCGAGCGTGCGAAGTACTTACATTGTAAGCACTGAAATACATGTTTCATTTTTTTGCGATCACCTAGTTTTGAGATCTGTATCAAGATCGTCTCGTTGTTAGTAGTGTAGTCGTCGACGGCCATTGGAACAGAGTAGCTAGAGGAAACCTACATGGGAGTGGGAATGGGGTGTTCTCTGGTCTGCCCCACGTTATGTCTGAGTCCAGAACTTTTACCAACAAAAAAGCCTGAAAAATTAAAAAAAAAAAAACAAAAGGAAAATATATCTAGATACGCCTTTGGCAACCTAGTGTAGTGTAACCTTTACTACTCTGTTTCCTACTTTCAACCCAATTTTTCTTTTCACACTTTCTCCTTTTACCAGAGGGAGGAAATTGAAATTAATTTGAGTGTTCATTTCAAATTCTATGGAATTAAAGTCACTTACAATTTCTGTGGAATCACAACGTTGAACGCACCACCACTCAACACGCAATGCCATAAAAATTTAGCGTAAAATGGGGGATGGAGTATCTTCACACTAGGTTTCCTCTGCCTATCCTGGCAACCTGGATACAGGATAGGTTAGGCAGGATACAGAGTGAAGCGTAATTTATATAATGATTACTTTTTCTTGGATTTTTCCAGTGTACATTTATTTGTAATTGAGAATTGTCCCGCCTTACTGTTAAAGTACTTTACTTATACTTGTTGCACCTTTATTTAATATAATTATGAATCATTTTTTACCCTGGTTCTTGATATTGACCGATCTTTATTCTCAAAACAATATTTTCAAGTAAAAAGTTTCTAAAAGAGACAAAAGAAATGCCGACGTAGTTTAGTAGCCCCGAGCCGGCGAAAGTGGCCTCTCGCAAGTTCAATGCCTCGCCTCACAGTGTGACGAGTGTTCTCGTGCAACGCGCATCGCTTACGCCTAATCTACAGAAGTCTGTAAAACCTTGGTCTTTACTATATCTTAAAAATAATCTAATGTATAAATAATAATATTTAGAATGGTTTAAGAGCTATTGAAATTAATATATTTTCAAAATGAAATATTTAATTGTAATGTTGGTCGTATACTGCGCGACCCCGGAGGTGCTGCCGGCTAAGTACTCGCTGCCGAAATGGAAGAGACAGGTGAGCTTTGACTTACTTACCAATAACTTCTAATAAAAATAATGTGATTCAAAGACGTCATAGCCATCTTATTACCATGTCGTCTTTTAGTAGGTTAGAGATATATAAAAGGTGCACTAGTCTTTTTGTATACTTTCTTTAACCATAATTAACCATATTTTCACAATTTCCCAATTCAGTATCTCTTATACATATGTACGTATTCAGGAACAAGAGAAAACATATTTAATAACCGGGTGTAAGGTTTTCCTTGCAACAGAGAGTAGACCAACGATGACCTGATTGCGGCCTCGCGGGCTAACTAACGTGAGAACTAACCTGTGCTACATCTTCAATGGACCGGGTGGACCGGGTGGCCTATTGAAGATGTAGTATATCATTTAAAGTAATCATTTTTACTAGTTTTATACTATATTAACGTTGTTATTACTGTTATATGAAAAGTATAATGTAATCTATATCTATACTTATAATAAAATCGTAAGAGGGTCGGTGTCTGTACTTGGAAGATATTAAAAAAAAAATGTTATTGGAAACCTTTATTAATCTAATAGAACCCAAAACAATGATATTGGAAATTTTTGTCTGTTTGTCTGTGCGTTTGTTATTGCTAATCTCAGAATGGACTTAACCGATTTAGATGCGGTTTTCACTATTGGATTATGGCAAGCTTCCGAAAACTAAAACGGTTTATTTTATAACAATCGGTTCATAAATAAAAAAGTTATGTCAATTTAAAGTATTTAGTTCAACAAAGTTATGTGAATTTAAAGTATTAAGTTAAAAAAAAAATGGAAATATAAATTTAAATAAACATTAAAATTTTCTCGAGTAGCGATCGAAGTCACAAGCAGTCGCCCTTAACTTTAAAGCCGCACTTTGCGCCCCTGGGCCCCTGGGCGTCTGGGCCCCTGGGCCCTGCGCCACGAGTCGCGACTGCTCTATAAGTTGTGCAACTCGTTAATATATTCTGTAACCGTGTGGCACTTAATGAACA
Organism: Heliconius nattereri; assembly: GCA_013403645.1. Taxonomy (NCBI): domain Eukaryota; kingdom Metazoa; phylum Arthropoda; class Insecta; order Lepidoptera; family Nymphalidae; genus Heliconius; species Heliconius nattereri. The sequence continues at coordinate 163,825 of JAAIXI010000218.1, forward strand.
TTCGCTACAAATGGTCAATATCCTCAATAAGCTGTCTGCCGCATGAGCGCTCTAGGTGTCTAGCGCCGTAGCTACTTGTGAGTAACAAACGTAGTTACGTAGCTTGAGATGTAATGGGAACTAAAATAATATTACCTCCTCCTCCTCGTGCCTCTGCATTATGTTTAATAATTACAAATATTCTTAAAGTGCAGTAAACTAAATAATAATAAAAATAATTTTTTAATTTTCTATTTATCTCTATATATAATAAAACAGTTAAAATATTTTGTCCGTACATTGAGTATTTTTTACTGAAATAGATAGAGAGGTACATAAAAAGAATAATAGAAAGCAAAAATATTTTTTTTGAATTTCTTGTCTGTCTGTCTGCAAATATATAGCAATCCATATCGATACTTATACTTATAATAAATCTGTATTTGTTTGTAATTAATCTGTATTTCTAACCGACTTTCAAGACAAGGAAGAGGTTTTCAATTAATTATTTTCGATTCGATATTCGATTAATTATTATGGATTCGATTTCGATATTAGATTATTCGATTCGATTTGGATTTTTTTTGTAATATGCAATCATTACAGTTATTTTACAAAGAATATTATCAATCCTTACCCAAATAAATAAAAACGAACGCGAATAGTAAATTACTCATTGACATCAACACATTTGACTGTCAGTCAATTCTGTTTATTCAATGAATAATCATGTAATTCAAGCGGGCGAAGCTGCTGGCGGGTCTCTAGTAAGTAAATAATTATTTTAAATAAATGACCCAGTTAAAATTTTATACAGTAGAAACTCGATTATACGGCCCTCAATTATATGGATCCGCGATTATCCGGACTATCAACCGCGATTATTATTTTTTACAACCTACTACAATGAAACCTAAGAAAATTTACAATATGTACTTAAATGCGTCCTAACTTATATGTGTATAAATCGTATGTCCGAAAACGATAATAGTTTCGTAAGAAACGTTGATTTTCATTGTTACTTATAGCTTTTAATAGACATAACAATTTCGAACCATAGATCAGATTATCCGGACTTTCGATTGTCCGAATGACTAACGACAACAATTAGTCCGGTTAATCGAGTTTCTACTGTATTCATTATGAATTGAATAGACCAGTCGTGGCGCAGGTCTCCAGCTGCGTGTGGATGGCTTACCTTACCTTAGTGCTCTACTCACATTACACCTAACTATTTTATAAGAAATAAAACAAATGTTTAGCAAGTTTGTGTATTAATTTAATATGTCTGTGTGTAAACACTTATTTAGTGCGCAGTTTCTCGCGGCACACTTTCACGCTGCTTTCACGTCGCTAGAAAGTACCCTGACTCACCTGGCGCTGGCGCGTCAGCGTCCTGCGGTCTAAGGAGCCTTTGAGTTTTTTTATCTTTTTATATGAGGCCAGACGTGGGGCAAGGGCACCAAGTGTGTGTGACTGTAAACGTGACAGCCTGTGAGCTCAATGTCCACTCGAGGAAATTAAATATATCGTAAATAAATATATTATTCATACAATATTTCACTCCGAGCCGTATTATGAAATTATATTAATTAAATATTGCATCGTTAATTACTTAAATTGACATAATTAAGTGATTCAAGTTTAGAAATGAGGAACTGTATGCTGACTTGGCACAAGCACTGGTACAACAATATGTCACGCTATCCGGAGTAAAGACATGTACCTATGTTTACAATCTAACTAACAAAACTGTCACTAACAACACCCTCGAGTGCACCAGCATGTGCATGTTGCCCATATGGTTATTGCACGTCCACGTTCACGCAGCATGTGACTCTCCCCTAGAGTGGTCTATATCAGAAGAGTGTCCAGGCGTGCGAGCTGCCGGCGGTGCAGAGCGAGCACAGCCACTACGTGTGCGACGACCAGGGCGAGCCCAAGTGCCTGCCGGGCTGGCAGGGGGACCTGTGCGACGTGCCCATATGCAAGAGGGGGTGCGATCCTATGCAAGGTTTGTTATTTCTCTTGTTGTTTTATTTCATTTAAAGGTGACTCCAGGAAATGGAATTTTTGATATTTTTTTTCCTTTCGAGTTCCGCCTCCTGAACTCGTGCAGACTTCTTGAAGTAGGTTAGTGATCTAAGATCCCTTTGCCTGTATTATGGTGGCCACAGCGTAAAGCTAAAAAGTAACTTACTTAGATTTTTGGAGAAATTTAGGAAACTTATGTAGAGGTAGCAGAAAAAAAGAAAGAAACTAGTGCTAAAATATTTTATTCTTTATTTAAGGGAAATTGGTCAAAGTTTTAACATCAAAAGTTTTAATTCTCATTTTTCGTTATTAAAAAAATAAAATAATAATAATTATTTATTTTAAAAAAGTCAATTGGAAAGATATCTCTTTCGGGTCTTGTTCACAATTGTGTGTGTTAATCCTAAAACATGTATAACTAATAAAAAGGCATAACAAATGGCGTATCTCAATCCAGGTTACTGCAAGAGACCAGGCGAGTGCAGATGCAAGCTGGGCTTCTACGGCGAGCGCTGCAACAAGTGCATCCCTCTGCCGGGCTGCCAGCATGGGCACTGCAACGTGTCCTTCGAGTGCGTGTGTAGGGACGGGTGGGACGGCATCTTCTGTTCGGAACGTAAGATAATACCTTTTTTTAGCTTTATGTATTTTCCAGAATAAGTAATGAACTTGAAGTTAAGGAGGAAGAGGAAGGAGTGTTCCTTTATCGACGTTTCATTCACCTTCAGGAGGTCAATAATAATTGAGTAGTGGAACTCAAAGCAGCGCTCTACTTTACTAGATTACTAGCGACCCTCTTGCGGCTTTGCCCGCTTTAACTACTGGATTATTCATATAATATATCTTTGCAAAGCACTTAAGCTAATGTGAAAATTAATTAAACCCTAACGCAACCCGCATTTCCGTTGTTTCAATAAGGATTTTTCAATTGTTTTACACAGCAAGGATTTTTTAGTAGGTACCGTAATTTTAAATCTGTGCTACTAATCTTTTCAAGTACTTATTAAAATATATTTAAATGCCTATTTTTAGATAGTTAAATGACTATTTTTAAACGGGAGAAATTATAAACAAAAGCCTACCTACTAATAACTACTACAAAAAATATGAAATCAAATATATCGCGCTGAAATAATACATTCAACTCCAATTATCCAATACGTGCAAACGCATCTAAATGTTCGTTGCTATAGAGGCTGGCGGGTTTCTTTTTCGAGCTTGTGGTTAATGCTGAAGAGGGTATTCTGTCCCTGATGAAAAGCAAGCACTACGTGGCTGCCTGTGAGGAAAATTAAATAGAATGCATCGGCCGGGAATCAAACCCGGGCCGCCCGCGTGGCAGGCGAGCATTCTACCACTGAACTACCGAAGCGTGTAAGGCAGGCGGACACGCTTGTATAAGCGAAACGTCGCAGGACGCATGGCGAGTGGCGAGCCGTTACGTAGCAAGGATTTTTTGATATTGTAACAACTTCTAAAGTACTTATTAAAATGAAAAACAGTAAAAGACAGTTTTGATCTACATTAAATGGCCAACGTAACTAATATACTTATTTATATGCTGTGAGTAAGGGATAAATGAGACTTGAGTAATCTTGAGCTGATATGTCAATTAAATGCGTTTGCGCGTGCTCTAAAACTATTCGCAATTACGAAATAGTGTAAAAAGCAAATTTTTTCTTCGTTTAACGTAGAAAAATAATAAAGTATTTTAAACGAAAAGGATTAATGCCATTATGGAAAAATATCCCTCACTATAAAAAATATATATTGAAATTATTATTTTTAGACAGAAAAATGATCACTACACGTTATTCTTAAAAGATACGAATATGCCGTCGCGGACTTTTTTGTAGATCTTATTAAGAGGAACAATACTCCAGTAGATTATTTTCATGTAGTACTTACCATTAAAGCATCGCATGCGCGAAAGTGTCTCAACGGGTAGGACTTTATACACATTTATCTTATTTATGTTAATTTACATAAGAATGTACAAATAATAAACTATATATAAACCTTCCATGAAAAATATTCGAACTCATGGTGAAAACTGCATCAAAATCCGTTGGGTGGTTTAGAAGAAGAGTTAGAAACGCCAGACAGTCGCGAAAAGCGACTTTGTTTTATAAGATATAGGATAGGATTTAACAAGGAGACATCCTCTACAAATTCATAAATAATTTCATGGTTTCGTTTCATTTCATTTTATTTGTTATTCTTATACAGTGTACCTATGTAAAAAGAAAAAAAAATTTAGTCGAATTCCTCCAAACTGCTTAAAATATTAATTTATATACAATAATAAATAATACAATAACAAAAATAATAATTTATATGCAATAAATTATGCCTGCAAAATACGACAAAACAATTATTTTTTCTTAAGACTGTCGTGGCCCAGTGGCACAAGGGTGTGAAAGTAAGCGCGAAAATGGCTGTGGATTCCCCCTCGGGGAATGAGTTTTTTTTATTTTATTATATTTTCTATTTCTCGATCTCGTAATAAAACAAAGCGTGGCATTGAATCTCTGTACTCAACATGCAATGTCTCAAAAACTTTGTCAGAAAAATGGGGAACGGAGTGTCTTAACACTGGGTTCCCTTTGCCAACCCAGATATATGTGGGACCCTTTCACAGCAATCTGCCGCTCCGACTGCCACGCCACCCGCGGGTACTGCGAGTCCCCCGGCGAGTGCCGCTGCAAGCTGGGCTGGGCGGGCCCCACGTGCCGGGCCTGCCAGCCGCTGCCGGGCTGCCAGCACGGCTACTGCGACAAGCCGCTGGAGTGCAAGTGCCTGCCGGGGTACGCGGGGCTGCTCTGTCAAACGCGTGAGTGACAATTTTTATTTGTTGTTACAAATTATTTGGTAATGTTACTAATAAAGTCTTGCATCTTTACGCACATTTTTTATATATGGCTAAGAATCTAGTGATAGACTACCCAGATTCCATTTCAATCTCAACATAGAAATGTGGGTTAGGTAAGCATCAACAAACAATGCGTTTTGTTTAAAAATAATTGTGCAAAACAACAAAAATATTAATGATTACTGGATTTCGGCGGAAAGTGGGGAACGGAAGTGTCTTAATGGGAACGAAATATATTAACAATAGGTTTCCAGGTTTAAAAAAATATATATATATAAAACAATATTGAATATTCTAAATTCACAAATTGACAGACAAAATGTTTATTAAAGCTAACATTACAGTCTATCTACAAAATAAAATAATTTCCAGCGGTCTGTGCCCCCGGGTGTCATGGCGAGCGCGGCTACTGCAGGCGGCCGGGCGAGTGCCGCTGTAAGGTGGGCTGGACGGGGCGCACCTGCGCACAGTGCCACCGCTACCCGGGGTGCATGCACGGCACCTGCAACAGACCCTGGGAGTGCATCTGCAAGACTGGCTGGGGTGGGATGCTTTGCGATGAAGGTAAACCAATAATAAGATCAATTAGATATTCTATTGTTTCATTTACGATCAAAAGTATTCTTTAATACAAATTTAGATTAAACAATATAAAAACAAATTAAGTAGATGGACATTATAATACAGTCAAAAAACCTGTATGTTATTTCAGAGTTAAATTACTGTGAAAAGAACCAAGATACTTGTAAGAACGGTGGCAAATGTCAGTCCCTTGAAACCGCAGACGGTTCCTTCAGATGCCACTGTCCGCCCGGCATCAGTGGCAAGCATTGTGAGAACCTCCCAGAGAGTATGACCACTCCCGCCACCAATACTACAGAAGTACCTGAGGAGGCAAATGGTGGAATCGATGAGGTCGACGAAGTGGAGACGACAACAGTAAACTTGGAGTCAGCGGAGCCCAGCGACGGCGAGAACGAGACTGAATGAAATTATATTTAATAGCTATTTCTCATAGTTCGTAAGCGTGTTAGTCACAGTCACTTTAACAAATTATATCATATCGACATATTTCAACAATTGCTACATCGTAATGTCAATTAGCGTTCCTTATTATATTAGCACTAAGTTGATATCTAAGTTACATGTACTTATGAGTGAGTATGGTAACTCACCACATATCTCATTTCATACTTCATCAATATCATTTTCTCATTATCATCACCGTCCTCGTATTTCATCCCTTTGATGAATGTTTCATCTTTCATTGCTGCGTGACCAAAATATTATTATAAAAGATATTTTATATATTGTTGTGCCTTAAAAACTTATAATTTTTGTAGCTTTTTTTATCATTATTCTCATACAAGTCATAGTGTCTCATACAAGTATTTTTATCATTATTCTCATTAGTGTCATTTTGTAGTTGTTGTTTTAAAATCATCTAACACCCGGTGAGTATTTATTATAAATGACGTCATCGATATTGATCAGTTGTGTGCTCAAGTGCGTGCAACTGCAGTACGTACTCGTATATACATTCCTTTAGGATAAGTATTTATTTTAGATTTAAGATAATAAATTATTTTGAACTTGAGGCTTATTTATTTTTGAATTATTTACATATATTATTACGAAAATGGAGATATTAATCTGTAAATGACATACAAACGTTTTATAATATGCATATGAAGCTATTCAGCATGTACTTGCTTGACCCAGAGATTCAGGGACGATATTAAAAAATATAATAAACTAATAAATGAAATAAATGTAAATATAAAACTAGAGTAAAATATCTGTACACATAATATATTTCCATTCTTATTAATATTTGTTATCGGTAGAGGACGAATAAAATTAAAAAAAGATCTAAAATAATTTGTAATTTTAATTTCAAAACCTCACCGCAATCAACAAGCTATGAGGACAGTTATTTGACGATTATCACTTAAATATTTTCTTTTTTAGCGTCGCTTTAGACGAAGTGTACTCTACAGGTGGAGCGACTCGAAGCAGGAATGCCGGCCGTTTATGGAAAAATTAAAATCATCGTGCAATCGTGGCCTACAAATGATGCTTTAAAAGCTAACACTCAATAACGAGATACTTGCAGCGACTAGAGCTTACTTCTGTATGTATTAATGCTCGCGCTACCTCCCATTAAACTATTTGACTCTACATAATGACATCATTACTTAGTGTACTTGTAACTAAGTACGTCACGTTAATTTCAACTTTAAATTACATTCATATTTGTACTCCTCACCCTGCAACGCTATTCAACGCCATGGGAGCTCCTCACCCTGCAGCAGTGATACTATTGAAGATAAATATCATGATGATATGGAAACCCATGGTGAATCTATAGTGCTGCATATATTTCTTCTATTTCTTAAATGTTTATTATACTCTGCAGTAAAAGAATGTTAATTTAAAAGTAAAAAAGGGGCCGCCACTTTTTTGAGTTCTGTAAAACTAGTCTGATTATGCGTTTGAATCGTAAAATGTCATACACTATGTATGGGCGGTATAAAAGTCAAACTTGTTTTAATTCGACGCATATATTAGTGCAATGAGGGCTTGGTTAGGCATAATGACCAAAACAAGCGCGCCGGAGCCAGCCTTCGCGTGACTGAAATAATCGGAGATGGAAACTCGGCTCTATAAAGAATCTGGATCATCCAAGGATGGGACAGATGCAACCTACCGATAGCGCAAGTTTGAATTCGATCTACACATCTAACATATGATTTTAAAATACATCTATATACACAAACTTTATTATTGCTGCTTGAAAATTGACACAGCAGGGTGGGCAGATGGAGGAATCTATTATTAAGACACTGCATTCTGGAAGGATTGCGTACAGCATGGTGGACAGAGGCAACCTCTGGTCTTGCTCTGTCCACCGTGCACTTCTCAGCGTGTGTGAGTGCTTCGGCCACGCTGTGTCTTATAATCGGTGCAAGAAAATGAATATAGTTCATCCCCCCCGCATTCCCCCGCAGACGCCCTTGCCGCTGCGCCGCGACGTCCTCAATATCTGTTTTGAGTTACGTTAGATATGATTTTACCAAGTATAAACATTTTCCTATTACTAAGTCCTATGTCTGCTATGTGTGGGATATAGACTGTGCCGATTAAATTAAAGAAATAAATATCTTCTTTTCTTTCAAGATTATTTTCTTCATCTTCGCACTACATAGTTCTCTGCTTCCACATATATTTACGATCACATCTGTACATGGGAACACGTCCAGGTCTAGAACGACGACGACTTGCTTATTTGGTTAACGTCGAATGAACTTACATAAATAATGAAATAAATACATACATGCAGCATCGTCCTAGTGCTCAGTGGAATTATAGTAGTCTACTTTGCTTTAAATGGTTTGTTCTAAACGAAATTTTATAGTTGCCTCCAAGCGGGAATGTTTGTTTTTTATTTAGAATTTGTTATTAATTTAGAAAGATAGAAACAATAATTATAATGCATAGAATTTCTTCACTAGAAAATTATTTCATTCGAATTAAACATTTCACAGTCTAGGCTTTCCATAAAACTAGAAAAAGCTCACATTCCAGTTCCACAAAACATCTAAAAATTTTTATGTTCAGTTTCTTTACACCTACAGGATGCAACGCTATATTTAGCTGAGGCAATAAAATTACAATTTAAATTTGTCATAACTTACTCATATATATAGATAACTTACAAATTCTTATTTTTTATTTGAATTTAAGGTTAATTACATAACAAAAACTTTGACAAGCACGAATCGTGCTTTCAAACAGGTTATTTTGACAGTCCTTACCCCCTATGTATGTGACTCGCTGCATCGTTCTCTCTTCTTCTCTAAACATTCCATCAATTTAATCATCAATCAACCAGATCTCAAAAAAAACCGGACAAGCGCGAGTTATCGATATAGATATGGATTGGTTTAGTTCCAAAGGACGGAACCCTAAAAGACAGATACCTCGTAAAGTAGAAACAAAAGAGGTTGTAATTCAATGATTATACAACCTGCTCTTCCCCTGTGACGTGTGTAAGGTTTTATAAGACAAGCGCCCCTTAGGTTTAAACGGATTTCGGCCCTCTTGTTTTTGTTTCGGCCCTCGATTTTATATGAAAGATTTTTTAATGAAAGATATTTTTTTTGTAATTATTTTGATAATTTAACATTTACCACAATGTTTGTATTAGGAGTTATTGATATTTAGTATGTTTTCTAATTGTTTATTTATTTACATTGGGCTACCTTTTACTTGCGGCCACGCCCTGCCCCCCGCACCCCTTGTCGCGTATAAACTATTGACGTGATGTAACTCCGACTGTATCTGCACAGTTGGTACAATTCAAAAATCAGATTTCATTTGAGACAAGTACATACTTCCTGAGATTGGCGCATTCAACCAAACAAACTGTTATGCTTTATAACATTAGTATACAAGTGTAATTGTTTATTCATCCTATTCATTACATTTTAATCTATTTTGATTTCTTTGATACTTACTCTAGTTACTGTCCACCCTGGCCCACAATCCACAAACATGGTCTTATATAAATGAAATACAAGATCTAAAGAAGACATACATTGGTAACATTCCACAATTCGAAGAGGTGACATAACGAGAACTGGAAAAGACAATTTTAAGCAGAACACACAGACCGACGAGGCTTTCTGCGTGAAAAACTAAACTTAAGGCGTAATTAACTGAGATTTTTGCACATTTAGTTGATTACATAGCCAGTATATGAAGCATCTCTAAGCGAATGAAAATAAAGTTCTGTCTTGTGTGGTTTCCTTCACCAGACGCCGCGCGGCGACGAGATATTGAGGAGTGGTTTCCATGCATATGTTAGTCGCAGCTGTGGTGTGGTGGTAGTGGTATATAAGCAGGCTCAGGGCTGCAGGCTGACAGAACATAGCAAGTCGGTCGGCTGAACTCAAATCGGTTAAAAGTAATGTGACTTGGTGACGGGATACAGGAGCTTTCTTCGTAAAATGGCGGCGTTACACTTTTTTATGGTACGTAAGACGTATAGATATTAAATATAGTTTAAATTAAATATTTGTTTTATATTATTTATTTTATAAATTTTATAAATTTATAATATATCGAATGAACTGACCAAATTTAGTTGATGTGCTTTTTGAAGTAGTTAAAAATTTGCGCTGGACAGATAAATTGATTATTATATTATTTAACTTAGTACGTCTTTATAGCTTCATACTCTATGTCACATATAGTCGCTGCGTTGTCCACGTACCACATTGCCTATTGAGTACCCAAAATAAAACCACGCGCGTAGTGATGACATGATTTAATTTAAACTATAAGAAAAATGTTTTTGTGAGTTAATACATAAAATGAAATTTCATTTTTATGGTGTTGATGGCATCCGTCGATACAACAGATACTAAAAAAAAAAATGTTCAACAGTACGAAAAGTATTTGTTACTTATAATTATATAGGTGATACTGATCCTGTCGATACTAGGCGCTAGGCTACCTTCGTCTGTCTACATTACTGCCTTGAAGTATTATTTATAAAATGATAATTGAAATCGATATCTTAGATAATAATTCGTCGTTGCTTGAAACGAGTTTTATAAACGCAAACTGAGTTAAGTTGAACCATTATGTTTACCATTATTTTTAAAAATTAAAAACTACATTTTTAATAAAATCAAATAAAAATAATAAAAAAAACATTTACAAATGTAAATAATTCTTTTCTATAAAATACCTATAACATTTCAATAATCGCAACTTTACCTTTATCTGTGCTACAAGACATTGCTGCGTACCAAATTTCAATCTGAGTTGACGGGAAGTCCCCGTAGGTTTAGCACGATCCCTGCACTCCAACGAAGTGCTCGTATGAAGGTTCCGTTTTTTTCTTCTTCAGTTAAGCAAATCGAACAACAATATATATGTTCTAATGGGCCGCACCGCCGGAACGTGACAGCGTGACGCCTGCTAATATTACGTATAGCTTTTAGATCTTGAAAAGTATTACACGTTCGTTTTGATTAAGTGTTTTGGGAGTGTTTCATTGTCACTTTATTAAATGAACTGTATGCTTTTAATTCTAGTCTCACGTTGGTAGAGGGAGCGAAGTGTTACAATACCCCTGTCCGCACCGACCAATTTCTTAGAAATTTCGTATCAGTTTCAAAATTCAAAGTTGTATAATGGGCTGCATAACGAATGTAACATTATATCAAGGATAATGGTTACTTAAATAAAATATGATGTGCATCCTAAGTGCTTCCACTAAGTTTAAATAGATCAGAAAAACTATTACTGGGGCATTTATTAATGTAATAGAACCTAAAACAATTATTTTTAAATATTTTGTCTGAAACGCACAGATAATGCATTTGTTCACGTTAGTCTCAGAAACGACTTAGCCGATTTAAGTGCAGTTTTCACTATTGACTTCTGGCAAGCTTCACTTAACGTGTAGTGTGTTTAAATACAATCGGTCCATAAATAAAAAGTTAAATCAATTTAATAATTGCTGAAAGAGCTCATAATTATATATATAAGATTTAAAGAGGTAAAATGGAAATCCTGCTTGTTCTCGCTTGCGTATGAATTTCGAGCTCCTCTAGCTTAAATATAATGTCAAATTCATAAGTCCAATAGTTCGTTTGTGCGTTGTCTCTCCTATTCATGGAATACCAACAACTAGTAATTGATGAAAGTCTTTCACGTTCCTTCATTATAATTATTATTTTGATTAATCAAAATATACTAATATTACAAAATATTTATTACAATTTAAGTCCATATTAAATAGAAGATTTTTATGTAATATTTTTTTGCGTTCGTTTATTTTGCGGTACCTACTCTGTGTTCTCTGTGTTGAGTTGAAATATTTATGAACTACAACCGCTGGAAGACTACTCATACTTCGCCATGTCATATACAGTCTTAGGATATCATGAATTCAGGCAATTTTAAGAGTTTCCTATAACTTAAGTTTTTTAAGTGCTAACCGATTATTGTAATTTCTGGAAGCGTTTTAAGTTACCGTTTTCAATTTCAAAAAATTAAGTGAAATTACGAAATATATACTATTTTGAGTGATATTTCAAGCTACTCTTATAGTAAGCAAAACTAAATATACATACGTCTACTAAGCCGCCATTTAAAATGATATTTTACTCAATCCACATAACATATACTTGTACTCATAATTTGGGTCACCGAGTACATACTCGTACCTCGTATGGCCAAACTTCCGTGTGTCAGGGCTTGGAATCTAAAGTACCTTGCTTTAGTCCGCCTCAGAGCGCCCGCGCCGCCTCTGTCGATACCATTCGATAATTATTGTAATTATCTCCAGCTTAGTTTTTGTACACTAAATGTCTTGAGTTCATTTTGTGTTACATATTCTTTACTAGAGTTTTAGAATATGGAAGGTGTTGTTATGCAATATAACAAGGATGTTACTTAACGGGTTTTGGATGAATCTTTTCAATTTTAATTAAAAATATATATTTTCATTTGTTCTCTCTACTGTGGAGGCAAGGCGAGGCGTTGAGTTTCCGCATGTAGCAGGGAAGCCAGAACATTCCGTGCGTCATTGCGCGTTGAATGATCAGAGAGAAGAAATGAAAATATAAATAAATAATAATTGATTTTTCCCGAGTTTGAAGCGAATCTCTCTCTCTATATGTGAAAAAATAAGAATTAATAAAATTGTGAAACACCAAATAACTAGTTTTCCGCCTAAGGTCACCAACGGAAAGTTGATTTTAAATGTAAAAGTAACACATTTCATTAATCTTTACCTGGACTTAAGTGTTATCGGTACAGGCGGACCCTCCTTGACCCCACACCTCCCCGCCTGCAGGGAGACATTGATAAATACCACTGCATAGCAGTATCACGCTCTAAGGGCTGTAACGCAGTAGGGACCGTCGGTGGTGGGTAGATATTTTATTTTACGTGTACAGTTACATTAATTTATTTATATTGTAGGGGTATTGAACAAGTCTTATTATATTCTTTATAAACACGCTATATCAGCGCCCTGAGTTTATTCGCTACAAATGCAATTGTGATATTATGTTCCACTATTCTTTTGTAGCGTATAAATAACCAAAAAATATATATAATAAAGGAGTTCAATATTAAATATCGTCTCATTAACATCGCCATAATACCCATAGTTCACATTATATATAAAATTATAATATTTTAAGAATATACACAAACATAGTTTCATACGACAGTAACCGCATTAGTTAATTAATTTGTAGGGAATGACTTTATACATTTGTTCTCGTGTGAGATTCCGTTGCGGCAGTAGAGAGTGACATAGCGTAGGGTTCGATTTTCACTCAGAAGAATTTATTATTTTTATTTACTCCCTTTAGTAGTAAGGCAAACCACCAGTGGCGTAGCTAGGGTATTTGCTGCCCGGTGCGGCTTAGGGGACTTAATGCCCCTTTCCTGATGATGCCCGGTGTGGCTTAGAGGACTTGAGGCCCTTTAAAATGGTCTCAGGTCTAAAAAACAAAGAAAAACAAACTAATCGTCAACTTTGATGCCCCTTTTCCTTTTGATGCCCTGTGCGCCGGCACCGCTCGCACCCCCCTAGCTACGCCATTGCAAACCGCGCATTGTTTTGAAAATTGGCTGATGCGCTGATGCGTAGAGAACACAGTTTTTTAACTCTAGGTTATCTTTCAGCAAAGGCATCTTTCCATATGTAAAACATAGTATGAAAATAAAAAAACTTGATTTACGCACACCACCCCACGTAAATGTATTTATTTTAATCTTATTTTCCCATTCAAGTAATGCAAATATAATATATGTAACATTTAATTTTTTAATCTGCAAATCTCCTTACAAGATTGTATCTATTTTGCGTCAAAGACATACTAGAAATTTTTATGATCGTTAGAAAAAGTCTATTCGCCTCTAAATGTACAAAGTATATAAATTGGCACTTTATTTCATTTTTTTACTTAATTTAATTTCTTTTTCAGATCCTACTTGTGGCAAGTAGTTTATCAGCAAAAGAGATTGAACAAAAATCTAAAGTTTCCGAGCTCCTTGAGAATGGAATAAAGGATCAGCCATCAGGCAAGCTGGCCAAGAGAGGTATTATCTCATCTGGTCTGTCTCATGGTATTGGCTTGTCACATGGTATTGGTGTGTCCCATGGCATCGGCCTCGGTTCAGGAATTGGATATGGTTCAGGAATTGGATATGGTTCAGGAATCAGTATTGGTTCAGGAATCGGTATTGGTTCAGGAATCGGTATTGGTTCAGGAATCGGCATCGGTTCTGGGATCGGTCTCTCATCAGGAATAGGTATCGGGGGTGGTGCAATAGGTATCGGGGGAGGAGGTATTGGTATCGGCGGTGGTGCCGTGGGCATCGCAGCCGCTCCTGTCGCAGTTGCCGCTGCACCCGTCGCAGTAGCAGCAGCACCTGCAGTTGCCGTCGCTCCTGCTCAAGTTCAAACTTCTGTATCAGTTCAACCAAATCCAGTCATTCTCCGCCAAGAAGTACCTAGGTTCATCACTAGAACTATCACCAGGGACGTCCAAGTTCCGGTTCAAGTCCCTGTACCGGTACCAGTCGACCGCCAAATTCCAGTGCCAGTCAGAGTACCAGTTCCAGTTCCCGTAGACAGACCCGTGCCAGTTATTCACAAAGTACCTGTGGAAGTTACCAGACAAGTACCTGTGTACTACGAGAGGAAGGTGCCATACCCAGTGAAAGTACCAGTATCGGTACCTGTGCCTTACCCAGTTACAGTTGAGAAGCAAGTTCCAGTAGACCGTCCAGTGTACGTTGATCGTCAAGTGCCAGTACCATACCCAGTGCGGGTAGACCGTCCCGTCAGCGTACCTGTGCCGGTGCACGTCGACAGGCCTGTGCCTGTTCCCCACCCAGTAGTAGTGGACAGACCTGTGGCTGTACCCCAACCGGTAGTCGTTGATAGACCTGTAGCAGTGGCTGCTGCAGCTGTACCAGTAGCATCAGCAGGCATAAGCATTGGTAGCTCTCTCGGTGGCTCCCTTGGTGGCTCACTTGGTGGCATCTCGCTCGGAGGAGGATACGGCGGCGGATACTCATCCGGCATCATTTCATCTGGAATTGGTCACGGTTTGTCTGCTGGAATATCAGCTGGTTACGGACACGGACTGTCTTCTGGCCTCTCAGTTGGTTACGGTCACGGATTAGTTGGTTACGGTCACGGATTATCCGGTGGCTACTCTAAGATCATCAGTAGTCACTAATCTTAATATTATAAGAGAAAATGTGCAAGTTCATTTATAATGGATATTATTATTGAAATAAAATTTTAAAACTTTTAGTCTTTATCTTATGTTCATTTATACAAAGAATATTCACATAAACGTATATATTTACAGTTTTTTAAAAAGTGAAATTCAAAATCTCAGTTCAATCGTTATTAAATCTATTTATTGTTAAATTATTATAAACTGTTATATACAAAATACTATTTATAAATACTGATAAGATATATTAATTTATGCTGTTAATAACTGAAGACAAATTACAAAGAAGGTGCTTACTTATATATAAATAGGAACTATATATTATTGACTATGTATGTATGTATGTGTATATGACTGCTCTTATATAACATAACCACTTTATTGTCTTTCCGTTGTTTATAATAAAATGAATGAGTTTAAAAATCGATTTATTCCTTAGGACTAAGATTCCCGTATTTAAGTTCTTAAAATCCCAAAATGTCTGTGCGATATTTGACTCTAAGAAAAAACACTAAATTATAAAATCACAGAACGCTGGAATACGCTACATGCTATAATTAAAATATAACACACTTTTTGCTTGGATTCATGGGAGATCCAGGTGGACAGTGCCATATTTTGGCAAAATCTCTGTTGTTTTGAACAGCTCCACGAGCTCTGAACTGTTGGGGCGAGTGTTCGTCTTCCAAATCCAATTTCAAATTGTCAATAGTCGATACTCTGCACCAAAGCTGAAAATATTAGATAAAAAAAAACAAATGTATTAGAAACATATTTAAAAGTTGTCCTACATTTTTAAAGTAATAGGAGAAGTGATCAGATCGTAACAGTTTGCCAAGGGTGCAATGTGAACATTGATACCATATTACCAGTTTACAATAATATATAATAAATACACCTACATTACCAAAAGACAAAAAGAACAGTTGCTCTGATGACATGTGTTCAAAACCTGGTAGTTTAGGCTCGGGGCCATGCTTCCGAAGGTGCTTCCTTAGGGCTTCTAACGCTTCGCGCACACCGCCATTGTCGGCTATGTTCTCTCCTAGGGTTTTTTTACCATCGACCTACGCAGAAATAAATTGTTTAGAATTGATTTCTTACACAAGCAGGTGATTTTTCCAAAAGTTAAGACGTCTTTTTGTTACAAAATAATTTATTATTTTTAATTCTGTGCTTAAACTATTGACTAATATTTTACCTTGTGGTAGCAATAAGTATCCCGACATAGTTAATATGTATTCCTTACGTGTTCGCCTAACTCCGGTACATAGTAGCTTGAGTACTGATCGACGAAGCATTTTGTCATATTGACATATGACTCAATCGTTCCGTTTGTCCACCACGGTAACAAATTGCCATTTTTGTCGAACAGGCGACCTGTAGGTATACGATACAGGCGTCATAATTCAGATACACATAATACTAATATACTTTATTTATATAAAGATACATTTAGATTACCGAAATTGTCAAATCCATGAGTTATTTCATGTCCCAGTACAGATCCAAGGGAGCCGTAGTTCAGAGAACTGCGTGCAAAATAATATTATTATATTCACAATAGCCAATTTACGTATAGCTTAATCATAAAATTATCCATTTTTAGGGTTCTGTAGGCCAAAAGGTAAACAAACAGATTCATTTGTCATTATAGGATCACTTTGTTGTCAGAAATTGACCGTCTGAGTTCGTTTATCTCGCGATCACGTGGGGGTAATAAGTTAAAATTAGTATCAAATTTATGGGCCTTCGGAGCACAGAAAAAATAAGCTTGATTTTTTCTAAGAGCTAAGTCAATGGAATCAAAATAATTTATGCATCAAATACAATAACAATAAGCAAAACCTATAGAGCACTTCCCGTGGACCTACAGTTATGAAATTTGGCACGAAGTGAAAATTTACAATACAAAGGATAAAATTAGAAAAGTAAAAATTTATAGGTATTTCATAGAAAAAAATCATTATAAACTTATATTTGTACTTCATTGTATAAAAAATGAGTGCAAACTTAAGTTAGTGAACTTTTATAAGTGGTACTTCCCGTTGACATACAATTCTGAAATTGGTACGAAAGCGCAAGCAGTATCACATTTTTTTTGTTAAAAAAATACATACTCAAGTCCTAAGTCGAAGAAAGGGTGTTGTAGCATCACTAAGGGTACAGCTGCGTCCAGCGTTACAAAATAAAATAAATATGAATATTAGAAAAATCCGTTATGTACTAAATTGCCATGACTATTTATATAAAAAGCCATACAACAGCTATCATTAAGATTTTACGGACGACTAAATAAAATAAAGTTTGTTACTTCTAATACTACTTACTTATTGTATTTTCTTGAAATGTGTGATATGCATTAACTTCGGTTGGATCTGTTGCCCAAGAACCATTGTTGCCAACCCTGAACCTACTCAGAGCATTTTTTATTTTGATTTGTATTATATTGATCATATTTTCTAAATGTGTTTTTGGGTCTACCACAATTCCTTCATAGTATTCCTCTAATTTCTTTGAATTAAGCAGCCAGTCAGGGAATCCTACTAAAGTCTTCATTTTGATTATTTTTTCATAGGTTGCTAGTTTTGTATCATCATCCATCCACTTAACTTGGCCCACGAGATGTGCTAGTGCGTTTTTTATATCGTTTAACATAATCTCGATCTTAAATTCATGTAAATAAAAAAAATAAAATTTATCTATAAGATAAATAAAAAATAAGATAAATTTATCTAAAAATATGTTGTAAAATAATGATATGCAAAATGTGCATGTGTAAAAATACTTATCTACAAAAGCTACTTACTTTTGGTTTTGTGACGCTCAGAAATCGTGAGTCTGCAATGGCATAGGATACAGCCATGCCGAGCATGTCGTTCACTGCACTAGCACAAAGTTGGCTCCTCGGAGATGAGTATAAATCGTGTTTCCCCAAAGTCTCGTAAGATCTCTGGAGTAAAATTCGTAGTTCTGTTGATGTGTGAGCAGCCATCACTTCTACTACCTTCCAATGCAGTAATTGTAGAGAAATAACAAAAAATATGAGCAATGAATAATTATATAGTTAGTCTTAGTTTTACCTTTATCCAAACATAGAGTTCAACAAGTATTGGAGAGGCTTTCGATAAGTAAGCAGCCATAAGTGACATATAAACTAAATCAGGATCTGAAACTAGAATTTTATCTTTATCAAAATCTAATTTGACATAGCTAATATTAAATATGCCTTCCAAATATTTTTTCCAGATTGGAAGTGCGGTCCCATTGTTGTCCTTAACGATCATGTCTGTATGTGCTTGAATCTCAGATACCGTGTATTCAGGTATATCAAGATACCCATCATCGTCACTTGAGGTGTCATTTTCAGCTTCTAACTAAAAATAAAAAAAAAACATTTCTGTGCATTTTATCTTTTTCTTGAGTAGAATTTACAATGTCACCAAAATTATAAAAATAACAAGCGGCCCCCCGCGGTTTCGCCCGCGTGAACTACATGATTATTCATTTAATAAACAGAATTGACTGACAGTCAAAGTTATTGATGTCAATGAATAATTTAATTTACTCGTTCAGAAACAGTCTTAAATGTTAAATTATTGATTTTGGTAAGGATTTATAATATTATTTGTAAAATAACTATGCCCAAATCGAATCGAATAATCCAATATCGAATCCAAAATATTTAATCGAACATCGAACTAAAATATTTAATTGAGAACCTCCTCCTTGTTTTGAAAGTCGGTTAAAAAATACACATTAATTACAAACAAATATGGATTGCTACATATTTTTACAGATAAACTCATGCCTTGTGTTCATTCAAATGCTGATAACTTTTTTGAATGAACCAATTTTGATGAAACAAACTTTAGTTGTTAAGTTGAGTTAAAACAAAGAAATTGGTGAAAGTTTCAAGCAAATCGGTTCAGTACTTTCGAAGATAAGCGTGATCATACATATAGACAAGAAATTAAACAAAAATATTTTTGCTTCTTTTTAAGTGTCCTTCTATCCATTTCAGTCAAAAATTCGAAATGTACAGAAAACAATATTTTTACTGTTTTATTATACAGGATGGAAGAGGCAGCACTTCTTTTACTGAAACTGCATATAGGGTAAAATATTTCAAACCCAGAGCTAAAAAAATTAATCAAGGTACCTCAACAGTTTTGACGTAGGATTTTTTTTTCATTTCACGATTTTTATCCATACCTGTATTTCGTATGACGCACACATACGTGTGCACCGTTGCCGCTTTGACAGGTAAGTGTGTGCGTGCCTATGTTATACTTTACAAATGGCGTTTTATTTTAAAACGATAATTTTATTATTTATTTTGTTTCAAAAAATACTTTTTTTATTTTTGGGAATTATTTTTTTTCTGAATTATATTAGGCTTTTATAGAGTAGTTAAAACTGTGGTTTCATTTAAAGTGGTGCTGACAATTCCACCTAATAACCTACTTATTTTACAGAAGAAGAAAAACTAGACAGTATATACAGTCTAGTTTTTCTTCTTCTGTTAAATAAGTAGGTTATCAATTTGCCTTTTTCTTTTAATTTTTATAAAAGGTATTTCCGTTTACTATATTTTCTTTTCTTTTATGTTACCTCAGAACTTTTGACTGGGCGAACCGAATTTGATTATTCTTTTTTATTTGAAAGATGGTACTTTTCATGTAGTCCTATATTAATTTAGTCAATTTCTGACAATGCTATCCATGGGAAAATCACATAATTCTTAAATTTGCATTGAGTGTGTGCGCGACAAAGGACGTATAACTCAACATGACACAAACCGATTTCGATGATTCTTTTTTTATTGGAAAGGATACACTTACATACACAAGGGTAGCTTTATGAAAGTTTGATTAAATTCTTGTTATGAAATCCGTGGTTATAAAGTTGCTTTTACATATGCTGTTAAACGTACCTGGTACATGTCATCGTTCATTTTATAATACTCTTCTGCAGATAAAAAAATATTCTGATCCAATTCTATTTCAGTCAAATTTGAATTTTTCAATTCAGCCTCGATAACAAATAACTTCGTAAGTTCTGCATAAAACAGTTTGTATATGTGAGCAATCCTTTCATCTTCATCTGCATGTTGAGAGTGTGTTTGTCTGTCTAATATATGAACATTATCATTTTTGTATTGTTCTACTTTATTTCGAGCAATATTTCTTTGATGCATGTGCTGTTTCTTTTCATTGCGCATACTAAAACACAAAAAAGTTAAAAACTAATTGGCTTTTTTATTAATATTTTTTAGAATTGTATCTTACAAAAATAATAAAATAAAAAAAAAAACACATACACATTACATATATATTATACAAATAGGTATACCTTGGGAAAGGGTTGGTTGTTTCAGGTGCTCCCATTACTAATCGATATACTGAAGAGTTCTTGGGGTCAGTGAATATATCGAAACCAATCAAGACGTCCATACCTAACTGTATCTTTATTTTTGTAACAGTCTCTAACCAATCGAAGGTAAATGATGAATAATCTAATGTTGTTGCATTGATAATTGTAGGGTACGGAGGTAGGCCCAATGATTCTAATACTTTTACCACCGGCTTAATACCTCGTTTGTCCAATGTCTCTGAAAATAAATTATCCTATATAATACGATAAAAACGATTTAGCCTTTTTAACTTAACTTATAGAGACTTAGTACTTTGAAAATAGATTTCTTTAAATAGTTTTTTTTTTAGATTTCTGCAAACAGTTCAATATCTAATTTATTTAGCAAAAAAATAAGTTTAATTTTTAATTTTTTTTAGGCTTTAAAAGAAATATTCACCTGTGTCCATGCAAGCAGTGTAAAGATCCTTAGCTTGGTTCACTGGACGAGGAAGATTGGTGGTATTTTTAGTTAGGAAATCGCGGACAGTTGCATGCACCTTGGTTTGCTTGTCTCGAAACCAATCGTACGATCGAAACGCATCAGGTCTAGGATGTTCCTTCGCCCAATTACCGCAAGCGTACTAAGAACGTGAGCAATGAAAATTACAATAATTTGACCAGCCTTTTTATAGCATTTTAAATTACAAATACTTTATAATTCAAAATGTTTAAAAATACAGACTTCAAAGAATTGTACAGTACATATAAATATATTGATTATAACTAATATATTAAATATTTTTTGGATTCCTTGTCTCGTCTCTATTTTTATGAATTTCTTGTATATAAATAATGTGTATTATTTATTAGAGTACCTGATAAAAGTCGCTGCAAGGATCAACCGTCAGGTCCATTGACAGGGCAAGATTCGCAGCTGACCTCAGACACTCCTTACTGTCACAAACTCTAAAAGGCTTTTTGTGTCTTAATTTTGCATCTAAAAATGTTTTGAAATTACAGATATCATTTTTCTATATCATTATTACATTTCACGGGTGACCAAACAGAACAGAGATGAAACTAGCGCACTAAACATGTATCTACCGTGCTATCATGCTAAATTACGAGCATCGTGTATGCTAGCAGAGGGAAACCAGGAGGTAGCCCACCTCAAGTTCTGACACTAGAAGAGATTTTATATTTAGGCCATTCATTTTTGAAGGACGTGACTGTGGAGGAAGCAAGGGTGACGCTGGGAAAACTAAAGATACAGATGACATTAGATCTTTTTCTTTTATTCGTAAGCTGAGTGAAGATAAACAAACAGTGTTCTTCTACGAAGTATATTAACAATAACAACTTACATAATACTGTCATAGTAATAGCTAAAATTAACAATGTTATGAGAAATATTAATAAAAATATGTAAGGAATTTTATTTTTATGTTTTCTCCTAAATCTGAAACAGATAAAATCGTTATTTACAGTAACTTCACTACCAATAATCTTATTTAAATTAAAAAAATGTTCTAAGGCGTTCTAAGAATTTAGTTTAATTCACTATTTAAATTCTAACATGTCCGATGTTGTGTTCCGCCACCTAACATGCACGGAAGTTGACGAGCGTAGTGACCTGTCTCTATGTATATTATAAATGTTTGCTCAGTTGTACCTCGCTGTTCTGGAGCCGACGTCAATTAAATATCCAGATTGACGTAAATCGTTGCCGTTCTTTAAGGGCGGCATCGTGGAGGCGGCACTTGCCGCTCCTATAAAAATAATTTTGTCCTTTAAATATTTAGTATTAAAATTAGTATTTTTGATAAATATTACCATAAGTGGATTCTTCTTAAATATTCTCGTAATGTAGTTGGAAATGTTAAACGTGACAGTGGGTAAAAATATATTTCTTCAACAAATTATAATTTTTAATCGTACTAAATATTACTTAAAACCAATTTGAATGGCCGGCATTGTAATGAACACTGAATATATTTTCCATTCAGGCTTCAGAAACGAGGCTTTGATCCTAATCGCTACGTAATTGCTATCGCGGTGACTGACCTCAGATAATATTGGATCGATTTTGGACCTACAGGTACAGGTACAGGTACATGTACTTTGAAACATTTTAAATTTTCATTGTCATTTCAAATATCCCTTTCACTAAAACTTTTGGTGCCCCTCACCAAAACTTTCCAATATCCTGGTGGCTGTTGTCACTTGAACGTACTTGACCAACGAATGTGGGTTCGATTCCAGACATAATAATGTACATAAATTATTTTCTATTGTTTGGTTCAGTTAGGAAATAAATTTTCCCTATCATAGAAATAAATGATCTATCTCAAAAAGCTCTCTACGATTTGTGGAAATCACAATTGTATATCATTTTAGTTGTTTTAAAAATATAAGCTAAATTTTTAATCAAATGTTTTAAATTTGTGTTTGTTTAAGAATAATCTTTTTTAAGTAAACGATATGTAAATGCACAATATTCTTTGTGTGTAATATTCCGAAAAATGTAGGAGCAACCTGAAGAATCTACGTATGTCAATGTATCTTACATTAATAGTTAAGAACTTTGTATTGTTTCTATAATTAAGATTTGAGCAAATAAAGATATACGAGTCAATAATGGCATTGCTTCGCAAAACTCATTAGATATGTCTCTGCGTGTAGATTATTATAACAACACAATATTTTGATAATATCAAGCGCGAAAACCCCATGAAATATTGAAACTCACGAGTGACCGCAGGCCCCATTGTGTCCGCATCTTCTTCTGACCACGCATGCATCACGCGGTCACCAGAGACACTGGAGTCACCACGACTAGTCTCTCATGCATTGCAAGTATCGCAAGTGAGCGTAGAGCTTTCTATACGGTTTGCAGGTGTTTGACTTACTGAAGGCGCGCTGTGGAACACTGAAATGTTAGTACCTGCTGCATTGTCACCATAATATACTGACTTTTGTGGACATTTGTTTTAGAAGGTAGGGTAAATATATTAAATTATTTGATTTATAAATTACGTTTTATTGTGTAAATAATATTTTTTATTTTTATAGTGAATTGGATTTCGGTTCGTAAAACATAGGGATGTTTTAAATATATGTGTCAAAAGGTTAAACAGGTAAGTCTTGGTATTTTTAAATATTATATAAAACATTTTGTTCGAGACGAACAAAAGAAAGAAAAGAAAGAAGACTCTTCTTGTAGTACATGTCTTTAATATAATGTGATGCCTAGTGCGAGGAGTAGTAAGCGTGTGGCACTCTCTATGGAAGCTTGGTAAGAGGGGCGTACGGAGAAACTATGTATCGTTGAAAGTTAAAATGAAGTGGGTATGATGTATGTATATGTGTGGCTTATTATTGGTGGCTCGATATAAAACAAAATAGTCCTTATTACTAAATATATACGGTCGACGCGGGCAAAACGACGCCGACATATTTTTTTCGTAGAAGTATTGTACAAAAATATGATCATTTAGTTTTTCATTTATATTATAAAAAAAATAATAAAGTAATAAAAAGTTGGTAGCTGAAGAAAAAACAATTTTTATAAATAAAGTTGAAATAGTGATACAAGCCTCATGGCGACTCTACTCGGAGTCGGCCGCACGCGACTGTCGGTGATGAGCAGCGCTATCGACTCAACAATACATGATTTACGATCGCAGCTCTCTGTTTACGTTTGCGCAGGATTTCGGAAACATATTATATTAAATTTTAATATATATCATATATATTATGTATATATTTTCTGTAGAGCAGGTTAAATTAAAAATGTAATTTATTTAATATTATTTAATTTAATTGGTTTTGCGTTGCAATTATGAAATATATATTTTCATACAAATCTACAAAATATATTACGACACTAAAATGTTGATCAATTTCCTGTTTCCAATATATATCTCCTATTTAATTTACATTAAAAATATACACAAATGTGAAACACACCACTGAGGTGATCGATATATGTCACTCATGTGGGGTTTTACTGAATTATTAACTACAATCCGCTGACATAGTTTACTTAGCTGGTGCTCCAGAACTCGTCAGTTACGAGACCTGTCGTATAGTCATAGTAATCACCATATTTCGGTTGACCAAAAGTTGATGCATGTAAAATTATATGTAACTAGTATATGTATTAGTGTAACTTGATGATTGATGACTTTTATTTCTTGTTCCAGTTTGCTTGCTTATGCTTAGTTCAGAAGTCCCTTTATCGACCTCACAGCTCCGTTTCCAGGCTCTCCACTCCATATCATTTAGCACGATAGTACTCGTCAAAGCAAATCAAAGGACACACGATTTTCTACCTTTCTTAGTCCAAAAGTCTCTTTTTCCCGGCTTCATCTCCAGTTTCCAAATGTTTTTTTATTTGTATTGTATTTTGCAAATCAAATGCTTTCAAATAATACCGCTACCACCATCTTGTTCATACCATTTTGAACAAGATTGATTATATACAGTCTCATTGTAATCAGAACTGAAGTTAGTCACAAGTGCTAACACGACAAGCTACTAAAAGTGTTTAAGAATTACTACAATAGATACATTTCAGTTCTAAAATTACGTATAAAAAATGTTTATACGAACTCATTCAGATACCAGTATCTAAATAAAACAACACATTACAAATACTGATATAAATATTTATTTGTACCACCGCGACAAATCGGGCATGATCTCAACGCGCTAACGAACATTAATTAATTATGAATAAGTTAACTACCAGCCGTGGCCCAGGCTGCTGATGCCATGACCAAGACCGCCGATGCCGATGCCATGGCCCAGACTGCCGATGCCGATGCCATGGCCCAGGCTGCCGATGTCGATACCATGGCTCAGGATGGGCTGGGCGACGGCTTGGACCACGGGGGCGGCATGGACTACGGGCGCGGCATGGACCACTGGTTGGGCCACTACTTGATGGGCTACTGGATGAATAACCTGTTAACAATAAGCAAGACTTAGTCTATATTTATATTTTCTTAAGGTTGTCATGAAAAAGGGTTAAAAATGGCAAAGCAACAAGAGCTAAGTGTTAAGACCCTGCATGACGATCATCTTACCCTCTGGAAGGACGAGTAGCTGGTGGCAGCCTTAGCGATGGCGACGGGCGCGGCGTGCACGACAGGCGCAGCTTGGATGACGGGCGCCGCGTGGATGACGGGCGCGGCCTGGATGATGGGCGCGTGCTCTAGCGCGAGGGAGCCGTGGCCGAGACCTAGCTGTGATGAGGTAATCAAGTATGTTACAGATGTAATTATTAATATTTAGTCTCCATACATATTCTACCATTAGACATGCAGCTATAACATAGTTTTGCTAGTTGGAATATGTGCACAAGTAGACTTAAAAGTACAAAAATAAAGTTAACAAATTAAATACGGCAAATATGCATGTAAACGCGTGTAGTATAAATATAATAATATTTATTTGTGTATTTACACCGCCATCCCATCCACCAAGAAGTCCTGGCGCGGGTTTGGCCACAGCCACCGAAAGGAGGGCGAAGAGAACCTGAAAAAAAATATATTTAAATAGTATATTATACTCATAATCAAAAGTTCTAAACTTAGAGAGTCCCAGAGAAATTAAAGCAGGGTCCGATTTTATGTAGATTAACATAAAAGGTGAATCAGAAACCAATCGATTTTACAGTCACCCTTTGTGCCCCTGCGCCGCGACTGACGTCATTGTTAATAATATTTAATTACTAAAATATAATAAATATTAATAAAGAGTTGGATAAGAACTCTCCAAAATTTTAAAAACGAAAATGTTGGTTTTTAACTTTTAAAAATGTTATCCCACACTTAAGAAAGGAATATCCTTTTGTAAAAAACTTATAAAAAAAATTTTAGAGGCCTTCGTGACGCAGCGGCACAGGGGCGTGACTGTAAGGCGACGGTTGTGGGTTCCATCCCCACTCGACAAAGTGAAAAATTTATTTACGTTTATAGTTCCATTTCTTCAAAGCAAAGCGCGGCGTTGAGTTCTGCCCCTCAACACACAATGCCTCCAGAATTCGACAGAAAGTAGGTAACCCTGGGTTCCCTCTGCCTACCCCGCCGTGCGTGGGATACAGCGTGAAGCTGATTAATTTAAAAAAAATATTTACGCGGTAGATTCAATATTTCAACCCTCGCCTTTTTGACGCCATGAAAAATGTTTTTAAAAATTTCCCAAAAAATAAAGTGATATTTTACTTTTGGTATCATAAGCTCTTTTTTAAGAATCTCCATGGTATGTAAAATATTTGTAATCATTAAAGCAAAACTGAGAGAGAGAGATCGACCGCGATGGTATTGGATTCGATTCCCACTCGGAAGAATGGCTTACATTAATTTCAGGATAATTGTGGTGTTAAACAGAGTGTCTTGACACCAGGTCCTTCTCTGCCTACCCTGCCGGTCCGTGCTGCTGTTCTATTTATTAAGTCAAAACATGACATTCTCACACTTTTCTATACTAAGTTACATTACGACAGTATAGTGAATCAATTAATATAAAAGGCATATATTTTATAAAAGCATTACTTACAAGGGAGCGCATGTTGACCGTTGCTACCGAAGTAAACATGTAGTATGAGCAATTAATGCGTACGCGCACCTTTTATACCAACATGGATATTTTAAATCGATCTAGACCACAGGGCTGGGTCCACATCAGACATCCTAGGTCACACAGTTCAGTACTTGCCCAGTATGTACTCGTATAAGGGCGGTTGCTATGTGAAATCGTTACATTAAGATAATTTCATTGCGTTCATATGTACGTTATAACGTATTTTGCAAGTCTATCTGTTATAAACTATTATTTTTGTAATATTTTGGTATATTTAAAAAAAAAACTAGTTTTAAATAGTCTATTATATTATTATCTATTCGTCTATAAATATAACTTGCCGTTTGGTGAACGTCAAATTTTCGATATCCAAAATATAAAAAAGCTCCTAAATTTTAAATATTAAAAATAATGGTCTACAGTAAGTTTCACTACTTCATATAGTAGTAGTATTTTATGTAAATTAACATTAACATACTTTATATGTAAGGCTAATTTCAACTCTAATTGACCGTATACTTTATGTATTATTATTTAAATTGTTGGAAATCATCAACTCTGATACCGAATGAACTTGAGGCTTTGCGTGTTGCGTGGCGTAGCTGACGCCGCGCTCTCCCTCGTTACCAGGCTGAGCTGAAAATATTTAATAATTATTTCTCACGAATGAGAATCGAACCCACAACACGTATTTACAGTCACGCTTGTTGGGCCCCAGTGCCACCACTTGACTATAACTACTTACTATTACGTTCAGGACGCGGCAATGAACTTTCAGCTTTACGTTTTTTCCACCGTAGCAGAGAGGGTAGAGGGAACGTAGTGTTAAGGCACTCTGTTCCCCACGCACAGCCCTATTGCGAGACATTGCGTGTTCAGTTCAAGCGACTCTCTTTGTGTTATCACCAGAGCGAAGAAACCAAAGTAATTTATTCCCTCGAGTGGCAACCGAACCCACGACCGTCGCATTTAGTGTCATACGGTGTGCCATTGCGCCACCATTGTCCCAGTTAATATTCAAGCAATATTCTCACTTTTATATTTCTATATTTTTAATTAATTGTAAAAATAGTGCACATAAATAATGCATTTCGTATCAGTAAACGCTATTTACAGAAAAAAATCTATATTCGTATTGCGAAATGAGACGCACTCGTAGAAGGGAGCTTGGGACATGTAATGAGCTCACACGCGGCGCTCGGCGGCTTCATGAATCATGGATATTGCATTTCTTTTGAACATTAGGTACATGCTGATGCTGTAGAAATGTGAACTATTTCATACACTAAGTATGGAGGTGCTTTTGCGTAAGTTTCACTGTCTCTGTACTCAGCATATAATATGTCTAAAATTCGGTGGAAAGTGAGGAACAGGTCACTCTGCCTATCCTGCTATATGCAGGACAGATTATTTATTATATAATTTCCATTTTCCCTTTTTTCAGTGACTGAGAAATATAAAAATAGTATTTTTTTAAAAGCTTTTATTTAACTTGAGCTCTTTGAGCTCAATTTTGAAGTAGATATCTTCAACCGATTGAGCTGAAACTTTGTATACACGTTTAGTTTAAATGATAAAATATGTGACGTCATTCTAAATCTAATATGGCGGACCATGCAAGATGGCGAAATTGTTATTTTTAATGTACTTCTACAATATGGGTATCAAATGAAAGGGCTCGTTGAGACCAACTCGAAAAATAATGTAACGTCATTCTAAATCCAATAATGACGAAATCGAAGATAGCCCAGTATCTATTTAGTCTACTTCTACAATATAGATATTAAATGAAATGGGTCGTTGACCGTAACTCGAAAAATAATGTGATGCTATTCTAAATCCAATATGGCGGAACATCTAAGATGGCAGAATAGTTATTATTTATGCAATACGGGTATCAAATGAAAGGGCTTGCCGAGAATAATTAGAAAAATAATGTGACATCTAATGTGAGAAACCTAGCCAGCGGTAACTAAAAAGTAAAAAATAATTAAAAACAAAATTAGAAAAAACTTTTATTTAAACGCTCTAAAAAGGAAAAAAATAAAATTTGTCTTTTAAATTTTAACTATCAACTCATAACCTCATTGTACACAATTTATATGATCATAAAAGCTTGTCGCGCTAATCAATATTTAATTAAATTGAGACTTTAAAAATTTAAACTTAGCAGATTTTACATAATTAAATTAGCACTACTTTAGTTACACAAGTAAATCGCGCGACAAGCCTTTGTCTTTTTATGTGAAGAACCTATGTGATATTGTACTTTTCTCGGATACATCTTTAATATTTAAGGTTGACCGAAATAAAATAAACTATGACGAAATGAATAGTGCATTATCGCATATTCTTCGTTGGTTGGATGTTAATAATCTAATGTTAAATGCTAAAAAAACTAAATGTATTGAGTTTACTTTCCAAAATGTTAAAAAACATAATTTTAGTCTACTAATTAAAGAAAAAGCTCTTAACTTGTTAGAATCAGCTATTTTCCTAGGTTTTACTATAGATTCCAAAGTCCAGTGGAATGCTCATCTGGAAGCACTTGCGGATAAACTCAGCTCTGCCGCGTTCGCAATTAAAAAAGTAAGACAAATGATGGACGTTGAAACTGCCCGACTAGTCTACTATAGCTATTTTCATAGTATTTTATCTTATGGAATGCTGCTATGGGGCAGTGCTGTATATATCAATTCAATATTTATTCTCCAAAAAAGAGCCGTGAGATATATTTATAATCTAAGAGATAATAATCTAAGAAGAGATTCTCTGCGAGGTGTTTTCAAAGATGCAGGTATTGTTACAGTTGCTTCCCAATTTGTATATTATAACATGCTCTGTGTCCGACAAAATATACATTGTCATAGCAAAAATAGTGACGAGACGAGAAATAAAGATAAGCTTAGTACACCAAGTTTTCGCCGCCAAAAAGTTAATAAATCCTTTATACCCATATCCTGAGTATACGTGTATATAATAAAATTCCGCAGTGTATTCTTAGTTTGCCACTACAAAAATTTAAAATATCTGTAAAAAAATTCTGACAAGTAAAGCGTATTACACTGTTCAAGAATATTTAGAGGATAAGCATGTATGGAATTAATGTCTAATGGTTGAATGTAATGCAGGATAGCTGCCAGCTAATGTTATAGATTGTACCATTGATTTTGAAAAGAGCAACTGTTGAGTTTCTTG
This sequence comes from Heliconius nattereri, assembly GCA_013403645.1. Classification (NCBI taxonomy): domain Eukaryota; kingdom Metazoa; phylum Arthropoda; class Insecta; order Lepidoptera; family Nymphalidae; genus Heliconius; species Heliconius nattereri. The sequence continues at coordinate 194,140 of JAAIXI010000218.1, forward strand.
CCGGCTCTTCTCAGCAGAACTGCCTTCCGAACCGGTGGTAGCTTTTTGTTCATATGTTCATTCGACGATTTAGAAGTGCTTATAATAATTGACTATTTGAATAAAGAATATTTGAATTTGAACATTATTTGTGTGCTATAAGCGGGATATAGCGTGACAACTATTATTTTCCTATAATAATGTTTAATTTAACGTAAAGACTTTTGTTGATTGGATACCAATGTTACTGCCATCAACATTCTATAACTAATGAAGACAACATATTTTTTGATTTTCTAATTAAATTCTAATAAATTAATTAGAGTCGAATGAAGTCGTGGCGATGTCGTCTGCGTCTATTGATTTTACTAAAATGGAATAAATATGTACGAGTAATCTGAACGTCACGCTGTAAACCAGCTGTAAGCCAAACCAACCACTGCCTATCTATACTTTGTATGACACTTTATTGAACTTGTAGTACCAAATATTGTTCTCAATCAAATGTTCTCAAGTGGAGTCACACGCTAAAGGCTAGCGTTGCCAAGCATTACTCACGAACATGCCCACGCGGCGAAGTATTCGCGGACCTCGTGAAATGCTTGGACTCAGTATTTTATAATGTCCTCTCAATTCGAGCGACACCAGGAATTTAATATGAACGAAGTATTCAATGACCACACCTTTTTTAAGGTTTATAAAAAGATAGAGACTCAGCTGGATAGGCCCACAATCTATTACACAACATTTATCATCCTTGCCCATACGATATTCGTAAGTGCATCGTGCTTACAGTATCACGCTGTTTCTTTTCAGCACGACCGGTTTTATTTAATAATTAAATACCTGTAAGTTTAATAAGTAATTATTAATACATAAAATTAAGTTTAAATACATGCAATACGAGAAATGTACATTTTAATAGAAACATTGGGCAACTCCCGGTCGTTAGTTCAGATTTATACGGCCATTTCGTGCGACTTACTCGTATATGAGACGGTGATCGATTTCGCAAACCTTTGCAAAATGCTTCCGCCCTATATTAGTTTTAGCTCATTTACTCTCACTTGGCAAGCTGGCCGAGGGTACAGTGGTTACATTATAAGAGATTGTCGCTTCAATTCTTCCTTTAGATTGAGTTCTCGATTGTTCTATTTAGTGTAAATGATATCCTTAAAGTTACACTACAATATTAATACAGTATTCATTTAGGATAATTTAATTTAAAAAAAAAACAATAAATACAATCATAAGTAATGTCAAAAATCTCATATGATAGCGATAGGTCACTGTTAAGGGCACCTCGAAAGGAAAAAATTAGAACCTTTATTGGGTCTGTTCGTCTTTCAAGACTCAAACGCTCAGGTCTAGTGAGGGTGAGTCTCCCTTGAAGCTGAGAAATAATCAAACCACTAAGCCAACGCAATCAAACGTTACCGCAATGGAATTAAAACCTACACAGAAAACTTGCTGTGATCTCAGAATCTTGAAATTTGGTACGAAGCAACGTCTCGTAGCACATATAAAGGAAAAATAGTGAAGGGTAAAAAATATAGACAGTTCATAGAAAAAAATCATAACAAACTTATATTTGTGGCATATTGCACACAAAATGAGAGAATATGCCCGCATAATTAAGTTTGTCAACTTAAGTGAGTTTTACTTCTTTTTCCCAGTTGACCTTCAGTTTCGGGATTGTAATCAATTGGTACTGAAGCTTAAGTTCGATCGTCGCCGGGCGATGTGAATCTTATAGATTTTTAAGAGGTTATCAGAAGAGTTGACATATACGTAATATTTAATAAGGAAAAATCATATTAAAAGCAAAAAATATCGAATATCTCATTAATATAGAAATAATATGTTATATTATTTTAAGCTATCGCAGCACAGGCAATGGTTCTACGAGCAATCCCTCCTAGAGCATTTTTTTGCGCATTTGTGGCGCAGAGTTCCACTATTTTCCACACAATGTAGCGATGTAAAATGAAGAAAGACATGTCTCAGTAAAGGAGTGTCTTACCACTAATTTTTCAAAATTATCTAAAGGTCAGCACGGTTGATTATCTAACCAGACAAGGGAACATATTTATTTTAATTCATATTCATTAAATGCAATTTGGACCCGTCGTCTCCATAATATAATGTTTTACAATAATTGTAAACTGTAAAAGTGTCAAATGTATTTTCTCTTACTAAAAGAAAGTTAGCATGACTTTTAACGTAACAATATTGATAATGCGCATAGCCTTGACCAATATCTCGAGAGGTTATCGCTTCGCTGTCGGATTAAGAGCCGCATACAGACGGCGCGTGTCGTGAGGAGGTTCCTCACGCTGGACCTGTATCTCCCTGTCCACTAATGCGTGGGACCCTGGCTCCATCATGTTCGTTATCATGAACTTAATTTGACATAAAGTAAGTTAACGTCTCATTAATGTGTATCTGTGACGTGACTGGTCAGTATATATTGACGGCAAAAACGGACCCAGTTAGCTTATAAGTAGGTACGGTAAAGTAAAGAATATGAATATACAAATAGTCACACGGCCGTGTCATATCCATGTATAGCAATGAAATTAACTTCTTGCTTAATATCATGTTATATTTTTTTACCAGTGCTTATCTACAGCTTCGTCCAGCTTGGAAACGTACTATTTCCTCCGCTTACTCTCCTATGTGTAAGATCCACCGTACAGCTAAGGAAATGTGGTGTATTCTAATATTATTATTATTTTTGTTATACCAAAGTCTAATTACAAATAATCATTAATGTTATCAGATTACTCTCAATTAGGAAAAGATGTAGTTGCCTCCCGCCTCGCCAAGAAATGCCTTTGACATCGATTAGTGGTCTCTAACTTAGTCATAGATCAACCAATATTAATTTATATAAAAAAAACATTGCAACAGTTAATATTGTAATGTCATAAAGAACTATGTGCTTTAATTGTCATTTTTCACGTAAATCAACTGGAAACGACGTTCGATTAGAACCAGGGCTGCATTAAGTGATATATAATAATCACAGACAATAAAATGCTGTGAAATAATCATACAATAATTATGACAGCGCTGTTTACTAAAAGCACTGTAAAGTCCACAAATTAGAACGAGCAGTGGTCGAGGTCGCTCGATGTACATAAAAAATGCAGGCGTATCGACCAGACAGACACGCGACGTGCTTCGGGTACACCTCTATGACACGTTATATAGTACTAACATTAAATTTCGGCATATTAGCTTTTGTTCTCCATATAGTTAATTATTTGTCTGTAAGTATGCGTATGTATGAATTTCGGAGTTGATTAGGTAGAGTGAGGAGCTTACAGTGGAGATGCTTAAACCTACCGTCCCCACTTGGGGAAGTCGAATATTTAATATTTTCATTTGTTCGCTCTGACGTCGAGAGAAAGAGCGACATTGGGTTTCGCCACTAAATACGCAAAGCCTCCACAATTCGGCGAAAAATGGGGAATGCAAGTTTCTTTAACAATACAGATAAAAATGAGACTAATTTTGTTCTTGGAAATCCTACAAATCCCACTTTACAATTATCATAAACGCTCATGCAAAAACTTTATCGACATATGTTCCCAACCCCACATACATAAGTAATTTTTGAGGCCGTTCGTGGCGCAGCGACACAAGGGCGTGACTGTAACGTGACGGTTGTGGGTTCGATCCCCACTCAAGGAAGTGAAATATTTATTTACGTTTATATTTCCATTTTTTCGCTCTGGTGAGGAGGTAACCCGCGGCGTTGAATTCTGCCACTCAACACGCCATACCTTCAGAATTCAACAGAAAGTGGAGAACGGTGTGTTTCACACTAGGTTCCCTCTGCCTACCGATGCGTGATACAGCGAGTTGATTTAATTTACATAAGTAATTAATTAAATAAACAATTAAAATATCAGAGCAAATTCGAGTATTTTAATATTTAAGTAAATTAATTTAGACCAATATTGAAATAGTTCTCACCAGCGACACCTGTGCGACGTATTTAGAACTAACAAGATACCTGAGTGGGCTAAAATACCAATCTTAGTAATCTAGATCTTGACTTAATACCTTAAAAATCCGTAAGACTTAATTGCGGCCGCGGCGCTAAAGGTGTTTAATCATACATATATATTACTTTTTATTATTACTATATTACTTTTTCACGTTATTTTCTTTACACTAATATCAGTTCATTGAAATGGTACATTTTTTTAGCTTTAGCTTGCGTTCTCAGAGGACCCAAATTTATTTATTTTATGTGTAGGGGGTCAACATTGAAGCTTTTTAAAGGTATATGTAGTACGATTTCTGTTAGGAGAAACAAAGACAAGCTTGTAACGCCTAGCTATCGCCTCCAAAAAGTAAATAAATCCTTTTTTGTGTTGTAAATTAGCCACTGCAGAAATTTAAAATAAATGCAAAAACAACGTTAACTAGGAAAGCTTATTATACTGTCCAAGAATATTTTGAAAGATAAATGTGTTTTTAATTCGAGGAAATGAAAATATTCATCCTCTCGAGTGAGAATTTAACCCATAATCGTCACGTTCACAGTCAGACGCTCGCTGCGCCGCAGTGCCAGCTAAGTCCAGCTCAAAAAACGTCTGAAGTCTAGTAATTGTCTCAAAGGCAAACACACAGATATACAAAAAATATGGAATCACATCAAATTCATACGGTTCTGTCCTATTATAGCATTATTTCTATAATATATGGTCAAATGACTATATATTTGTATTGTTATGGAAGAGTAGGTTCCGTATTCGTCCCCCCCCCTCGACTAGTGGTCACGTTCGTTGCGCAAGTGACACTTGTCATTAAGTTTATGATATGTCACTAGGTAACTTGGAGCGGAACGTGACGGTTAATATAGACATGTGGCTGATTAGAGCTTGAAGAGATCTGTTTTTTGCTTAAGGTAAAAAAATAATATTTTGTTGGTTTCATACTAAACAAATACCCTACGGAGATATATTGATACTTTTATTACTGGTACTTAGTCCTCTATAGTAGGCAAAGCATGGCGTTAAACTCTACCAGTGCCGACTGGCAGGGTGCTCAGTGCAGTGTTATTGAAGTTATTAGAAATTGACAAATATGTGTGTTTATGTAGATGTTACATAATAGGTGGCGCTGTAATTACGAGGACGTCATTTGATATTGTCTCCATTACCGATTGTATTAAGTGGCGGTAGGGTCTGGGGGGTCTGTTCCGGTGGACTTCCAATAAAAGTACAAACGACGCGGCACCCGGGCCCATTACGTTCTTAGATTTAGTCAATACTATTAGTACTATTAGAATTAGTATTTAAATATTGTAACTACGAGTGTACATAGAATTGATTTGTGTAGAACAAGAGTAAATAAAGTCATTGTAAAAGCTGGACTTTGTGACTGATTTGCTGGTTCATCCGACAATGGATAGTCAATATTTGTGTAAATTCCTTTTACCTGAAATCCTTTTAAATAAACAATGGAGAATGAATTCTTTTATTTACTCGCTCTCGTAGAACGAAGCGCGGCGTTGAGTTTCCCCACTCCACACGCAATGTCTCGAAACAGCACTACACGCGGAACATCGTGCAGGGTGAAGCCAATAAAAGTTTAATCAAAATATTTGCATAAATATTGGCGTCACGCTGTATCCCGCACACAGCAGGGTAGGCTGAGGGAACCTAGTGTTAAGACTCAGTTACTCTTTTCATTTCTCTGTCAAAAACACCAAATATAAACAATGACGGCTCTAAATATAATTTAAGTAACGTAATATTATCCTTGTTAAGTTATTACATTTTTTTTCTTATTTAGCACAACCGGGGAGTCCTCATGGTATTTGAATGACCTTCCTCCAGTATCATTGATACATTTTCATATGTTTCAAATATGTTTTTTTTAAACAACAAGTGTTTTATATATACAAAAAAAATACTTCACAATACACTATAAGTTTTATATACTACATGGCATTGGCTTTGTGGCTTTGTGGAGTGGCCCATTCAGAAAGGCAAAACAAATAAAAACATTAAATTTTCTAAGTATATTTTATTGCAAAAGGTCCATTAACAATAGTGTTTAGTCGACTGCGCGCGAAATAAACTCATTTGATCAGAACTACACTACGGAGCTATATACAAAAGTAAAAAAAACCAGGTACATGCGTAAGAAGACTTGCCTCCATGCGTATACATAGGAGATAAAGAAAAACCTAAAATAACTAATAGCAAGTATATACATATACATATTTCAATACATCCCGAACCCAATGAAGCAATACATTATAAAAAACAACAAATCAGCCTTTTTCTTGAAAATTTCTTTTACAAAATGTTTATTTCGAACTACCATATTTTTACCATACTTTTGTATTACTATAAAAATATAAAATTTATTACAATTAGTAGCTTCTATTTGGCAATAGCGCTTACTATTTCCACCCAAGATCGAAAACATACATACGTTAAAACTAACCTATACTAAATCACATAATACCAACCGTGACTAAATAAAGCCTTACTTCTTCGACATTCGGTTACAAGAAAATCTTCTTTTCAGATTTCTTTGGGGAAATGTCTACGGACCTTCCACTATTACAGGCTTGCAACTCAAATGATGGTATTTTTACCATATTTCATTTGCAAGGGTATTTGCTTTTTATAGATTTTTCTTAAACACCGAATGTCTCCTGAACATAATTTTACCAGATCTTGGAGTGAATGTGTCCAAGTCCATGGTAGCCGTCGTGGAGTCCACCTCCATAGTATCCGGATGATATACCTCCTCCAATTCCTGAGGCTATTCCACCACCAATTATGGATTTGATGACCGGTACGCCAACAGGTTGCGCTACTGGTACTGCTACTGGCCTGGCTACTGGTACTGGGTACGGTGCGGGTACAGGTATACCGACCTACAAATTAAAATGTAGTAAATGATTTTAATATCATTCTTAATATAAATATTAGGAAATATAATCTCACTTAATTACCTACTCAATATATTTATTAATTTATGAAAAATTGTAAAATTAATATAACGTTGAAAAATGTTTTTTTATTGAAAGTTTTCAAAAAATGGATTTCAAATTGAATTAGGCTTATTTGTAACTAACCTGTTTCACTATTGGTACAGGAACAGCATGAGGCACGGGCACTGGAACAGGTCTGTCGACTGGTACCGCCACTGGCTTCTCAACGGCAACAGGATACGGTCTTGGCACTGCTACGGCATAAGGACGGTCTACTGGCACAGGGACGGCTACCTGTTTTTTTAAAGAATACAATATTATTACAAGCTCATATTATTTCACTAGAGTTTCTTGAAATTATACTTTAAACATTTTTTAAGAATATTAGCTATAATTTAAAGGAAATGGGGACCGGAGTGCTTAACGCTAGGTTCCGTCTGCCTACTCTACTACATGCGGGATGCTAAAGCAGTAAAGCTTGTGGAGCTGAAATAATTAAAGCAATGTTTTTCACTAAATACATAGAGTTTAACTAAATAGTTAAAAAATTAAAATTACCTTCACAGGTACAGGATAAGGCCTGTCAACAGCAACTGGGTAAGGTGCAGGCACTGGAACTCCAATATGTTTTGTCACTGTAGTATGTACGTCCGCGCCCACGATAGCTCCAGAAGATAAGCCGAGACCTCCAGCGAGGCCAATTGCAGACCCTATACCATATCCAGATGACAATGCTCCACCATACCCGTAGCCCCCACCGATACCGTATCCATGGGAAATTAGAGGTCCACCCAGATGTCCAACTAGGCCGCTACGTTTTTGGACGACTTTGCTGGGTTCAGCCAGAACCGTAGAAGTCATAAAGAGGATTGTAATCTGAAAAATATATATTGTTTATTAATATGAGTTTTAGATTTACATTTTGTGAGGCAGTTAAGACGAGACAGTCTAATGAACGAAATTTGAGATGTGCATGGGGAACAGAGTATCTTACCAGATTTCTTCTTACCCTCCACATGCGGGATAAAACGTAAAGTTACAAAAATCAGACCATAATTTGGGGCAATAGATTTGACTTTTTTATACTATAAGAAATTGGAAATGGAACGCAGTTACAATTAAGACACTTCCGTTTTCCACTTTCCACCGATGATTTGAATTTCGATTTCATAAGTTTATAAAAGTATTATATAGATAACCATACTCAATTATTAACTAATTTTCCCAAAAACACTTAAATAATATAAATCCCTCAACAAGCAAAATTAAGAAATATATCATTACCAAGTACGCAAAGAGCGTGAACGTAAACAAAAAAATCATATGAATTAATTATTATCGAACAATCGGACTCACTTTTCCCCGTTACGTGACTACGTCACGTCGCTTATAAATCAGACATGCATTAAACATAGTTTGTCGAAATAAGCCGCGTGTTTAGCGTGTTAATGAGGGTATGGGGCAGGTTATGGAAGTTTATGCAAGTGTCGTCATATTTTGTTATTATTTTTATTTTCAATAGTTATGAATTATTGATTAAGTTCCGTTCTTCCGATCACCAAAAGTTGAGTGGTGGACATGAAGTTAGGTAATGCGTACGGGAAATTAATTAGTTGTATAAATTAATATAAAATAATGGTTTTTTTGAGGCCAGCCGTGGCGCAGGTACACAAAGTGTGCCTGTAAATGAAACTGATTGTGGGTTCGATCCTCCTCAAGGAAATGAATTTATTTAATTTATATTTTCATTTCTTCGCTCTGGTGTCAAGGCAAAGCGTAGCGTTGAGTTGCGCCACTCAACACACAATGCCCCTGGAATACGGTTCCCCTTGCCTTGGACTACCCGCCTGTGAGCACGATATAGCGTGAAGCTAATTGATTTTATTTATTTCTAATTTGCACACTCGTTTATTTTTTGATCAATGGGCAAACAAAACCTAGTGATATGACATGACTAGTGTAGCACCACACCACACTGTACGCGACAATGGCGGCTCCGAAAAAATATAGTATTCTTACGAGGTTTTGTTTCATTCTATACGCTACTTTTAAAATTAGTAGTAAAAATAATATAAAAAAATCTCTTTTTATAGATAAAGAAAATGACATTAAACTAAAGGTTAATAATTATTACTTTAGTCAAAAGTTGTATTGCAATTTGTCTTTTTATCGGAGCGAGGAAATGTGAATAGTTCATTCCCCGGAGTAAGAATCGTCCCCGCAACCCTCGCGTTTACAGTGAGACGCTGAGCCACTGCGCTACGCCGGCCTCAACATTGTAATACTATATATTGTTTCCTAAGTGTGGAATAACACTTTAAAATGTCAAAAATATTCTAATAATTACAATACATTTGGCACAATTGCAAAAGTTTACTCATTACAATTAATACATTTGTTTTGCGATGTTATTTAATAAAGTCAATTAATATACGCGGTGTTACGAAAGTGAGCCCCGTGGATTCATTTAACACAGATCAACAAGTGTTATTATAAGCTTTAGCCTAATTAGCTATAGGTACAACCTACGTTAGGAAAACTATCTATAATTTTTGTATACCATAGAATGTTGTATACTAAAGTAAATCTTTGAAATATGTATAAGAAAAAAATATATTAATTACAATTCAGTTCATTTCCTTTTATGTGGCTTTTCAAAAATATTTGTGTAGTTTGTGAAACTTCTACTTTTCTCTTACTTTCCTTCTATAAAATCAAATATATACTTTATATTATTTTTACCGCTTTTATTATGTCGACTTTTAACGGAGTAACTAGAAAAACAAACAAAAAACTGAGTTAGATTCACTTATTGTGTTTTATCTTAGGCTTATAATGCTTTTCTGATGATGGAGCCAGGATTTGTTTAGAGGAACTCTTCAAAGGTTACGAGTAGATCAATCGAGCCCATTTAATTTACATCTTCCAGCGAATCGTATTTGTTTTTAAGCGACATATTTTGTATTGTTTCTTTTTGGGGGATACAAAACTGCCCACTGCCTTCCGAACCGGTGGTAGCTTTTTGTTCATATGTTCATTCGACGATACAAAAGTGCTTAAAATAATTGCCTTTTAGAATAAAGAATATTTTGAATTTGAATTTGATGTGCATCTTAGTCCTTTAGGATTTTAAATTTTTCAAATAGTTGATTGTAAAATATTATTATAACTAACATATACGTGAAATAATTTTCAATTATTTTTTGTTAAGATATTGTTTGCTTCATTAACTGGTCTAAGGCTATTGATAATCTTGCAGCAACAGACATTTTAATTAAATCAAATAGCAAACAAACAGACACGACTTAATTGGTTTTGGTATTTATATAAACGATATTTTTATATATAGCTATTATGCAAGCAGAAATACGATTAGTAAAACAATGAATATTTCGGCAAAAAAAAATTGTCATCTAATAAGATTTTATATGTTAAGATAACTAAACGTTTTTTTTAAAATTTTATATAATAATTTCATTTAGTGCGCAAAAAGTGATAACCAAATTTTTGAGCAAATTATCAAACAATAAAACCCTTTCGTTTCTCGCACCTTATGTGTGTATGTATGTATGTGTAAAACAAACAAACTTACAAAAGTCTTCATTTTCACAAGACGGCACTGTGAGTTGCACGGACTGTACCTCCGCACTCCCGCCCGGGACTTATATACTAAGTCAAATGCCCCACTCGAGTAGCCGCTACTGGCGAATGCAATTGCTTTTGTTGTTGACGTTGTCGGTGTTTATTTGGTGTTTTGAATGCGAAAAATCGATATAGGTATCATTTTGCGATTATTTTCATTAAATATTGAAGTTGAAAATATATATTAATTAGAGATTTTCTTCGATAACCTCAAAAATGTAAGGAAAAGCAATTTCACTCTTTTTCCCTATCGCTGGGTAGGTAGAAGAAATCCATTGTATGGACATTCCGTTCCCCATGTACATTTTATATCTATAGCAAATAAGTAAAAATAGATTAAATATAATAATTTCTTCGAATGGAGAACGAACTCATGACCATCGCGTTTATGAAGCAGCCACGCTGGTAGTTGGTACGCTTGTTATGTAACAATAGTCATTAGGTACTACAATACAGAGGCAAGCTGGGAGCAAGTGTCAAGAAGACATTCCGTTCCCAACTTTCTGCTGTATTTTTAAGGCATTGCGTGTTAGGTGGCGCTACTATATGTCACGCTTTATTTCGTTACCAGATGAGAAAATGAAAATATTCAATATTTCATTTCGCGAATGGGAATTGACCTTACAGCTTGTCGCGTGTAAGTTTGTTCTCCTTCACTACAACTGGCCTCAAAAGATCTATTTAATACAAGTTTGATCAAATGTGACACAAATGGTATTTTACGGAAATTCTGAGTGTCCAGGACTACCCCTGGATTCTAATTTCACATTCCGCCATCCAATACGCAGGTATTTACATGTGTTCTTAACATCATAGCACAACTAATATTTTTTAAAAATCAAATGTAGTATACGAGTAGGCATTGCACCCCCGCAGAGAATTGAGACATTCATTTATATATTCGGAACGAAATCCCCGTGTGGGGTCTAATTTACAAACATCGCATATGCGAGTAGTCAGCCCCCGTTCCTGTTGTAAGTAACAATAAATGTTTGAGAAATAGTTAAATCATTTCTTAAAAATATATTTCTTACCAAAGCTGTTACAGGAATGTAATGGATTGATTAAATACTTATGTAAGTGTTGATATTATCATGCCTTCTTTGAGCGAGATGTAATATCCGCTGAGGTTGCTGCTGTAGGTTGCTGCAGTTTTTTTTTACAAAATGATATAATGACTCAAGAAATATATATTTTCTACTTATCGTTGGCGGCAACTTTGTTTCGTAAAATGGAAAAATCCCGATTTACCCGTTTTCGTATGAATTTTCAAAAATGCTTTTTTAATACTCCCATACACGCCTAGCTAAATTTCAACTTTTCAAGTAGAGTATTTTCTTCTGCGCATTGTTGAAATTCAATTTCATTTTTTTTCTTCTATTAAATAAGGGCTTCTCTAGTTAACATTAAAAAAAATATTTAAAAAAAATTTACAAAAGTTCAAACCAAACAAATAAATAAATAATTTAAAGTGCAAAATGTGTTCAAATTTGATAAAAAACTTATAAACGAATACAGTCAATAAGTTGCTTTATATATTGTAACAAAAAAAGAAAAATAAATATATATTGATGTTTGTTATATTATACGTTGATATTGACCCCCGACTCCATCTACGTACGTTGCCAAAAATGACGACAACTAAGGGTTAATAGACATAAACATTTGTATAATCAAACCATTAGCATTACTATGGTGTTCAAATATAGTATTTCACAACATAATACAATAATACCTCGTAATATAGAGCGCGGCGGCGGCGAGAGGTCGGGCTGCTCATGGGCTGGGTAAAATAATTTTGCTTTGGTTCACAATCGCTTCCTGGCGGCGATAAAGGATTGCGATAGAGAGGACTTAATTGTACTTGTGGCTTGGGCAGAGCTTTTTGTAACTGTCAACTTTTGTTATTAAAACTTATAGGTTATAGAAATTGAAAAATTATATGATATTTATCATCCTTTTCCAATTACTTAAAATCTTACAAATTTAAAAGTTATTTGAAATGGATGTTTATTCCGTTTTAGCGCATAAACTACTGAAAGAATTTAAATAAATTTGGAATATAGAAAGTTAATACATTAGAATACCACGAAGGCTATTATTTGTGCAAAAAAATGTATCATTTGCCTATAATTTAGTGAGAAGCTTAAGCGGAGGAAGCCGGGAGGGGGTCGCTACTTACTTACTAAAAAGAACAACTTCATACTGTATCCCGCTTTAAGTAGAATGGGCAGAAGGAACCTAGTGTTTGAATTCTCCGTTTCCCACTATCTTTCTAAGTTCCAAGTTGTTTTCTTCAGACGTACATTATGTTCTTAGTAATAAAGCCACACCCTGAGCAACATAATACAGTAAATATAGGTAATTAGGATATCTGGGTAGAGTATGTTACGTTATATGTGCCTAATACTTATGTAACCCTAGAACTTAATATCTGGTGCATTTACTACATACATAGGTGGGTTATATCCTACGTGTAGAGTAACATCAAACCAACCCCCCATCGAATATGTTGCCGAGCCCCGTAGGGGGCGCCCATACCGTCGTCGACTTCCTCACAAGCAGCCACATAGTGCTTGCATTTCTTCAGAGATAGAGTACCCTCTTCCCTACCGGCGGGTAGGCAAAGTGATCCATGTTCTGAACCTAGTGTCAAGGCTCTCCGCAATTCCAGAGGCGTTGCGTGTCACATCAACATATTGCATCATATTTGATACATTTTTATATTCATTTAAGCAAGTTTTTGTATCACTTACAATATTCAGTATTGTTCAATAGTACAAATACTAAGCGGCAAGGAAGGTGGGCGGAACCCAAAGGAACTTACACAAGCTGCAGCTGCAGTAAGCAGTTCTAACTAGATCTGTGCATTTACTAGTATAGAGGCCAGTCGTGGCGCAGAGGTACAGGCGTATGACTTTAAACTCGAAAGGTTGTGGGTTCGATTCCCAGCCAAAGAAAAGAAATATTATATATTTTCTTTTCTTCGCTCTGCGTAGCAAGGCATGTGTTTTATACGGCCATTGTTATATATTTATTAAAGCAAGAATAGGCAGTCATCTGCCCAGATGCGCAAGTTCAAAAAAATACTTAATTTCACTTGACAGATACTTAGATTGTTACAATTTTTTTATTAATTTATATGATTTAAATAAAAACAAATACAGATTAATTAATGCATGCAGTGATGCAACTTGTCCTTACAAGCTATATGTAAGTCCCAGCTAATTTGCATATTGACTTTGCAACTATTAGATTCATAAATTAAACTTCTTGAAAGGACCTCTGTTTCCCACAGAGCTGCTCCATATTTGATGGCAAGAGCAAAACGACTTAAAATATCTGGATTTTCTGAGCCAATTTAGATTTTGTGCAGAATAAAAGAAGGATTAGATCAGAAGGAAACGAAATCATAGTTTGTAATTATCCTCAGTAGTCCACTTTCTACTGATTTGTGTTCAAGGACGCTATTTTGTTTACTTTATCCTTTGCACTATTACTTTATACGTGGTATGCTTCAATTGCTTTGAGTTAGGCGCACCGTGGCATGCACAAATTACCCGCTTCAAATCAGGTAGATTTCGTGGGTTCAATCGTTATTTAGAGAGATGGATATATTGACATTAATCAGTTTTTTTTCAGTATAATGACATACTGTGGTGTCAGAGTGGTAAGAAATTTCTAAAAATGGCATTATTTTATATTTACTTTTATTGGTTTTTTTCAGAATTGCAGCCGCCCGGATAAAAGTGTGTTCGAAGTGACTATCACTTCGAACACACCCATGGAGTACTTAAACCGTATAACACATCTGTATTTGCAGCTGATACTTACACCGTAAATAAATCATTGAAATGATTTACCTGTTCCATTTAATTATAACTTTACACATTAGATGTATGTTTGTAGGTAATACATGATTCATTACACGGACGCTACTGCTATTTGAAGAATTTATGGCGAATATTCCAAAATACTCAATTATAGCTCTAAATGTAAAGGAATATGACTTAAAATTGAATATTTAATTAGAAAATTTAGTATCTCAGTTAGGGTAAGTTAGTTTTTTGTGACATTTTCTCTATGACGCAACAAGGCGTGTTACGTGCTCGGTCAAATCTAGTCCTATAGGTGAGCTATACTTAGATAACACTTCATTAATTCTAACTAGTTCTACTTCATTTTTTAAGTGTCAAATCAACGTAACTCGGGTGACATAAACATTGCTGAAGAAGAGAGAACAAGTAAGAACATACAGGAGACCAGCATGAATGTACTATTTTTTTAGATCACACTTTAATTTCCGCCCAATTTTCGAAACATTGCGTCTTAAGTGGGCGGATCTCAACGCCTGAGTGTCGTAACTCGACGCCAGGCCTTTTCGCCAACACGAAAAGAAGTTTCATTCCTCCGCACCACAAGTGTTGCTATTTCAGACAAACGCTGAGCTGCTGCGCCACTCTCGTGGCGCCTCTGTTGTCATATCATATTTTGATGAATCTCTTTAAGTTTAAATTACTAGAAAAGCAATTTGCGTCTAAAGTAGATGGAAATTAAACAAGATATGTATTTAAAAAATATGTTTGAATATATATTTTTAAATCTAACGTGAGTAAATTTACACGCTGGATCCCGGATATCGCGGGAAAGGTAGACCTGGGAACCCAGTATTAGAGTAAATTAATACGTTCTTTTAATTATCGGTGCAGTATCATACAAGTATAATTAAAATTAGGTCTACGGTTGCCACGACCTAGGATACAGAATGAGTCATATATTGCTAACACTATGACATAATGCTAATACCGCGGCTTATCGGGGCATCTCTATTCTAAGGTATTCGAAAGCGATCAAACCAAGGCTGTGACGATAGTTAAGTTGGAATGATCAATTATATATACATTGTGATAGATTTGAAGTTAATTTGTAATTTTAGATAAATTATATTTTTAAATGACACTTTGTAATAAGTTTTAACACTGTTTGAAGTACATCAAGGTTTTTGGGGTTCCGTGCTTTAGAAAAAGAAAACGGAACCCTTGTTGGATCATTTTCTTGATCGCCTAACCGTCTGCCATTTATCTTGAGATCGCGTGGATGCATCAAATTGAAATTATATTAAATATTCAGGTCTACGGTCTCACGGGGTCCTCTAACGCCCGATGTTAATAATGTATCTCCTATCTCCAGTTAACGTCAATCTTGGATTTTTCCACATATCTATACAATCTCTAATCTGCATGCCAATAACCAATCCGGGTAATGTCAACTTCGTGTCGTCAGCAGTGGATAGCAGGGCCTTCCCTGCAGTAACGAAACTTTCGTTTTACGTATCTTTTTTAAATTAACAAAATCCTAATATATATATTATTATATTTAAATTTAATTATTATTACTTATAAAAGTCCTATAAAAACTATTTTTAATAAAATAATAAATCTTTAAGGTCCAAAATATTAAAAAAAAATAAAAATTAATCATATTAACACTTTTTAAATTTTAATGCAATATGCTTAGGTGCGTACAATGGAACTCGAACATGTCATTTTGAAGCGTATGTTTTTATAATATAAAAATTAATTGTTAGTTTTAAAATACTTTATTCATAACCCATTTTCATGTATAAAATATTAGGCATAACTTGAAACGCTATAAAATAACAAGTAAACTGAACTAAAGATAATTAAGTACTAAAATACTTTTACGATGGAGTCCGGCATAGTAAGGTAAGGTAATCGTATGTATTCATAATTTTGTTTATTAAGATAAAATATATATATCAGGGAAGCAGATTATTTAAGTTGCCAGTTGTCAAAACCAGATGGCGTTGCCTGTCACTCTGACGTGACACCGATCGATGACAATCACATAAAACGAAACGCACGGACGAACGCTCAGTCGAGGCTCTACCACGGCTCAGAGTACTACTCGTGCTCCATCGCTGGCCAACCTCGACTACACCAATTACAAATGTGGTTAAGACCTATTTGCAATTGTACTGGGCTGGAGCAGTGAAAGGCGAGTGGTTAGTACTGTAAAGGGACCCTTAAGCCTACTGAAGTGGTCACATGTCCACGGCACTGCTCCAAGCTTCACGTCAAGAGTAAGATAGCATTTCTTATAATTACCACGCCCGAAAACCCACGTCTAACTAGAAGTACGATGTCGGTCATATCTGTCTACATCGGCAAGTGGAATCGGCCTCAAGCACCTTATTCTCCAACATTATAAGTGGGATCGGAACAAGCTCCGGTCCCCATCACCTTATTCTCCGACATATGATTTTTGCGAGTACGCCTCTATCTAATTTTTCCAATTCATAATAATATTAAGTAATATCGTCTTGTTTGGCTATTTCATATTGTTTATTGTTACATTGTATAACAAAGAATACAATTTGAGATTAAGTGCAAGATTATTATTTTAACTTAT
Source organism: Heliconius nattereri (assembly GCA_013403645.1). Lineage (NCBI taxonomy): Eukaryota > Metazoa > Arthropoda > Insecta > Lepidoptera > Nymphalidae > Heliconius > Heliconius nattereri. Next base: position 211,163 of record JAAIXI010000218.1, read on the forward strand.
ATTGATGAATGCTTTATTGAACAATGAAGTAATAAATACTTTATTTTTTTTAGTAAAAACAAAACAGTGATGGTCACCATTGCAAGAAATTCACCAAATATTTTGTAGCTTATAAGAAATGTATGGAGAATAAAGCTGTTAAAATTACAAAACATGGAGCTCAAATTAAAAAAAAAAAAATTATATAAGAAGAGACAAATAAAAAAATAGGTTACATTTTTTTAATAATAAAAAAATTACAATAGACATTGTTTCCCTTATTCGCACCCCGAAAAACAAGTAAAACTATGATTAACAAACAATCTTCTCACTTCTTAAGTAATTAATAAATGTAAAATATTTAACTTTCGATTCATCTTATAAAGTTATTATTTATGTCCCTTCTGTGATATCTTATATTGCAGTGCTGTCCTCACTATCTATCATGTCATGAAGGTATCAGGGCCGGTTTTAGCGAAATTTTTTCGGCGCCCCCTAACTACATTTCAATAATATACAAAACAGGGAATGAGTACAACGAAATAACCATGTATTTAAAAAAAAAAATTACAAAAACTAATAAAATTTCACTTCTTCTAGCCTTTCTATCTGCGAACTCTTTTATTGGGCATTCAAAGTCTATGTTTTCTGCAATTTTATTTTCAAAGTTGATAAATATTTCAATGATGATGACTTTGTTTTCTTTTTTAGATATCAAAGACGACGATGACTTTATTTTTTTTTTAAATCTTAGACAATTTCAAGACATCTTTGCGCAAAGCACCCTAAACGGGCGACTACGGCGCCCTTTTTATCCGGCGCCCCTGGGCGGTCGCCCAGGCTCGCCCTACCCTAACGCCGCTAGTGGAAGGTATTTCCATTCTTGGTACTTCCTCCAAATTAAGATCTTTGCAAACGGAGTGAAATTGTATTGCAAATGTTCTAAAAATATAAAAATTGTATATTAGGTATGTAATTAATAAATACTAATAAGTTTAATACTATTTACATTATACTAATAAATAGTAATCACTTTTTTTTAATTTGGTCTGTACCATATTTCCCATACCATTTATTTTTAAACTTTTATATTCTGTCTCTAAACCTAAGGATAAATAATATATAAACCAGTTAATTTTACAAATCTTATACATCTTATTTACTAATAGTAGGTTAACATAATACCTTTTTATTATATTCCTGGTTTAATATATGTTTGCTTGCAGCTTTGCTTTAGTACTTGGATTAAGAACTTGTATTTATAAATATGGCCTATTTGGTACTTTACTTCCATTGATTACCATAATGTTTTGCATCACATTTTGATGCCTATAATAACATATAAAATATTATTTTACAAATATATAAGATAGTAATTTAGAAAATCACCAACCGAAATTAATAAGCCCAGAGCTCAAATTAAGAAAAGAAATGGTAATTAGTAACTGAGATTAAATATACAAAAAAAGTTTCCATAATTTGCCTGCTTTTGTAAAGAAAACTATAAAACTTAAGAATACTCACATGATGAGTAAACACATAGGCATGAGAGTGCAATCAATTGCAGCAATAACTCCAGGAAAGCCACCAACTTGAAAGATTTTTTTTAGCACTCTCTTGATATATTTTTATATGCTCACTGCATAAGTATATTTGTAATTGCTGACAGTGACTACATAACACTATCATTACTATCACTCGAAGAAATGTCACTCCACATATTTATTTACTTTCTAAATAAAATATAATATAAATTCAATCTTGCAATCCGGGGATATGATAAAGTAAACCCCCAAATATGTCGGATCGCAGTTAGCTGTCATGTTTGCTATCCAACGTAATGTCAAAATCGACAGATCGCTTATTGGCACGCACAAGCTGTCATTTTCTTACAAAGTTCCCTCTTAATCTCCAGTTAGTCCTCCCAACGATAGATTGAAGTTAAAGATTGAAAATGAAGTACTTCGATTGGTTATTGGTAAGCTAAACTCAAAAAATAGATTGATATTTCAAACTATGGTTGCAATTTATGGAGTAGGATTGATTGGGCATTGGGCGTAAGTCAACGCAACCAAAAAATACGATCGTTTATACATCGTTTACCGAACCAACATTTATAAAATGGGTACGAAGTGAGAGCTTATAATACAAAAACAAGGATTGATGATTTCATCGTTTCTAGGTTCCTTTATGAGATCTCGAGATAAATGGTCATGACAGATGGACGGTTATAAGACAAGATACAACCAAGTGATCCTCTAAGGGTTCCGTTTTCACCTTTTGAGGTACAGAATCCTCAAATCATTTCATGATAAGAATTATTATTATAGTATTCTCTCCCTGGTAACAAGACAAAGCAGCGTTGACCTCCACCACTCCACATCTAATATCTCCGTATTTTTACGTTTCGTAGGGAACAATCTTCAATAGTAGGTTCCTTCTATTCTGCTATTTGCGGAACACAAAAAGAAGCTTAACATATCAATTTAATATAGAAAATTAAATTTAAAACAATTTTAATTTCATATCAATTAACTTAGTTATTTATAATCTTATAGCACACAGCGGTGCCTGTTTTCCCACACAGCGGTGTGCACAATGAGGTTCCCAGACTCCTATATTAACATTGAATGTGCTATAGTAATATTGTGTCAGTTGGTTAACAAAAGAGGTTTTTGTTTTTCTTTAAACTTTAAGGTATTGGCGTTTCACAAGTTGCTATTCTGTTGTTAGGAATTGGTAGGACCTTGGGCGCGTGGTGATTGTGCAGATCTTAATACGAGTGTATAAGAGCGTTGAGGGCAGTCGTGGCGCAGGGTGTGTGACTGTAAACGCGATTGGTTGAGGGATCGACGCCCACTAGAGGAAATTATCGATTGTTTATTTATATTTTTATTTCTGCGCTTTGGGACCAAAGCAAAAATCCGGCGTTGGGTTCCGCTATTCAAAATACAGTGCCTCGAAAAAGTTGACGGAAAGTGGGGAACGGAGTGTCTTAACACTAGGTTCCCTTTGCCTACCCTGCTGTGTGCGGAATACAGCGTGAACATGATGTATTTTTTATGTATAGTCGTCGTCGTTAACTTAGAAATACTAGTTAGGTAGTTAAAGTTGAAGCTAGCTGAAGTCAGTCATCGTGCAAGAGCACAATCGTGTGATTGTAATCGTGACAGGTCATATTTCATATTTTTATTTCATCGCTCTGGCAAAGAGGTAAAGCGCGGCGTTGAGTTTCGGAACTTAACACACAATACATCCAAAATTAGGCGGGTAGGGTATTAACTAGCTTGTTTCTTTCTTTATAACATTAAGAAATATAAAACTATGTGAGTAAAACAACACGTGATGACTTCCGGCGGCAGGTTACGTAGGAATGTCCCTCTGTCCGCTAATATTGTTAGACTTCCCGAATTGCTTGTTTATTATTTTTACACCCAAACAGGTTTATTATAAACTGGGTTAAATAAGCCGGACTCTATAATCCTATTTTACTTGAAAACAGGTACTTACATAACAAATAACTTTTATATACATACAAGAATCTAATCGGGATAATATAATCTCAAAACGGAGCACGGAGAACGGGAACGGAGTGGTTTATTGAATACTACCGGCCCCCCCGCGGCTTTGTCCGCTTGAACTACATGATTAATCATATAATAAACAGAATTGACAGTCAAATGTACTGATGCCATTGAATAATTTAATTTACTCGTTCAGAAGCAGCCTTAAATGTTAAATTGTTGATTTGAGTAAGGACTTATAATATTCTGTTAAATAATTGTAATGATTGCATATTACAAAAAATACCTAATTGGAGTCGAATAATCCAATATCGAAATCGAGTCCAAGATAATTAATTGAAAGCCTCCTCCTTGTTTTGAAAGTTGGTTAAAAATACAGATTTATCACAAAATATTACAGATTTATTATAAGTATAAGTATAGATATGGATTGCTATATATTTGCAGGCAAACTCATGCCTTGAGTTCATTCAAATCCCGACAACTGTTTTTTTAATGAATCAATATTGATGAAACAATCTTTAGATATTAAGTCGAGTTACAACTAAGCAATTCAATTCAGTACTTTCGGAGATAAACTTGATCATACATACAGACAGACAAGCTTGCTTGACTTGACTTTACTTGCTTGCTGCTTTCTATTATTGTTTTTAAGCGTCCCTCTATCCATTTGAGTCAAAAATACCAAATGTACAGAAAAAATATTTTTATTGTTTTATTATATATACAGACTGGCTCCCCTACGCTAGGGAAAGAGTGAAACATAAGAAAGATAGTAGAGCTTATTTATAATCTATACATAAATCATTCAACAGACATTCCATGGACATTGATGTTGACGTAATTTGAAGAAAAAAGTAGGCTGTCGACCGACTGCTCTCTTTGTGCCAAATAATACAAATTCAAAGAGGTATTGGTGTACGTGCGTCGGGCTTGTTACACCACGTTGTTGTATACGAGTATGTACGTAAAGCTCCTAATTATTTAACGCTTATATACGGATTATAAATCGTGGCGCTCGTCGTGACGTTCCAGTCGAGTACGTGTCGAGACGCGGAGCTCTGCGTCGCACATTGCGTTCCTCCTAGAGCGAGGAAATTAAAATTCATTCTCTCCAGTGAGAATCAAACCCACAACCACCGTGGTCGAAGTCAAGCCCGACGTTGTACCACGACACGACGCGACGGCCTCATTTTTTATTAACAAATTTAGGTTTATAACTGAAAACACACACCACGAATATGCCTGGATTTAAAGGGGGCAATTGAATTGATAGACACTCTTTGTCTAAAAATAGGTTAAAACGGAGAAAACAGAGTGTCTTACCATGAGGCGTTCTGCATAAGCCAGACCAAATCTAATAAGCGAAGGTGTTCTATACATATATAAAGTAATTATATAAAAGACAATTATATATGTAATGTACTATAATAATATATGTTAAATTAGTTATAAATGTTAATAATATAATTAAAAAAAAAAAAAAAATTGTCGGTAGGGGTCTAGGAATCCAACCCCTCTAGTATAAGCTCTTGATATAAGTACAGTTTAAATTGTCCCAAAATTAAGTACGCCACATTAAAAAAAAAAAAAACTTTCATAAAATAAAAAAAGGCACGGGCAACTATGCGCCCGTGGATGTAGCTGTTAAAATTAAAAAAAAAAAAAAAACATGAGATTCCCTTTGCCTACCGTGATACATGCTAGATACAGTCTTATTGTATCAAAACTAAATATCACGGAACAAGCAAAGCCACCCATGGCTGCAAGTTCAGCAATCTCAATTAAACACTTTAAGTAGTACTTATGAATGATTACAATGATTACCTCCCGGTCCCCCGCGTTACGCCAGCGCGCGGTGTTCAGAGTGGATGATGTCATACGTATGTATGCGCAACGTTCTTGGGGATGTTTGAGATGCCGGCGGAGGCGGACGGCGCGGGCGGATGGGGACTCCGCGTTTGGCAACGAGTCAAGCACGTCCGCACTCGCAAGTTAAGAGAAATGGTCGTTTTGTATGCCGCCGACGGCCCGAGCACCGTCCACACGTCAAATTACGATGGACCAATAAATCTTCATTTCATTAAATTAGCGAAATTTCGATATAACTTGGAGAATACAAAGTAAAAATGGAATCAAAAATCTTCATAGTCAGTCTGTTAGTATGATATAAAAAATATCTCTGCGCTTTTTTTAGCATAGCAGAGTAGGCAGAGGGAGCCCAGTATTGTCCACTTTGAGCTAAATTTCGCTGACAACGTATTGTAGACTAGAAAGATCCTGGGGAGATGCGATTTTTTACAAAGATAAAGGAGTCAGTGTAGTGGTAATTGTGGCAGAGGGAGACCTCGGTGCTCCAGAACCATAAGGATCGTTCGTGGAGCATGAATCAAAAGGGTGATGGTAGTGGACGAGACGAGAGAGGTATGCTAAGTTCGTAGTGTTTGGCGCTTCATTATGTCTGGCTTCGCCGCTACGACTTAAAAATAATTATGGAATTTTGCGAGCTATTTTCAGTGATGAAATCTAACTCCTATAGTATATCGCTTTCTTAGTCGTAATTAAATTTAAGGGATTCCCTGTTAAGAACATAGCATAAACAAACATTTGTGCGTGTAAATGACAGTATTGCCGACCAGAAAATTAAAATATAATCTGAATGGAGTCTTGACAGACGGATATTAAAATGATCTTGTGTAGCGAGTCCCAAGTTTCCTCTGCCGACCTCCCCTACCTGATATATGTGGGATACAGCGTAATGCTAAAAAGATGTTGACTTTGAGCAGTCTGTAAGTTTTGGTTTCGATACCCTTTCTCATAATTTTCGAGTATCTACTGCATCTACTCGTAACAAAAAAAAGTCTTCTCTGAATATTCTTCTACTTTCGCTAGTCATTTTTGGAATTCACTACAGTGTATTAAGCCATTAGAAAAATGTATAGACATGAAATTATTAATTTATGTTAAAAACAGCGAATAAAAAATATGTTATATAATTTCATATATCTCTGGTATCATACATTTCTGATTTATGAATGAAATAATATCGATTGGAAATTATTGACTTGATGAATTTTCAAAGTCACAAATGCTCGTAGTATAAACATAGCTGTGCTACGCATGCGCTACTAACCAATATGAATACGCAGCGTTTAATATTACAGAACGATAATATTTTCAATTGTGCAATTATTATTGATAAAAAAAACTTGGTAACTCGCCGTACTCTCACCAGTCCCCTTAAATACGACCCTGAATACCTGCCATACACTCTCTATTTTCTATTTTTCACCCATTCGAAAGACTTAATGACAGGCACACAACGAATTTAAATAATTAAAAAAAAGATAACATCCACCAGAATGAGAATCGAATCCGCAGCCATCGCACCTCTATGCGTAATGAAAAAAATACATAATGTTACATAATACATTACGGGCTCTTACGTTTACATCTAGGCTGAATCTAGACCTGTTTTGCCTTTTAGGCTTATGGTGTAGGGAGTATGTAATATAGTTGAGCTGCTAATACCACCATCAATTTTTGATAAAGATGTTATTTCAATAATGAAGTAAAACGGAACAATAAGTCATTGACTTGTAATATTTTTCATGTACGTTTGTTATATATTCAAACGATGTATATTAGTTCAAATAAAATATTATGTATATCATGTTATTTAATTTAACTTTCATTTACTTACAATATATTATATATTTTAACAATATTACCTTACTGAAAAAGTTGTGAAATTTTGATACTAATATTCTTTTATATATGAAATACCTCTTTGACGTTTGTCTGAGAACACAGAAGAAGTTCAAAATTGTGCGAAAAATGGAAAAAGAATGCTTTAATATTAAGTTACATACATTAATAAGTCGAAGCATGATAAAAAGGTATAGCTTCACGGTTTATCCCATAATAGGGTAGGCAGAGGGAACCCAGTGCTCAGACACTCCGTTCCTCACACACTGCTCAACTTTTACGACATTGCGTGATGAGTGGCGGACGGCGAAAAAAAATATCACTGCCTCGAATGCGAATCGAAACCGTCGCGTTTACAGACCAAGTTCTATTGAAGCATAATGGCGTTGTTTGGTATATCAATAATTTTAGCACACACTGTCATTCATTAATACAGTAATTTTAACAACTTTCCCTAAATACTTTCCATGTGTAGACGTATAGGGGAGCTCCGCCGACATCTCGCGCTCCTACTTCGTGTATAAATACCTTCGCTCTATCACTCTACATCACTTTCCAACAAAGCGTCGATTGATTCGCAGTAGTTATGTCTCGATACCTAGTAAGTTATTATGAGCTTTTATAAGAGTAGCTCTCGTACCAAGTGTACCAAAAGAGTTTGAATGATTAGATTCTAAATCAGTAATTGATATGTCATTTGTTACAGGTACTTCTTGCGCTATGTGTTTTCACAGTACAAGCGAAGTCGGATACTAAGAAGAGAGAGGCGTCAGCATCAGTAATACCTACGAGACACAGCTATTCAGAATATCACAATAAGGTAGCGATACCAATTCCTCACCCAGTGCCAGTTAGTGTTCCTAGACCGGTGCCAGTGACCGTTCCAGTTGGCGTACCAGTAGATAACCCTCGCCCTGTGCCAGTTGCAGTACCACAACCAGTGCCACACATAATCCCCAGGCCCATAGCGGTGCCGGTTAATCGTCCTGTTGCCGTGCCAGTAGCTCAGCCTGTGCCAGTCACAGTCACACAGGGTGTTGGCATCCCTGTACCCCAGCCTTATGCTGTTGGTGTTCCAGCTCCAGTTCCAATAAGAGTACCACAGCCAGTAGCTGTGCCAGTAGCAGCCGTAGCTAGTGGTATAGGAGGCATAGGAGGCTTAGGAGGTGTAGGAGGTTTAGGAGGTGTAGGAGGTTTAGGAGGTATAGGAGGCTTAGGAAGTATAGGACTGGGTTATGGTGGCGGCATTATAAGTGGAATAGGCTCTGGAGTATCCCTTGGAGGTATAGGTTCGATTCCCGTGGGGGTTTCTGTTGGCTCAGTATTACCTGTTGGATTGTCATCCCGGATAGTTTCTCCAGTTATATCGTCAGGATCTATTATTTCTTCAGGCCACGGTTACGGTCACGGCGGATACTATGGACATGGGTACTACGGACATGGACATGGATACCATGGACATTAAAAAATATACCTTAAGTTATTTACCAAAAATATATATATATAACAAACACTGTAAAATTAGTTCTTATAGTTATAATGGTAGATGGGTCCCTTTTTTGTTGATTTGTTAATCTAGTCCGATCTCTAACTTTTACGCATATTATATTATGTAAGACTGAAGTAAAATTAGTGTAAATATTTTTGATATACATATATTAATAATTCATTTGTATCGGATATATGTATGTGTAAGTTTCTTAATATGTTTTGAAATATACCTTGTTTTTAGTTTTAGACATCTTTTTTATTTACGAATAAATGTAGAATTAATATTTGTAATGCCTTGCATTTTATTTTACAGTATTAAAAACACCAGAATTTTTCTTTATAAAACTAAGAAAAGCAAACAACATATTAATCAAAATCTTTAAAATGCAAAGATTTACAAGTAGCTAATTTGTCGATAGTGACCATTATCAGGTGCGTGCGTGCGATTAGTTTGTTGTGATATCATATCAGTGACCATTCTCACTTGGGGCGGGAGTATCGTATCTGGCAATCATCACACTAAAGTGCTAAACATTTATTGTATTTTGAACAAAGTTGCGACAAAATGAAGACAAGTGAGTAAATTTTGGAACAATATTGGTTCACACATTGACTTTTATTTGGACCTAGTGTCGAAAGTCTCTTCTTCAGTTGTTTATGTTCGGGCGCCTGTGATGGTTGTAGTGTATTGCTATAAAACACAATTGCTATTTATTTTAAAGGTCGTTTGTCTATTTGATTTGGAAGGCTTTCAAGTGGCCTGGCAGTCGTGTAGTTAAGGTTTTTAGGTAGGACCTAGCACTTATTAACATTTCTACGTATTGTAGTTGTATTGCTTGTTGGGCGGAGAAACTTTTTGTGGACTTCATAATATGATGTGTCTGCCGCTGTGCTGCGAGATCACCGTGGCACAGCAGCACAGCAGTACAGCGCGACCGCTCCGAGGAATACATTAACATCATTTATCTTCTCTGACAAGATAAAAGACGACGTAGAGTCTAGGCACTCACCACGCTATACCTTTAAAATTACGCGTGTCCTTAAAGTGCGAAAACTTCTTTACACTAGGTTCCTTCTGCCTTCCCTATTATATGCGAGATACAGGTGAAATATAACATCAAGAACCGTTATAGTAGAGCTGCTCATTCTAAACCATATTTAAACAAAACTTTATTTGTATCATTAAGATTAGTTAATGATAACATATCTGCGCCCATTGTTTGCTTGGACAAGGAAATTACCTCATGCTATTTGAAAATTTCATTTCGATTTTTTAAAGACATAGAGGATTGTATTGGTCATTTCAAAAAGATTCCGTTACTGAGCGATTGACAAAAATGATGTATAAACTGACATATTGGATATAGAAAGTCGAAATTTGGCACAAAGGTAGGTCAGGGAGTGTACGGAAGCACTAAAAATTTATCGAAAATCACAACTACAAATGTGATTTTTTTATATTTTTACATCTTTTATAAAACAATAAATTAATCCATTTGTCTAAAAAGTATCATTTTTACGTTCATTTTCTAAAAAGACCATTTTTTGTATTATGGGTGTGTTTATGATTTTCAATTCTCTAATTAATCCATTGATTGAGGGGCATTTATTATTCTACGCTTATTAGAATTTAGAAAGATATCGCTTACTGTAAAGGCTACACAGTGCCACCAAGTCCTGCCCTTGTCTATCTTGGCTCTATCACCAGATCAGCTAAATGATACCATATAGCTGTGTTTTCCTGAGCTAGTGCGCTACTTATAACTACCAAGTAGTAGAACAACTGGAAGTTGATCCACTTCATCAGTTTGAAGTCTTGTTAATAAATATTGAAATAAATATATTTTGAGTTACAGTCTGACGATGGCCTATAATCCTTATAATCTAGATGCAAAGATATATTCTTAAGGCATATATATATATATATATTATGTTTTAATCGAAGCATTATGTTACTGCTATATATGTTTTAATAATTTACAGTGACTTTTATTTTCAGGATTTCCCTTTTCTTTGGAAAATATTCCGAGGCAGACGAGCTTCGTGTGCCTCTCCTTGAAGTTTGGCAGCATCTTATCAGCACTTGTGTTAATTGTAAGTAATTCATTATTGGAAAGAAAAGATTTATCGTTCGACAAAGGGATATTAGCTTTAATTTATTATTATTATTATTAATACCTAGTAGCTTTGGCGCCCGTTTTCTATTCTTTAAGAAAAAAATATTTTGATAAAAAAAATAATTAGTGGACTAGGTTAACATATATTTTGTTGCCTTCAAATCTCCACACAAGCAAAGTCCAACAAAGTGCCTATAACAAGAGTATATAACATTTAAATATTGGAAATATTGTGCAGTGCGCAGTGCTACCAGTACTCGTATAGTAGTGTAGCAGGCGACACTGCATTACACGCTTTTATTAAGTTGAGTTGTTCTCACACGGGCCAGACGCGACGCGTGGCCTCTGGCCAGCAGACACGAGGACTGCTCTTCTTTTTATTAGAACCCAACATAAGTAACTATGTAGGTATTAGAATCCAAGAATCTGAATTGCACGCACTTCTAATTGATTTATCATCATCAAATTTGGTAATCATATGTAAATTAGATAACAATACAAATTATGTTACCCTTGAGCTGGTATGATGGGAACAAATTTTTTTCAGTTATACTCAATATTCGCGCTTGCACAATGCCTGGCTGCGATCAACATGCTGCCTCCCTGGTCGGTACACGACATGGAGGTCATGATGTCCTACGCAGTGGTTTTTGGAGTCATCATCACACACATCATCACACTGTTCCTTAGCACGCTCATGTTGGTTGGAGTATTGAAGGTATGAGATTTTAGTTTAATAGCTACTTTTGGTAATTGACCATTTTATGTAATTGTTGTTGAAGCCATTCGTGGCGCAGCAGCCTAAGCTTGCATTGTAAAATACTGGTTGTGGTAGCAATGGTGGCAATGGTTACAGAATTCGGCGCAAAGTTGAGAACGGAAGTTAACGGAAACGGAGTGTCTTAACACTAGGTTTCAAGTTTCCCAGGTTCCCTCTGCGTATGTGCGAGATATAGCGTGAAGCTTAAAATAATAAATAATAATAATAAAATAATACTATTAAATCCAACCAAACATTGTTTATTAAGATAAATAAATTTTTCTTTCGTTTTAAATACATATATATGTATTTTAAAAGTAAAGCAAAATTTGTTAAATATTCAAATTACTACCATTTTAGGAAAAATCTCGTCTGATGAGGCCGTGGGTGATATGGACTTCGTTGCTGGTGACAGCGTCAGTGCTGGTCTTTGTATTTTGGATTACTTTAAGCATGATCAATCATTTTAACGATAATTCTCTATTGATTTACATCGTCGAGTTCCTTGGGCTAAGTGAGTTGCTCTATAATTACTATTTTAATTTATTAATTATTATTTTTTTGTCATTTATGCAAATTAAAATTGAAATATTTTTTCTACTTAAATTATTTTTCATTTCTTTATAAGAAAATTGCTGATCTAGAATTTTTTTATAGTGGATTATAATATAAATAATAATTATGTATCGACGACGTTTTCGCATGTGGGTTTATTTACCCGTTCTGAAATAACTAAGAGCGGTGTTAAGTACCGCCCCTCAACATACACTTACTTTTCGTACTTATATGAACTTATATTTTCAGTGATCCGTTTCTACATGTTGATGATAGTATCCAGTTTCTATAAACAGTTAGAAGAGAGAGAAATAGAAGAGAAGGAGAGATTAAGAAACTTAGTTCACAGTGAGAACTGGTATAACTCGGCCTAACAAACTTGAACTACGATAGTGCGTTACCTGTACCACAGTATGGCACCGGCTACCATTAATACCGCCTTCAATGTTATAGTGCAGTAATTAACAAGGCTTAGATTTGTGCGAATCCCTTGTTCATATGATATAAGTTCAATATGATACTAATAAAATGTTTTATTATTACTTTGTATACTTTGTTTATCGTTTCATTCATATCGTTATGTACACAAGATATATGCGTGGGGAATGGAGTGTCTGTACACTAGATTCCCTCTGCCTACCTGCCTGCCTGGTATGTGTGAGATACAGCGTTGTCGCATATAAGTTTTATGAAGCGGCTTTGGGAAGCGGCACGCCCTCTGATTATAAGCGGAACGGTTGTAAGTTCGTTTCTCACTCGGAGAAATGAACTACTTTCATTACTCCGCTCCAGTAACAAGACGAAATATTACCTTGAGTTCCGCCACTCAACACGTCTTGAAAATTGGGTGATGTGTGGGGAACATAATGTCTTAACACTAGGTTCCCTCTGCCTACCCTGCAATAGGCGGAATACAGAACGAATCTAAAAAAAAACATTATCAGTATTAAACTATCCCTCTTTCCCCACAGAATGCTTTACTTTAAGTATAATATTAAAATATAAACACAAACAAAAAATAATTTGAAAATATTTATTTGGCGTAGACTGCAATAACACTCGTTAGGCTATTAAATATACAACAACATATTACGTCATACTATGTACAATACACTTAAATGTAATTATAGAAAAATATGGTCATCCTACTTCTTCTAAAATGTAGACTGCTATATTTGAACCAGTACCTCGTTCATACCATAAGGCCGCATATTGGCGCAATGGGAAAGTAATTATTTTCATTTCCTCGCTCTGGTAATATGACAATGCGGCGTTAAGTTCCGCCACGCAACACTTCCATGAGTTCGAACGGAAAGCGGAGAACAGAGTGCCAAGGTTACCTTTATTCCTTGGTATAATCTCAATTGTTGACTTTACACAAAACGCAGCAACACGAAAAAAATCTATTAAGAATAGGTATTGTGTAAAAGAGGACACTTCTAAAATTTTTTATAATAACATTTTATACATAAAATTTCAATATGCTTATAATTATCACACTTTAAAATATTACAAAAAATATATTTGATTAACCTTTTAAATATTATTCTCATTAGTTATATTTTCATTAGTTCAAGCATACTTCATTATACATATTACATGAAGAAGATGCTATTTATTGTAATATTCTTCACTCTTTTGGATATTAAAAAATACCCAACGGCCAAATTTAATATGATGGTAACTAAGGCGAATTAGATTATTTATTGGTTTGTATATTTAATTTTAAAAATACCTATTATTATTATTGATTAATTAGAAAAAGATTTTATAAATTGCATATTTATGCAAGCTTTTATTTGACTTGCCGTCTAGTGCATGTGAAATCTTGGAAGCTCAATTTAACACACTTCCCAGTGGCCGATTGAGCTGATATTGAAATATTCAATTTAAAATTTATAGTTATCAAAAATATTAGTATATACCCATCTACAGGTAAGATTGTTTGCAAAAGCACTGTTAACTTTACTTTTTAAGGGTTTATTTCGATAATTTTTTTAACATTTTCACTAGCACCTTTAACTTATTATTACCAAACAAATATATATGAGAGTGTATATTTATTTGTACGTTTCGTCAGACTTTTTATTGGCTCCTAAATTGCCTTCTAAAATTTATAATAATATAATTTAGTTGATTAATATTTAAATCTCTGATTCTACTTATCCAGAGGGAGCTTTGCTAAAAGATAACTTCCTCACTAATCTTGATAATTGTGTATACTCTATCGCAGCGTTACTAGAGGTGCACACGTACGTCCTTGTCTTCAACCCGCACGTACATACGTGTATATGTATTAGATGTTCTGAAGCGGAGATCACCACATTTTTATTGTCTAATCCTAAAAAATACTAATTATTTTGGCGTATTTTTAGTAAACAATTAACTGCCTATTACAGTTACGGGTCGGGTCTACTTTTGACAGATTATCATTTAGCATAAGTTCTCTATCCAGATTTGCACATACATACATAATCAACAATGAAAATATACTTCGTGTATATTTGTAATATTAAAGGTAAGTTCCAAAGCGACTAAACAGTGTCTTGTTCCCGCGTGTACTTTACAGTCCCGTCCCGTTGCATCTTTATTATCGAGCTCCAGATGAGAATCACCAGGTAGATTTGTACCACTGGAATTATATAAATACATTTTCTAATTATAATATTCATATTCTCAATTGATTGTGTGAGCTAGCCACTACGTAAAGAGCATTTTGCATTTCAGGGGTTTTCTGTGTATAGCAAGCATGGCCGACAGTACCGTACTCTACATATCTTAAATCGAATTGGCTACCAACATCGTCCAGTTATTCCACGATGGTGTTTGTTTTTAATATTTCAACAAATCTTCCTGTTCTATTTAGAGACAATGGAACTAATTGTAATCGTAGTGACAAGTGTCAGTGTCGGTCTTTTGTGTAAGCAGACGAGGCTAGCATTTGTAATTTATTAATTAAGACATTAAGGTACTTACTTAATTGGAATAAAATTAAGAAAAGTTCACTAGCGGTCTCCCTGGTGAGGAACGCGAGGCTGTATACGAAGCCGATGATTGAAAACACGATCTCAAAATATAAGTAAATCTTCATCAGCAACACATGTTTCTGAAAAACACATATAAAAATCATATATAATCGAATATTTCTTTAAAACTTTGTATTTTTATTACGTGGCATCGAACTCACAGTCCCCATGTGAGCATCGCAAGTTCATAACCACTAGTCACTCGATGAACAAGCAATTATATTATGTAATATTACAGTGTTTACAAAGTGACTCAGACGATGTGTTCGATTTTTTGTTGTGGCAATAAATTATATAATAATATCTTATTCTCGCACCTACAACTAGATAAAGGGTATCGTTCAGCTCCTTCATTCAACATGCTTTGAGGCTACATTCTTCATCCGCACTGCGAGAGATTGGAACTCATTGCCGGCATCTGTATTTCTTAAGACATACAATATGAGGGTCTTCAAAACCAGAGTGAATAGGTATCTGCTAGGCGAGCGTGCCACACCGTAGATCGCATCAACGCTCACCAGACTTGATGCGGTCAAACGCAAGCCTATTCAATAAAAAAAAAAAAAAAAAAACGTAATATTTAAAAAAAGGACGGTGCGAGAACCTCTCTACCCTGCCATATGCGGGATACACCTTAAAAACATTTTCAAATGCAACTTACCTTATGTAGAGCTACAATAAATGTCACGGTCATAGTGACCTCCAGCACGAGGGCGACGGTGTCTGCGATCAGGCGCGGGTACTCAGACTCGTCTTGCAGGTTCTCGATGTCGCTGGTCCGGACCGAGGATATGTAGATTGACAGCAGCGAAGTCACCGCAAGTGTCAGCATCTGGAATCGGAAGTGGTCCATTATTACTATATGTCCATATCTATATGTCCATATCTATCATGAGAGAGAGTTTATTTTATCACCACAATCTCAAGAACTGGTTCGAATTGAAAATTTATTTTTATATAGGATATAACGTGATAAATTAGGAGGAGTGCAAAGAGTGATTGTAAACGCGACACTGGTTGTGGGTTCGATCCCCACTCGAGGAAATGAATTATTTATTTAAATGTATATTTTCATTTCTTCGCTCTGGTGTCGAGGCAAAGAACGGCGTTGAGTTCCACCTCTTAACGCGCTTTGCCTCCAGAATTCAGCGGAATTGAGGAAAGAAGTTTCTTGTCACTAGGTTCCCTCTGCCATACCTGCTGAATGCTGGACGCTATTGTATCACGTTCATCGCTGCGCCGTCACGGCCTGCGTCTGACATCGGAGTTACATATCGTACGTAAATTGTGTCACTCAATGGGTGAGGGTTATTTATGTTTATTTACTTATAAAAAATCGCAGTACCTACAGGTATTTATTTTTCTAAAGTAGGACCGAAAGTGGAAAATGGAGTGACTCAAGCTAATAGCAATTTGACTGAGCATACTCCGTTAAATGTGTATTACTAATAAAGATAAAAAACTAGCAAAACGTAGAAAAATAAGTTTTTCTTTTCTAAGAGATGAATTAACTGCGTTCCCATTGAATATTAAAATTAGTAAACAAAAATGTTTATTTTACAATCAATTTAGAATCATTGAATACTTTCTAAAAAGAAAGCAAGAATGTTCACGGAAACTAGCGAATTTAACACCTTTCGTAAAGGAGTTGTGAAATATTGAACCGTCAATAGTTTTATAATAGTATTGGTTTTATTGGTCTCATCCTCAAATGATATATCAGGCAACAGTGGGAAACGTCGTTCACAACTATACATTGCTTGCAACATTTATTGTAACTTTTATACACCACTGATACTTTAATTAATAAAATATATTACATAGTATAGAACTATAGACTATCTATACTAACATTATAAAGCTGAAGAGTTGGTTTCCCCGCAAGGGTTTATCCCCTGTGAGGCCATATAAAATATAAAAACACAAATACCAAATAGTACTCACTAAATTAACATAAGCAAAAGCGATGAGACCCTTCCTCAGCGGCAAGCAGAAGCAGCATTTTGTTAGTATTGGAATCTCCACATAGCTGCATATCTTATCTCTGGAAGAACAGATAACATTTTAAAAAGTTTATAAACTAAGTTGACACCGTCGTGTCAGAGCGGACCAGCGTCTGACTGTAACTGCGATGGTTGCACCTAAGCTAAGTGTAAGCGGGTAGTCTGGCAGTACTGGGTCCGATCGTGGGACTGTCCAAATAGAGGCGTCATGAGATATGCTAACTGTCTTCTGTAATGTGTCGAATGAAATGCTGTTGATCAAAACAGAGACCCCTACATTAGGAATATGTCATGTGTCATACATACCGCGCGAAGTAACGGTCGTAGCTAGTCCTGCTAGAAACAGGAAATTGCTAAAGATAATAAAATATTTAGTCAAGTTAAAGACAGATACTTAATTATCATTTTGTTTATTTAGTTAAGTATTGTAAGTAAATTAGGTAAAAGAAGATGTTATGTTCATATTAATTCTGAGAAGTGAAACAACAAAACGATTCTTGGAATGATAGCGTGTTATTATAATTAGTTCCTTATCGTGTTTGTTCAAAGTAAATTAATGAGAGAATGCTAATTACTTACTTATAGATAGAAACAACGTTTTTTATAAGTAGGTCGTTGAGAAAATTGAATTTCTTGTACCACTTATTCTTAAAGTGCTAATCGAACCGCAAAAAACGGCGGCGTTGAGTTTCGCTACTCAACATGCAATGCCCCTAGAATTCGGCAAAAAGTGGGCAACGAAGTGTCTCAACACTAGGTTACCTCTGCCTGCCCTGCTGTGTGCCGAATGGACAACCATCGTACTAAGTCAGATTGTGCGTCGCTACGCCACGATGTGTGTGGTGTATGTAGGTCCGTTAGGGTTCCGTACGTAGCCCATGTGCCCACATCGACACATTAACTGGTGTTCTTCGTACAATGCTCGTACACTTTAATAGACGATTTCCTTTGTTCATACAATCTAATGGCGTCATTCACGAGCAATGACGGTAGTATAAACAAATATAAACAAATAGAAAACATCTGTATCCCGCATAGAGCAGGATAGGCAGAGGGAACCTAGTGTTAAGACACTCCGTTCCCCAGTTTCCTCAGACATCTGCTGAGTGGCGGGATTCAACGCCCCGCTTCGCCTCATTATTATTGTATTATTATCGCTATTGCTTATCGATTGGGGCATTGACAACGATTGTTCCACATAATGAATGGGGCAGAAAATGACGGTCACGAGAAAGTGGCCCGCCAGCGCCGGCGCGGACCTTGTTCAATATAAATTAGATTTGAAGACGTTTTGTATATTTGCTTAAAGGTTAATAGCCGGTCATCTGTTCCGTCGAGGCGCTGTACCTTTGCGCCTCGTGGCTGTGACTGACGGTTGCGGGTTCGATCTCCACTCGAGCAAATGCTGATAACGAGGCAGACCGACCGACCGTTGAGCTCAGCCACTCGACTCGCAATGTCTTGAGAACTCAGCAGAAAGTGAGGAACGGAAGTGTTTTAATGGTTTCCAGGTTCCTTCTGCCCACCCTTATATGTGCGGGATACGGCGTGAAGCTAAATAAGATAATTTAAAATTTCCGTTATTGAATGGTTGACAGAAAATTAGGCACAGAGGTTATTAATACCTAGACTAGGAAATTGAAATTTGCCATGTAGGTAGGTAAGAGAACTTAAGGAAGTGAGAAGACAACGGGAGAGTGAGGATCACGATAAAATGAGAGTTTACCTTTTCAGGTCCAGCAAAAAAGTTGCAGGCGACGAATAATAGACTCATAATTTAAATGCGTCATACACACTGTGTCATATCTCTTACGAGTCCCTCCACATTAGCTAAAGTCGTAAAACTTGTGTGTGCGTTGTGAAATCTTTTATTATCTATTCTATACCAAGTGAACCTTACAACAGCTTAAGATTTTTAGTACGCGGCGGCCAGCGGCACAGTGTCTCACTTTAAACGCGACGCTTGTGGGTTCAGTTCCCACTCGAGTGAATGAAATAGTTTTATTAGCGTTGAATGCCGTTAAATATTAATTAAAACTATTGAATTGAAACTATTGAATTAAAACTATTTGATTTGTAATGTCTGAAAAATTGAGTGGTGCGTAGAAAATTGCGTGACACTCTGTTCTCTTATAGCGGGATACAGCGTGAACCTATAAGCATAGATTAGTTTTCCAACTTACGGCATTTGTAATTTACTTAATACTTGTATACGTTTATTGAGTAACATGAGAGCTCGTGGCCGACGGCGACGTCGCGGCTGTATTGTAGTTATATGTCATTTTGTTGTTTGTTTACTCCCACGGCTTCTGATTTAATTACTTATCATTTACCGGCATGCTTACAGGCAGACATAACGCTGTATCCCGCATATGGCCTGCTATGTGCGGGATACAGCGTAAATGTAAAGAAAATAACAAAACCAATTATAAAAGTTACTTAATAAATAAAAGTAAAAACAGTAGTAAGCAAGTACGAACCAACCGATTATTTAATAGGATAAAACATCATGTGAACAGATGGAGGTCTTCCTTGTAATACGCTGATATAACATATTTATTACATTACGTATAATTTAGTAATATTTATTATGTATGTTATATAATATCAAAAGAAGGAATATTTTTTTTGTAAATCAATCTGATAAATGATCTCCCAAAGAGCAGGGTAGGCAAAGGGAACCTAATGTTAAGACACACCCTTCTCCGTTTCCCGCCAAATTCTGGAGGCACTGCATGTTGAGTGGCGCAACTCAATGAATGAGGAAGTGAAAATATTAAATATTACATTTCGTCGAATCGAATCCACTACCTGTCACGTACGGTCCAAGTAACTTTAACATATTGCAATAAGTAATTATTTTTTGTAAAAGATTACTCTCATACGGATACAAGCACGTTATCTAACCGCGCGGTACGAGTCAGGTATATTACGTACGTCCGGGAGTTACTTTATTCAACATTACCTATACGCTGTATCCCGATTACACCAGGATCGACACTCAGACCCTCCTTTCCGTCTATTTTTTGAGACATTATAGCCCGTATTTAAAAACCGTTCTCAAGTCTGAGATCGATCTTGAGATGTCGTTTACATTCAAAGATGTATAAATTATGAATGAAAACAGCATCTCAAGCTATTTATAAACACGGACTTTTGTGTCATTGTGTGCTACTCATCAACGCACTTCGTCGTCTTACAAATACTGAATTAAAGCGAACAAGTACTTGAACAAGTAGTCAAGTTGCGTATGGTTATTAATTTCTCATTGCGCCATAAGCCACTGTCTCTCAACACGAAATGTCTCGAAAATAAGGTTGTACCTGGACAACGGAGTATACACTAGGTTACAACCCTCAATTTCCTCTGCTATAAACGGGATACAGCGTACTGATACACTATCTATCGGGAGGAAGGACCCATTCCTTGTTAATGTTGTTTGTTGTATAGATAACAATGAATGCATACTAGCTTCACTTCCTTCCCGCACACACCAGGGTAGCGACTGGACTCATTGTGGCTGACTAACTCAGCGGCATAAGAGGTACCGAGGACCGACTTGGATGGAATCCACACCCATCGCGCGCTGACACTGTTCTACTTCACAACGATGGCTTCGATGGCTTGTGAGTGGAACTACCATAGAGCAGGTAGAGACTTATTAACAACTAAGTCACGATAAGAAAACTTGTAACACAAACAAAAAAAACTTTATCTCAAAAATAATTCGATCATTTTCAATTAAACCATAAAATATCACAATTTGAATAAACTTAAGATTTGATAAACTTGAACAATGGTGGCGGCTGGAGGCTGGCGGCTGGAGGCTGGCGGCTCTCGCAACCGGTTTAAAATGCGAAGATTATTTGTTAATAAATCTGACCTTTGATTCTTTTGGTAAGGAAAAAACTTCAAATTGAATTCCTGATTTCGACAATTTTGATTTAGACAATTAGATGCCTCTGTGGCGCAGCTCGTACCTTTAATACATACGTATCATTGAACGCAAGAGAACTGTTAAATCTAACAAAGAACAAAACAAAATTGACTTGAATAATGCAGTAAATATATGTGAAGAATGAAATGATAACATGATAACATTAGCTACAACGTAACCTCCTTAGCTTTCGTTTGATACGCACTGCGACATGTTATTATTATATTTAAAACAAAGCTAGCGATAATTTGGGGTTCGATTTCTACTCGCAGGAATTATTTATTTTAATAACAAAACAAAGCGAGACGTTCACTCTCATCGCTCAAACATATCTCTATTTCCACAGAGGAGGAGGAGTGTGGGGACTTCCCGCGGGCCTACAGTTATAAACTTTAGCTCCAAATGAAAACTTACGATACAAATAAATGAAAAACTCCGAAAAGTTATTTTATCCTGAAACTGGCACGGAAGCCTCTGTGGCGAGTCTGACTCGTATTATAAGTATATAAGAACAGAAATACGCACGAATGCCGCCCTCTCCTCCTGTAAGAAGGTGGCAAGTTTGTAATGATTCCCCGAAGCGCGTGGCTCTGAACTATACATTTAAAAACCCTCCACATATCAACACAAGCTCTTATCACCATAGTTATTGTGATACTAAATTGTAGATATTCTAGAAACTACTATAGCTCCCAAGGACTGCTATAGATGCTTCTCTTATAAAATACAAGTGATTGTTTCGTAAAGGCGTCGTGAAGGAACACACGTTCAAATCGTGAGAACTGAACGTGATGTACTGTGGAGGTACTATTTTCAATAGTCTTGATTTGCATTTAAAATGAATATGTATATTATATTAATATATTACATTAATATCTATATTATAGTAATATGCAAATATACATTAACCATGTTGTCTCAAGTGTACACTAGTGTTTAAAAGGGACGCAGGTTCGAGTCCCCGTATGATCAATATTCTATTTCTAAATGAAAGGTTTGAGTACTATATATTAATATTTATATTAATATTACCAAAACTGAAGAGTTTGTCAGGTTGGATGAACTGATCTGAGTAACTACTCGCTCTGATTTAAAAAAAAATCGGTCGGATAGTTTATTTCTCATTGAAAGCTAAAACCTTTCTATAACCTACCTCCAGAATTCGGCAGTAAATGAGGAACAGAGTGTCTCGACACTAGCTTCCAAGCAACGTAACCGTTTAGTTCCGCATCAGGTAATGTCGGTGTCATGTAATAGATCGTAATGAGATAACAACTCGCGTACTCTCTGTCTAACGTCTGCACGAGCACGTAACTGTGTGTGTACGCTCACTTCAGTCTTATACGAAAACATTTATTTTAAATATTATATGTGTATATTTTTATGCAAAGACATAGCATATTAGACAATTAAAATATTTTTGAACGGATCCAGTCTCGGTTAGAGAAGTGTTTATTCTAAAATATGTATGAATATATTTTTACTACATATTGTTTTTGTGTATCTCAAAAAAAATGTGGAGTGTATGTGCACTCCTTTCGGTATCTACAGTTCGTTTCTTCTAAGAATACATACACATAAAATAGATATTTCTTTCTTAAAAAATCTAGATAAAATTAATATATAATTGGTTATAAGCAATGGAATTTTTATGCATATTATGTACGTCCTCGCCCCTCGAAACTTATATATATCCAAACTATTCAGGTAACCAATTAGTTAATGACATAAAAACTAAATAGAAAAAAAAAGGATTCGTTGTATTGTCTTCAATAAACGTATAAAATTGCGATAATAACAACTAATGTGTGTTATACATAAATGTTAGGAAAATCATCGTATTTTAAGAATAAATAAATATTATAGTTACGGGCGATGACGTGTTACACAAAAATATTATTTAAATATTCTAAGTCGGTATAATTTAATTTGACACTTACACACACATGATCACGCATTATCGCCGTAGGTTCCAGTGGGTGTTTAACTATACTAGTCGTCGTCGTTGATATTAAACTTCTAAACTCCAAGTTAAACTCTGCCCCGTTCCCGTATGAACTTCGAGTTCTCTCCTCTTTGTGCTCCTACCTAGTGTCTCTGTGTGTCAGTCTCTCGATAAGAGAAGAGTTTAATAGTGTCTAATTTAGCAAAGCGAGAGCAGTGAGTGGCACATCGTCCATGACTCCAGGGTTAGTTTACATCATACATCAGGGCACGTCCGGAATGTTGCGTGTCAAGTGTCAAACGTCAGCCTGTCTCTATGCCACTGCGGCATAGCAGCGGCAGTGCCATCATGTGAGTAAACGAAGTATATCACGATTATAGCGTTTCTAAAGAACGGGGCTTCCACGTCCGCTCATACTAGTTTAGTAATTAGCCTCATTTTGCGACTTTGTCTTCGCAATTGTATCTATTTACTGTTTCTTTTTGCAGTATTCTTGAAAGTATCAAGAGATGGAGTGAAACGACTGGATTTAAAAAGTCCACCTATGCATGTAGGTAACTTAGGGAGTTTATAAGCACTAAGAGACGATTTATGGGCTCTTACGCTCCAACGTTAAATAAAAGTATGAAAAAATAATTAATTACATATTATATGCTTGTTGTTTCATTACATCATCACACTTAAGTAGGTAGGCGTTAAGGTAAGTATTAAACATATTTTAAAACACTTTTTGTGATTTCTCAGAAGACGGACGAAGGCTTTAGTTACTTATTAATAAACGCAACGCGCAAACTGTTTGTTTTTGTACTAGTACTCGTATATATTGTATCTAACATTGAAACAAATATGATAAAATTATAATATAGTTAAAAGGAAACTAAATAATAACAAAAAGAAAAACCAACTTCTAACAATAAACTATTATAAATGGTGAAAAATAATTTTACAAAGATTTTATCATTTTGAAGTCCAACCAACAGGGACCACACGGAAAGCACTACCTTCCAAATAAAAAAAATATCAAAATCGGCCCACCCAGTCAAAAGTTATGAGGTAACAAACATAAAACCCTCCTTTTCTTACAGAAGTCGGTTAAAAAACGTGCGTTATATGAATCCAAGTTAGAGTGGCTTACTAAAGACCTCTGGAGAGTTCCATTGTTCACACGATAGTCACAAGTAGGTAAACCAAGAAGATTAAGAGACAGAGAAAGCTAGGATTCGAATCCAAAACCGTCATGATATTCACTTTTCAACTCTACATTCCACTCTACATTCATCTAGCATGAAGAAGTGCGTAGTCACTGGATATTTGTTTTATCACATCAAGTAAACTTATAATGTCATCAGCACTTTCTCTTTGGATCACGCGAGCTCTTCAACGGCAGTAATGTATAGTTTATTATATATAATTACACAATATCTTAATGCCTTCGTAGTGCACCTTTTATATTTAGGCTCATCGGTACATTAATTGTAGGTAGTATACGTACGGCTACTGTCAACCTGCGCACGCGCAGGTCACTGAGCGTGACGGTCGTCTCTGTGCCAATTGAAGGTCACTGGCACAATTTAAACTTATATTACGATGGTTCAATAATGTAAATGTTTGTACACTCAGTTTAGTTCTGACCTAGTTTAGGTGCCTACTAGTATATACATTATTTTGTATTAGAACAGTGGTTCTTCAATTTTTATACAAGTTATTCCTCAGTTCACACTCCTATATAAAATCATATATTTTTACATATTTTTTTATAATAGGAAGGTAGATGTTCCCTCAATACTTGTTACATGTCGTAACTCGTGTAGCGGAGTAGACAGAGGGACACCACACTCCTCACTTACCACGTTATTATCGAAACATTGCTTCTTGAATGGCTGAGCTTTTGTATTGTTACCAGAGCCAGAAAATAAATCAAGTGAGTTTTTCCTGAGTGGAAATCGAAACACAGCCCCTCTTTTTTTTAACTGTAACAGGATAGTGTTAAAACACTCCATTCTCATTAAGACCCGTCCGTTCCACTCTTTCCGCTGAATTCTAGAGGCATTGCAGGCTAAGTGGCGGAACTCATCGCCGCGTTTAGTATTAATTCAGTCAGTCATTATTAGGTTTATTCATTATATTATATTCATATTTCATTTGTCTGCAAAATTCAAATTCAAATAATTTTATTCAAAATAAGAAGTTACATGCTTCATTAAATCAGTGTTATACAATACATATTTAGTTATTTGTGACAAACACCCATAGGTGTAAGTAAAAATGCTTTATCGCCAGTATTATTTTATTATGAACCTTAAGCAACCTCTTTCAATGCTAAATGTAAAGACAGTAGTGTACTAGATGTGACTGTAAACACGGTAGCTGCGATTCGGTTCGATTCCCGCTCGGTACACCATTCCAAATGCAAATATATTTTTGTGTCATAACAAGGAGAGATTTTGCATAAATAGTACTACACAGCGTTAAACTATAGTCTCTACCATGACACCGCCCAGTCATTAACATATTGACAATATTCCACCTTTTCTAACTTGACTTAAGACATCTATAATACACCCTACAGACCTACAGTACAAATATAGCTATGAAACATTATATTAAATTTTAACTCACAATCTTTAGGCTTGGGTATTATATGTTCAACTTTAATACGATAACAGCCAACAATTCCCCACACACGGCCTACTCCGCTTAGCTTTCGAGACATTGCGTGTTAAGTGGAGGAACTCTACGCTGCATTTTGTATACCACACAAACGCTTAAATAATAATAAAATAAGAAAGTAATAAAAATAATGTCTAATTAGCTACTCATTATATTAAAACGATAAAAACATACATATATATGATAAAATTACATAAATATATGAATCGTAAAACTAAAGCGTTTGTTTACATAATTAAAGTGAAGACGGAGGCCGACTAATTGAGAGGGCAAAGATTACTTAATTGTTGTGATTTATAATTAACGTCAACGTGGCGCGGTGGAACAGTTTCTGTTTGTTAAAGGTAGTTTAGGTTCGATTCTCAGTTGGGCGAAAAATGAGTAACGAATTGTCTTAATTGTCTTAATTGCTTACGCCTGCTGTACGTATGAAAGCGTAAACATTAAAAAATATTTCTACATCCTTGTCAAGCCAAATAAGACGCGGCGTTGAGTTCCGTGACACCTTATGTCTATATAACCCACTACTATAGAAAACAGAGTGTCTTAAGACTAGATTAGAAAAACTTCATCTACCCTGCTCTATGCGAGAGAGCTAAACAAACTTATAATTATTGTTTGGAATTTGCCTTATCGCGAGAGGAAGCGCTCGTAAAATCACTCAAGCGATTTTAACCTTATAATTGATTCTTACTTTCTAAGTTAAAAAAATATTTAAGTCATTTTAGATGTTCATTTGAAATGGCTAAATTGAAACACAACAATCCGTATACAAAATAACATATTTCTTCTGAAATATCTAATTTACGCATCCTTTTTATTTGAACCTGTACCTCTTGTATCATTTTATCACTTCCTTCAATTATTCTATGCATATGTCCAAATGTTAAAATTTATCAAAGTTTAGATTTATGAAATATGCTCTGATGAGAACGTAGCAAAAAGTCTTCATAATTGCAAGCGGTCGGTATTCATCTTAACATTTAATGTATTTAATTAAGTAAAGAATATTTCTATAAATAATAATATCGTATATATATTAGGAGACCGTCCTGGCGCAAAATACAAATGTGTGACTGTAAACGCGGCGGTCGTGGGTACTATTCCCATTCGAGGAAATTGTTATATTTGGATTTTTATTCCGTTCTGATAAAGAAAGCGAGGCGTTTAGTTCCGCTACTCAACACGCAGTGTGTCGAAAACTAGACGGTGGACAGAGTGTTTTGACACTAGGTCTCCTCTGCCACTATGAGGGATATAGTAACCATTAAAACTATTACTACGTAAAGTATTGAAAGTCAGTTCTTCATTTGGATTTAAAAAAAATATTAATTGCGTTTATCGTTGTATTAAAACCACATCTAACAATTTTTTTCATGTTAATCTATACAAACGTATCGAGGTCCTAAAAACACTTTACATAACACTGTAAATTATTACAAAAACAATATTCAACTTATAACATTTTCTCCATTCTTTATATATAAAAAAAACCACTTAAAACACCGTTTTTTATTAAAAAAAACCCCAAAACAAAAAACAAAACCACAAAACAAACTTAGTTATTTAACAAGTAAAGCGCGTCCTCTAGCAACCTTGGGACGCAAAACCACGAAATCACAGCAAAATAAAAGTAAAGAAGGTAAACTTTCGCCGACTTACTTGAAGTTGGCTTCGACGGCGGCCGACATCGTGCGAGCCTTAACGCGGCTGTACGCTGACTGCGAGGGAGGAGCAGTGGAGTACGCTACGGCTGTTCAACGGTTACTGCATATTTCGCTGTTATTATTTATGTCTTATATTTTAATGGAAATATGGCCTATCATTATACATTATCATTTAGGTTCTCGCCTTTCTTTTAGCTTCGTTGAATTCGAGTGCTAGGTTCGTATTATTTAGTATTTGTACCATTTCAGAATGTAGATTAAATGAGCAATCTTATAAAGTAAACTTACCAAAATAGTGTAGTACATTTTTTTACAGTACAGTCGGTTAAAGTTGGGTGTATGTTTCAATCTTAAGCTGTAATTTACAGAAGTCGTTACTACCATCTCTACCGTATCTCAATAGGCACAATGGAGAGTTGTTATTACCGTTTTATAATTATTATTAAATAATTATTTTATTATACTCTCACTCATACTTATATATAAAAAAATATTTTTTTTTTTGGATTAGTGGTTAAAAACGTATCTTTAATAGAAATTTAGAGGTCAATTTCTTTTTAGAAACTCTTCGTTTGATTAGTATGTACTTTAAACTTGTCTACTTATTTGTGTAACGTACACATGCACATAAATATTTGTCTCTAAAGTACATTGTCAACACGAAGTGTTTTCAATTCAGAATGAAAGCGGAGAAAATAGTGTCTTCTCACTAGGCTCTCCGTCAACTTTGGATGGGAAGTTGAATATAAAAGGTAGTCTTACATACAGTTAATTAATTATTTAAAAGTAATTATGACAACTCCACCAAGTATTTAACTCTACATTATAGGTTCGTAAGGAGACCGCCATGTTTAAAGTTTACTTGATTTGTTTCCTTTATTCGGTCTACGCTTTACCAGTATGCTAACTATTATCGGTTTTAATATGTTATCAGCTTATAAATGTTATTTTTTAACTGAACATATAGCAGATAGTGGGAACCCAGTGCTAAGACATTTCCGTTCCCCATTTTAGGTACGCCACATTCTGGATGCGTTTTGAGTGGCGTTGACATAAATATTCAATATTTCATTTCCTTTAGCGGGAATCGAATCCACAACTAGTGCATTATAATCCCACGCTTATATCTCATGTAACTTATTATTCTACGTAAGTATTCTCTAAGCTTCGTACTGTGTAAATGTGTGATATACATACAAATAAACATATAATACTTACAGAAGCATCTTATCTAACATAACATAATTAAGTATGATGGTTTTCAGAGTGGGCCACATATTGCACCTCTCTGTTCTCTCCTATGAGGTGTATGACGTTGTAAACAAGCACTAACATATATATGTTCAAGGCTGCAATAAATAATAAACTATTAATTTATAATAAATAATCAATTTACAATGTCTCAATTGTTAACGAGAAGTATAGAAAAGAATTTGACAGTAAGTTCACTCTGTCTACCATCATATGCGACTGTAACACGACGGCTGTGAATTCGAAGCCCATTCGAGGGATGTACAGAAGTCTACGCTCAGTAAGCTCCCTAAGTTTTAATATTTAATACTTCTAATAAAAAAACATTTTCAAGGGGGGGTCCGAAGGAAGTAGGTACCATCATACCTACCTACTATACATAAAAAAGACAAAATATTATGCTTACCTAGGCAAATGAAATAAACAATATTCTCAATATATTCTCTAAAGTCGAAGTACACGAGGTCCATGCAAAGTGCCAACACCTGGAACAGCAGACCGCAGTAGAAGTATACTCGAAGTAACGCTCGATGTTTCTGGAATTATCACTTTTTTATATAATAATTTAATAAGTAAAATGAATATAATAGGGCGATCGTGGCTTAGTGGACGGGAGGATGATGATATTATTATAATTTGGCAGAAGGAGCCCAGTACAAAGGGATTCCGTTCCTCATTTTTCGCCGAATTCTGCAGGATTGCTTGTTGAGTGGCGGAACTCCACGACGGGCTTTGCCTCGTCACCAAAGCGGAGAAAATCATAAAATGAAAAAATAAATTTAAATAAATAATGAATTTCCTCGAGTGAGCATCGGACCCATAACCATTCGCGGTACACACACATTTATGCGCCTCGATATTTCAATTATTTTAGTTAGATAAAGTGCTAAAATTGAAAAAAAATCCAGAACTAGGTTGAAATAGGAAAACAGACTTTCTTTTCGTCATTACGAAAAAGGATGAAGCTCCTTCTTTAAAACACTTACAGCTTACCTTATGAGCACCAATCAACAAAATAATTGTCATAATAACATCTACCAAAAGAAATGTTATGGTAAGTGGTAGATGTACAACAGTGGTTCTGAAAACACCATCTTCTTCTTTCCCCTTTTTTCCCGTCGTCAGTTCCTCAACTAAGAGGAATACG
The DNA here is from genome assembly GCA_013403645.1 of Heliconius nattereri. Taxonomy (NCBI): domain Eukaryota; kingdom Metazoa; phylum Arthropoda; class Insecta; order Lepidoptera; family Nymphalidae; genus Heliconius; species Heliconius nattereri. The sequence goes on from JAAIXI010000218.1 coordinate 240,943, forward strand.
AGGAATGGGAACAGCAATAAGGAGAAGACCTGTGTAAGGAGAAGACATGTTATTTCAAGACATTTCATTTACATTTTGAATGTAAATGAAAGTGAAAGCGCCTGTTGAAATCGTCGTCAAATTTTAATATAATTACTAGAGCTGCGGATTCAATTCGTTCCCTCGTTCTTCGCCGAATTTTTGAAGCATTGTATGATGGCAGGCGGAATTTTAGACCATGCTTTGCTTTGATACCATAGCGTACCATCCTTTTCTGGAATCATTTTGGCATATTTCTGTGCCCCTATTTTAGAACCTCTGGAGAGATTTAGTTTTTAATTATCTTCTTCTAGTAAGTTGTAAGCACACACCAAAACTTCTAAGGTCATATATTTCTGAAGTTATGCGAAATCACTTTTATTATTTCAACATTGACTCTCTTGTACTCACTCACTGATAATCTAATTAGAGCTAGAACTTTCCAAGAAATGGAGAGCTGACTACTTCTATCACATGTAGGAATATCTCTGGGTCTGGAGTATCTGATCCTATCTTCTCTAATTTGAACTAATCAAGTAAAAACCTGTGTTTTGCAAAAAGGAATCAAATCTCTAGGTAAAGCCGAGCCAATTCTAAGGTTCCTAATTTGCTCCTTACTTCGATGTGATCGACCGTTAAACATTCTTTAAGCATAATTACGTAAGTTAACAATCAAGTCATGCGTAGTAAAGATACTTATCCAAGACGGATACAGAGGAGGAAAAGGTTATCAACCAATACGAATATAAGATTACTATTAAGGCCACCGTGGACTGGTCGTAAACGCGACGGTCCTCAAGTGGGAATTGAACCTCTGAGCCTGTGCCCAGTACTCCCCTACGCCACGACTAGCCTTTCTAAAAGATCTTATTAGGTCTATTACGTTTCTTATCTTAATATTTATTCACAACATAATTGAATAACAGCTTAATTGAGTTAAAGTGAATTTCTCCCTTTATCCTTCCTCCATAGAAGATAGGCTAGTTGAGAGGAAATGTATATTTGTATCAATAAATAAACTCCAAGAGGCCACATGATACATAGTAATATAGGTTAAGAGTGCCATTAGTGCCACTAGATGAAGTTTGTAATAAGAAATTGTTATATACAAATACCTAAGTATAACCATGAGACAGGCAAAAGAAAGGATTGGATCACCTCGCAGGGTAGGCAGAAAGAAACTAGTATAAGGATACTCCATTCTCCATTTTCTACCCAGTTTTCGAGACATTGCGTGTTGTGTGGCGGAACTCAACACCGAGATTTGCTTATAGACTTACCAGAGCGAGAAAACTAAAATAATTCACTCTCCCGACATGGAATCTAACCGACAGCAGTCAGAGGTTATGCCAACAAAGTAATAAATGTATATATTTATATATACATACTCACTATAGATATATATATATAGTGAGTATTACAAGAATATTATACTTACAAGATTGACATATCCAAATATTATGACACCTTTACGTAGCGGCACACAAAAGCAGCACCTTCTCATGACAGGTAATTTCAAACCAAAACTACACTTCATAGTATGGATATTATTCAATAAATTTTAGCATGGACGCTAACTTCTCGAAGCAGACGCGCTTTAGCTGAAGACGAGTAGTTCTGAGGACGATCTAATATCCTTTGACCGCTGAATAGGATGTTTTCTCTACACTCGAATAAACTAACATTTTAGAGTATCGTTAGTTTTTCTTTACATTGAAGAATTTTAACGTTACCTACTTGAATTAATGCTTAGGATTCCGTAATGGATGTTGAAAATGTATAAAAGATAACATTTTATTTGATATCTTTGTATATATTTAGAGAAATCTTTTCATCTCAGAGGATGTCGTCCAGTGACTATTGTGTAAATTACTCAATTATAATAAAACTGTGTTTAACCTTCAACATCTGTTACATTTTCCGAATGAAATTATAAGATAGGCATGTGACTAGTTGTGCATTCGAATTTCTCCTCGAGGAAATGAAATATTTAAAATTTCCTTTCCTTCTAATTTACTCTTTCTTAATGCGCGGCGTTGAGTCACTCAATACAAATTGCCTCCAGAAACCGGCGGAAAGTCTTAAGTAGTGAGGGGCGGAATGTCTTAACACTATGCTCCCTTTGCCTCCCCTGCTACAGAGGATGCTACGGGATACAGCGTGAGGCTGAAATAAAACCTATAAATTTAAAAATAGAAATGACAATTGTATTTCACAACAGGCGTTACAACACCTCCATGATAGACGAATTAAAAATATGAATATTATTAAAAAATCTTTCTATTTGTGTGGCGAGTTCCGTCACTCAACATGTAACTCTCAGGAACTCTCAGTGGCCGAGACCAATTTGTACTTCACATGTTTTGTTGTTTGTAAAGGATTAAATTACAAAAAAATCTTTTATGGTTCAGATTAATTTTCCCTCCTGGTACAGAGTACCATAGTACATTGTGTATCCATTTTATCTCGTATAGCACAAATAATAAGCAAATAATATTTAGCAAAATATTGCTACTATTTTACAAAAGGCGTTAAGAGATCTGTATGATAAACGCCTTCAAAATATCAGAAATAGTTTTATATGTTCAAATAACTTAACTATATCTCTATATAAAAATTAAGTTTTTGGTAAGCGAGGCGTTAAGACTCGCCACTCCACACATGATGAGGAACAAAATGTCTTAACACTAATTTATTTCTGCCTAGTGCCTGTCGTACGAGTATACAGACAGAATACAACGTGAAGCTGCTTATAGAGAATAATTATTTGGATATCTTTTGATTTTAACAAGTACAAAGACTATGTTACTTTATTCGACACCTTCGTAAAGATTTCCTAACTTTCCCAATTCCCTGCATGAACTGTCAAATTACAGCGTTCTACTCCGCGTAGTTTGCCAGACACACTATGCGTTGTCTGTCAGACACTCAGCAACCGAAGAGAATAACTTGAACTTGAAGTAAGGTACACATACTATATTTCATCGAGTACACAATGTATATCATACAAGTATGTCTGTCCAGCGCTGTTTGACTCTAACAAGTAACAAGCCTTTCTATTATTATGATTATAAATTACATGTTTAGTTCAAATATACAATCTTCAGTTGACAGAGAGAACCTGGAACCTGGGAACCTAATGTTAAGGTACTCCATAGCGAGGAAATGTGAATGACATTATAATGTTCCCCCATAGCGAGTAAAGTCAAACATGGCCATTTCTTCGCAAATGCATAAAAGTAAATACTTTTATGAGCTAAAGAAAAGTGAAGAAAATTTAAAAAAAATTTCAATATCCTATATCTTATAAAACAAAGTCGCTTTTCGTGTCTCTCTGAACTTTCTAACTCTTCTTCTTCTAAACCGCCCAACGGATTTTGATGCGGTTTTCAACATTAGTTCGAGTATTTTTCAGGGAAGGTTTATATATAGTTTATTATTTGTACATTCTTATGTAAATTAGCATAAATACGATAAATGTGTCTAAAGTCCTACCCGTTGGGACACTTTCGCGCATGCGCTGCTTTAATGGTAAGTAATGCATGAAAATAATGTACTGAAGTATTGTTCCTCTTAATAAGATCTATAAAAAGGTCCGTGACAGCATTTTCCTATCTTTTAAGAATAACGTGTAGTGATCATATTTCTGTCTAAAAATTGTAATTTCAATATATTTTTTTTATTGTGAGGGATATTTTTCCATAATGGTATTAATCCTTATCCTTTAAAATACTTTATTAATTTTCTACGTTAAACAAAGATAAAATTTGCTTTTTACACTATTTCGAAATTGCGAATAGTTTTAGAGAAAAACGCATTTAATTGTTGACACATCCCGCAGTTGACACATCAGCTATGTTTCACTTATCCCTTACTCTAAGCATATAAATAAGTATATTAGTTACGTTGGCCCATTTAATGTAGATCAAAACTATCTTTTACTGTTTTTCATTTTAATAAGTATTTTAGAAGTTGTTACAATATCAAAAAATCCTTGCTGCGAAACGGTTCGCCACTCGCCATGCGTCCGCCTACCTTACACGCATCGGTGGTTCAGTGGTAAAATGCTCGGCTGCCACGCGGCCGGCCCGGGTTCGATTCCCGGCCGATGCATTCTATTTAATTTTCCTCGAAGGCAGCCACGTAGTGCTTGCTTTTCTTCAGGGACAGAGTACCCTCTTCCCTACCCTACCGGTGTCGCTGTAACAGCCAATAGGGCTAACAGCATTAACCGTCAGAGAACCAAGGCTCTGATGTCGTTCGGAGCTACTTCTGGCAAAGTAAATTTAGAAGTGATTACACGTATTTTGGAGTAATACAATAATTATAATGTATTTCCACGCGACATAGTTGGTTACATTTTTCGTTTAAGTATTTTTGGGTAAGAGAATAGTAGGTAGTCTGTTGTTTACAATTTCTTTCGTTTAAGTTTTCTGTTGTTTGTGTTATTTATTTGTGTTTATTTTAAAATAATTGGAAAATCCTTATTGGAACTACGAAAATGCGGGTTGCATTAGGGTTTAATAAATTTTCACATTATCTTAAGTGCTTTGCAAACATACATTATATGAATAATTTAGTAGTTAAAGCGGGCGAAGCCACAAGGGGGTCGCTAGTTTCAAATAAATAATGCAAATGCTCAATATGAACCAGATGTGATAAAATTAAATTGGTGATAAAAATTAATAAAAAAAATGTTTTCTCAATATTTATATCTTACTTTTATATTATAATTTACAAAATGATTATATTACATCGCTTATGTTATATACATTAAGGCACTCTACTTGTTACTTATATATTTACAGATCATTCATAGTCCGTCCATAGATGTTGACAACACAAAAATGTTAAAAATATATTTAAATAAGAAAATATGTAAATATCAAAACATAGAAACAATGAAACAATGTAAGTACGTCATTTTCGTCCTCAAAAGTAGTTAAAGTTCATTGTTGTTACATACGAGTATATATTTAATGTTATTATGGCTTGACCAGTAGTGGCTAGTAGTAGGATAAATACCATTTTTGGTGACAACCTACTGTTACTGGAATGTGCAAGCGGATTTAAATCATCACAAAAGAAGGGATATTATAAAAGAACTGGACTGCATAAAACTACATAAATGAAAAAACAAGCTCAATAGGTAACAAAGATTGACAGTCGTGGCCTATTTGTTTTTTTTTTACGTTTATGGAGTTAGGTTTTACAATAATTAACTGTTGTTGGACAGAAAACATATACATTAATTGTATTGTTATACGCAGGTACATAAAGAAGCTCTTGGAGCTCTTATTTTTTATTTATTTATTTGATATTATATATTTGTAAGCCCGGCCTTTTTTTAAACAAAATAAGGTTACATTTCCATCAACAAAAAATCTTATATCTTGTAATTACTTCGCTTCGCTCCCTAGGATTGAGCGTGGAACTATTTATTGGTGGCAATACGTGTATGCAGCTTACTCTTGTATGTTGAAGTTAGTCCTTTAGGGTCCCGTATCGCTCCCGGTGCAAACTTAGCAAAACTGTTCTTGTAATAAGGCTCAACTAGCCAAAATTGACTAGAAGTTTACATCAGCTATTGTCATCAACACCCACAATCACAAATTAATATCCTAATCCTTCCATATTTTTTATATCCACTTTCAAGGAGTCAGGGTCTGCTGCGTGATTTACAAATTCAAAGTTTGTGTTCCTCTCCAGTTTTATCACTTCACTTCGAACGAGAATCAAAACGTAGAACTGGATAACTAAAATTAAAATAGGTTTAAATTTAAGCTACATTTTAATATTTATAAGGATATTTAAGACTAAGCATCATATTTAGGGATATTTTTAATTCAAATTGTATTTTTTTATCTTTGCGCTGTATTCCGTATACAGCAAAGCAGAGAGAATTCAGTGTTAAATACTCTCTTCTACAAGTTCAGCCCAATTTTCTGGACATTCTGTGGTAAGTGGTAAGACTCAAAGCAACACTTTGTCTAGTTACTGAAGCAAGAAATAAAACAGACATTTCCCAGAGTTAGAATCGAACTCACGAACGTTGCGTACAGTCAGTACAGCCAGTACAGTCAGAAACTGTCGTTGCGCCACAAAGGCCTCTATGACAATAAATTTAAATTGAGTCATGCGCTAAAAGTAGAAGCCAGAGCGATGTTGACGTAAAGACAATATAAGACAGGTGTGAAGAACTAATAAAATTTTACTCATTTTTTTTACTTTGAAGTAAAATATTACATTCTATTCAACGTGTACTATATCCGTCCGTGGTATTAGCAGAGAAGACCAAGGGAATCTCTACACCTGGTGGTAAGTCACTCCCGTTGCATTAACGACTGTACACACTTTGGAGGAATTACGTGTTGGTGGAAATCGACGCTTCTCTAGCTTCATCACCAAAGTGAGGAGATCAAAATATTAAATATTTTTATCATTTTAAAATGTTATTCCACATTAATAAAGCAAAAAAATATATATTACTAATTAATTAAATATTTCATTTCTGCACGCTTGTGCACCTGCACCATGACCGAGCTGGTGGGAATGGTTATAAATATTTTAATTATCCTGACTTATCACGGCAATGAGCTCCGCCACCAAGTAGAATTCAAGCAATGTCTCGAAAATTAAGGAATTGGGGAAAAGAAAGGAGAGGCTTAACACTAGATTTCCAATGCCCATCGTGCTTTGCGGGAAAAAGTGTAGAGCTGCAAAAGTGTACTACTTATAACGTAAAAAGTAAGACAAAACAAATATATTTCCTTGAACAGTACTCATCTGTACGACTGCATGACTAATACAAATTAAGGAACACGTCAAACGCGCTCGACGAGCTCGCGGTGGAACTTGGGTGATTGAACTTTTGCGTATTGCAATATATGCCAAAATGAATCGGACTTCTTTTATTTTTGTGTGTTGTAACTTGTACGATAGCTGTGGGCTCGATTTCCACTCGGGGTAATAATTTATATTCATTTCCTTGCTGTAGTTAAGATATAGCGCTCTATTGAGTTCTACCACTATTCTGTTACATACCTACTTTGTACCGCACCTGGCAGGGGAGGCAGAGAAAACTAAGTGTTAGGGCACTCGCCTCTCCACTATCCGCTTGATTTCGAACCGAATCTTTTCGGAAATGTCAATAAACTAAAATAAAAATATCCTAACTCCTCACACTAGGTTCCCTCTACATAACCTAGTAGAGGCGGAATACAGCGTGAAGAAATGCGCGAGCTAAAAAACGAGGTCAAAACAGTGAAATTAAAATATATCAAATAATAGTTACTTATAATCCACATAAAGAGGCCCAATTGAAACAGTCCAAATATAACAGCATATATGAAGTAGGCTTCGACAAAGAAGAGCGACATCGTGATAGCGAAGCCCAGCATGTACACAACGAGCGCGAATATACTGTACCGGTAGAATATCCTCATTTTGCTTTGGTCTTTCTGAAAAACGGAATATATATATATATATATATATATATATATATATATATNATATATATATATATTAACAAAAAAGTTTCAAGTGTGTGTGATATCTTTTGTCTTGTTCCCCATTAAGACACTTCCGTCCCCCATTTACCACCAAATTCATGAGCGATTGCGTGTGGAATGGCGGAACTTCTCGGAACTGCCTCGTTATCAGAGCGCGAAAATGAAAATATGAAATACTTCAAACCTTCAAACTCTTTGACCGTCGGCCTTACAACTGTACTAGAGGTCCAGAATATTTTCATCAAAGTATCTAATGGTGTAAGTTTCTGTATTCACTAGAGCTAAGAAATGAAAACAATTCGTACTACCGAGTGGGAATAGGACAGCCTTCATTATTTTTGAATACATAGTCAACACCTTTATATTACTTACTTTATGCGCACTGATTATAAATATAATATGGAATATGATGTCCAAGAGTAGTGCCAGCAGTATCGGTACATGAAATATGAAAATTGAGGCGGGCACATGGTCGTGGTACCGCGACCACTCATCAATCGTCGTGAGAAGTATAAGCGTGAAGAGAAGAAGATTGGATATCTGGAAAAATATAGAAAAAATGTATTAATTTAGATCTTTATACATTTCTATAATTGACATTTCTACTATTAATATTATACTACATTTTAGGGGGGAAACAGCGAAAAAGAAAGAGATAGAAGAGAGAAGAAAAGAATATTTGCCAATACACTGAGGCGCAAAATGGAGAGTTTCCTATTTTCCCGTTCCTGTAGGAATTTCTAGAAATTACTTATACTATATATTTTTGTGTATATAAATAGTTAATTTGCAAATTAATTTAGATTTAAGAATGAATATTAATGATTTATAACAAAATCTTGTAATTTATCAAAGCAATTATACATGTTTCAATTATTTTTTATGTACTTTTGCTACAAGTATATGTATTTTTGCATGTATATAGAGACACAAGGTTCTCTTATCAAATATAGGTAGGTATCAAAGCCCGCCAACTCCCACTGAATGATAAGCCGCACATAAACAAACGTTTATTGCAAAATTTGATATTATCTCGAAGCAGAAGGCACAATAATAACAATTTCCGCAAATTAATTCCATTTAGCGATAGAGAGAGTAAGTCGTCTACGGTCTAGTTCAGTTTGACGCACTCTACTCTAGTCTTAGTGAAGTTACTCGAGGACTTGGTGTCAAATCACTTCGTTCTTCACTTACGAAAGTGAACACTATATGTATACGAATACATTACAAAGCTAATAGGATATGAGTGCTTATATAGGATGAACCTCCGCGTATAGCGACATACATATGTACTCGTATGTAGAGGTATCACAAATATACATACGATTAGTATCGAACAGCCAATTTAATATCAATCGTATCTTTATTTTTTTGCAGCTTCACGCTGTATCCCGAATGTAGCAGTGTACAGTGTAGGCAGAGGGAGGCTAGTGGTAAGACACTCCGCTTTCCACTTCCCACCGAATTCTGAAAGTTTCGTGTGTCGAGTGGAGGAAATCAACGGCGCGCTTAGTTCGACATTAGAGCGAAGAAATGAAAATATTTAATATTTATTATCCTCCAAGGGGAATCGAATAACCTGTCGGCTTTAAAGACACTTGTGTCCGTGTGACACGACTGGCCTCGTGAGAATAAATATAAAACAAAAAATATATGTAGAGCTTAAAAAACTAAAAACGCTTCTTTATACCAATATCAGCATCAGTAGTGCCCGGAGCTATAAAATATAAGAACCTAAATATAAGCACCTTACGATGTAGTAATCTCTGAATAGTTCCATTGTTAAGGTCCTGGCATCATCATCAGACCATCTATATTATACCATACTATTGTATTAGTACTGAAACTATAACTACAGTTTCATGATGACCCGATTTTTAATATGAGGATCAAATTCAGTTCCCCACATTATTTTATTAATTAAAAATCTCCCTAATAAAAGAGTGTAGAAAACCTACGTATTACTTTTATTAAAAAACTAGCTGACCCGGCGAACTTCGTACCGCAGTACACTCATTCGTTCTTTTTTTTTTTTTTAATATTTATTCTGCTATTCAGGACACCGGCACCGGTTTAGCTAGTATATAATAATTATAATTTATTGCACTAAAAAACAAGGATATAATACAGTAACAATATTTACAAAAAGACAATAAAAAAGTGCAATGGCGGGCCTTACCACTAAAAGCGTTTTCTTACAGGCAACTATTTGAAAGAACTTATTACATACATAAAAGATAGCAGAAAGGTGTAAATAGTAATAATAAATATGATATTATTAATTATAAATAAGTTATTTATCATATAAACATACATACACTGATAAATACACAACATACTTACATATATACAAAAACTTAAATATATACATACATGCATACACACTATATATATTTTGGTAAAGTGATTGCAATTAAACGAACTAAACTAAAAAACGTAAATATTACCCTAAATTACGCACTATTTTTATGTGTAAAAGCTATGTAGGTAACCGTCAACGTCATCTGCCCGTTCGCGTCGGTCATACTCATACTGTGCCGCCCGAAGGTAATTTCGAATCAGTGACATCTCCTTAATCTATATATACGAGTATATAAAACTTGTCCTCACTGACTGAGGTAAGATGTACGCACAGCCGTAACCGTTGATGGTAAAAACGAGAAAATTTGGACAGATATTTACTTTCGTAATCTGGACATCCACAAAGAAGAGATTTTGAAAAATTTTTACCCTAAAGGGGTGAAATAGGGGTTGAAAGTTTGTATGGAAAAAAAATTAAATCGGCACCGATTCTTATAAAATTTGAAATTTAGATTTTTAAAAGTATTTAATTGATTACGTATTTCATCGTTTTCTAGAATTCTACCCTTAAGGGTTTAAATAAGGGGTTGAAAGTTTGTATAGATGTTTTTTAAATCGGTACCAATTTAATTAATATTTGAAATTCAGACTCTTAAAAGTACTTAATTGAACACATGTTTCATGGTTTTCTAGAATTCTTCCCCTAAGGGTGCAAATAAGCAGGCGAAGCTGTGCGCGTCCGCTAGTTATTTATAAGAATGTTATACAGTAAACTATAATTTCAATGTAGATAGAATGCTAAAAGTGACTTTTATATTTATTTCTATAAGGATGAATATCAAGATATAAGTTCATTTTGGGTGACGTTTTCTTAAAACAATTAACAAACTTTGCAAATCGTTGCTTAGCAACGACGGTTGTTATTAAATTGCATGTCAAATATATTAGAAAGTATTTTAATATATTAGTATATATGTGTAATATAATGTTACATAGCCTATAGCACTTCTGAAGAATGCAGATTTCACACAAAACAAAAAAAATGTAAATCGGATCAGTAGATCCAGAGATCTTAGCGTTCAAACAAACAAACAAACAAACTCTTCCGCTTTATTATATTAGTATAGATTAATAATTCATTTTTTATCAACAGTTATTCCAATCAAGAGGTTTCAAACTTCATTCTTTCGCCAAGAATTGTAGCGCGATTCAGAATCTATTGAGCCATCTATTAATGTTAAACTGATAAAACATACCGTTTTTATGTTAATAATATTCATTCCGACGTAATAAATGTTTAGCAAATAATAGCGCAACAATATGTTGTACGCGTTATCAACATTCATTGCAGTACTTATGTGTATGTAGTCAACAGACATCGTTACGTATGTTTGTCCTTTCTCAAACATAAACTTGAAAACTTTGAGTACATAATGTTTTAATAGTGTACCCTTTACAGACTATTTAATTTTCTTTATATTTTATTCAGTAGTTTTTACTATGAACAAATTTGCTTAAAAAACATATATTTTTTATCAAACATTTTTTTTATTATGTAATTAAAACGTTTCCAAATTCTTTATTGTCAGAGAATCTTGCCAGAGCGCCATCTATTGTGCCAATAGTTAAACTGTAACCGTTCGATCATAGTTAAAACATACCGTTTTCTCAGTATACATAATCTAAAACTATATTTTGCTCGAGTTTTAAAATTATTATTATAATATTTCTCCCGAAGTAATTAATGCTTAACAAATAATAACTTGTTAAGATATGTTTTATTCATTATCAAGATTCCTTAGTACTTACTATTTGTTGTCAACAGATAGCGGTACATGTACCTATTTTACAAATCTCTAGTACAAACTTTTTGAAAACGTTAAAAACTCATGGAGTGAAGCGATTACATGAAATACAAACTGAAACCTACTCTGAGTTATTTAAAATTTTTGTGTATAAAAGTTGCTTAAATTTGTTGTGTACTTTCTACGTGATATATGTTCACATAAACAGACAAACAGACAAAAAATCCTAAAATTCCCAAAATGCTGGAAATGGATTCTGTTAATTGTCCTTTAACACCCCAGCTATTTTTTTTTATATATTCTCAATGTACAGTAATGACTTTTCTACGGATTTATTATAAGTATAGAATAGATATAGATTAACCAAATCTTTTATGAATAATTACATATTTTACAAAAAATCAAAACATATTTCATACATAAACCTTCAGCTTAATATAAATAAAATACATATGTTTCTAAGAATCGAACATGCATCCTCAAAAAATATTGATCGAGATCACATCACTTGTTTTTCACAATAAAAGTTAGATACGCACCAACTTTATATACGCCCACACCAGCAAGCCGAGTCTCAGCGGGAAACAAAAGCAGCATCTTGTAACTTCTGGTATCTCGCACCTCATGCTGAGCACTGAACAATTTTACTTAGAAAAGGCAAATTTTAAAGTTTTTATTTAAAATGACGTCGAGAATTCAGTAACGGTACGTCTCTGACCGCGGTCAAGGCGCGTCTGAACGGGTGTATGGCAAAATTTGCATTTATTTATATTTGTTATCGATTTGTTGCGCTGTTTGTAGATACACTATCTGCGGATATTAGGATTTGCCCAACGGAATCTAGGAAGTGTTTTGCTTTTTTTATGGGAATTCCTACTAAGTATCCATTTTTCTGCCAAAAGCTTTGTATGTAAAAATTGAATGAATTGAAATTTAAAAGCAAGCCAAAATCTTGTACATTTTAATTGTAAAATAAATATTATGAAGTCTTGTAATCAATTTCCCCGAGTGGGAATCGAATCCGAACTCTGGCGTTTAACTGCGCATGCGCATGTGCCTGGCCGCCAGCGGATTTACTATAAAAATAATAATTATTAGGAGAAGAGAGCCGATTGAAAGTCAACACTACGTGGATATACGCTGTGTTCGGCTTCACAATCATTATTTCAATTGAGAGGCGTCACGTCACAATTACGCTAATGTAAATTAATTTTAACGGACAGATTATGATAAAAGTAGAGGGCAGTCAGCAGTAGAGGAGTGAGACTTATTGGAATATTGAATTTATTGAAATTTGGTTTAGATTAAATTTAAGTTGTTATTTTTGCGTTTACTTACGTTACCTATATACCTACATAAGCTCACAGCTAATAAAAAATATTGCTTGAATTCAAAGAAGAGGTCCTTAGAGGCCAGTCGTGCGCAGTTAAAAAAAATAAATGTTTTTTGTTGTTATTTTGATAAATGCCCCCAATAATCGATTTTCTTAAATATCTTTCATTCACAGACAACGGTCTTTTACAATTTTATCATACGTATAGATTACTATTGGCAGCTCACCAAGAGCAAGCGTGTTCTATAATAGTAATGTGTACGAATGTATTTACAATGTCAAGGTTACGTACAAATATTTAAACGCAACTGGACTCGAATCCGCATCTCTTGTTTACCGTCCAGGCATCCAGGCACCGCCTTATGTTCCTATCGATCAACGCCGAAATACTTATACACTTGTTACATTCTATTTTTTCCAAAAACAGATGAAACATCATCTCTTTACATGATTTATTTTCCAATTTCTGCTACTCAAAGAGTATTCCTAAGATGAGTTCACGGACTTGAGTCCTGCTACGTTTATATACTTCATATTTTTTTAATAATTATCTTCTCTTAGTGACAGGCTGTCCTAAATCAGTGTCGAAAAGCGTCTCCTGTTAGACTGAAACCGAGGAGCGACAGCCCAATAGGGGGAACTTTGCTTCGCTCAAATTCTTTGTTATACTTATTTTCTTTGTAAAATTATTTTTTGTATGATATAAGGAGTTTATACATATCTAAAATACCTACTTTACACTTCATATTCTAAATGAGGATGTCATATATCCTATAGTTGTATCCCGTGAACATGAATGCATTTAATATACATGATTATAAATAAACTTAAACTAAAAATAAAACTTAACACTTCCCGACAGTAAAATTAAGCTTAGCTTATTAAATAAAATGTGGTAAATTATATAAAACTTTTTTTTGGCTTTAAATTTTAACCTATTGTGGGCTTATTTCCCACGAAATACAGGAAGGTCCATTGGATTATTTTCTTTTTATCTCATCCTTTTGTAAGTAAGCATAGAAAGTCCAGTGCCATTTCATATTTTTCCGTATTCTGGCGTCCATACGTAACTTTTTTATTATTCGATAAATGTCATTTTAAACATGAGACCTGTCGTCGGCGCAGGGACGCAAGCATATCGCACTGTTGTGGACGGACTTTGTTCCTTGTTATTGTTAAACCAGCTTGTCAATTGTCAGTGTTCAGTGGCGTAGCTAGGGTATTTGCTGCCTGGTGCGGCTTGCGGACTTGATGCCCTTTAAAATGGTCAAAATAATTTCAGATTTCAGAACACAGTAGAGTAGATAAGAGGGGAGGTCACAAAAGTTTATGGAATGAAAGGGTTCTAAATTAAATGAAACAATAAATCTGTTTTTCCTTTTCAATATTCTCGTCAATCACCCTTAAGCTCAAAACATTTATTAGATCTATGAATTATTTTTTTAAACCGTCGAAATAATGCCAAAAAATGCCACAAAATGCCAAAATTGCCTTCTTCACCTCATTGCCGTCGGAAAATTTCCTTCCCTTTAAGTCTTTTTTAAATTTGGGAACAATGAAAATCACTAAGGGCCAGGTCTGGACTGTAAGATGGGTGCACTAGTGTTTCGAAGCCGTGCGTGTGTAGGACAGACATTGCAACTCTACTCTAGTGAACTGGTCCGTTTTCTTGCAAGAGCAACACACCCTTAGTCAACTTTCCCGGATGTTTTTCTTTGATGGCCTCCTTTAATTTGTTTAGTATCGATGCATAGTATTCTCCGGTTAATTTTTCTTCCCTTTTCTTTGTAATCAATCAGTATTATCCCCTCACAATCCCAAAAAACAGAAGCCATCAACTTGTCAGCCGATTGTGACATCTTGAATTTCTTTGGGTGTGGTGTGGCAATGGCATAAGAGGGGCCTCTTATGCCATTGCAAGGACTTCTGTTTTGACTCAGGCTCAAAGTGATGGACTCATGTTTTATCTCCCGTAACAATCCGTTTCAAAATCTGTACTAGTTCATCTCCACACAATTCCAAAAATAGCTTTGAGGCATCGACGCACTGCTGTTTCTGAAGCGGTGTGACCATTCTTGGTACCAATCTTGCACTGACTTTTGTCATACCCAGAGGGTCATGTAGGATCCCCAGAATAGTGGAATAGTGGTAAATAGTCGAGACAGTCTCGTAACGCTTACGAGGAAAGAGGACGGCTGCGCTTTTCTCCACCCTAACCTCAAACCGCCATCTACTGAACCAACCGCGTAGGGCGACGGCAGCTCGTTGCAGTCTTTCGACTAGGATCCAAGCGGATCGGTCCGTGGTGTAAAGGGTGGTGTCATCGGCTTACATCGCAAGTTCGACTTAATTTGTACGCGGGATATCGCTAGTGTAAAGAGCGTATAATAATGGTGAAAGGGTGGAGCCTTGCGTGACTCCGGCGCGGACGGGTCTAGAGGACGATAGTGGGACACTTCTAATCTGTATCGGAATGTGCGATTCGACAGGTATTCCCGAATGATGTGAACGAGCGAGTC
Source organism: Heliconius nattereri (assembly GCA_013403645.1). Classification (NCBI taxonomy): domain Eukaryota; kingdom Metazoa; phylum Arthropoda; class Insecta; order Lepidoptera; family Nymphalidae; genus Heliconius; species Heliconius nattereri. Next base: position 256,430 of record JAAIXI010000218.1, read on the forward strand.
TGGCGGACTGGATCCAAATGACGGAGCTTGAAGAGCAGGCCGTTGTGCCAGACCTTGTCGAAGGCTTTGGCTAGGTCTAAGAAGATAGCAGCCGCGTCGCTGCGAATCGATTTACGGACGTCGTATTTCGTCGTATTTCGCGCGCCCGGCATGCCTGAGACTATGGTGAAAGCCCTCCGAGTCAACTATCCCAAGACTCACCTCTGAGCTGTTCAAATTGGGATTTGACTTGTTTCCTAAGATCGTTTAATTTTTTACTGTTTGCGGCGTTCGGGCACGCATCGTGGGCTCTGGTGGCTAAATTTTTACGTCGCTCTTAGGTTATAAATCATGAGCATGATTACAATATTAGGCACAGAATCGTACAGCTGATGTTTGTGTATAAAAGTCAAGAGTTCGAGTCCTGGTCCTTTGTTCTTCAAAGTCTAAGGGGTTTTTCTATTGTTATTCTTAACAGTTTACCTAATAATACCTACTACTACCTAATAATCTGTAATGTTCATATCTCTTGCCACCTTACTCTACCACAAAGGCTCATAAAAAATCAGTATTTCACTAAATTATATTTTATTTGCCTCTAGATTGTATTTTTCATTTTCATTCTCTCATTTTTCTTGTACATTTCTTAAAAAGTAGAAGAGTCGATCGTCGTCTGTCATGCCCGGTGCGACCGCACCGCTCGCACCCCCCTAGCGCCACTGTTAGTGTTTTCCATGGATGTATGGCATGGTGTAATAAGTGCGAGTAGGACTCGCCCATCGAGGCTTCCGTATCGATTTGACCCGTTGATCTGCACGAGATACAAGGACAACTTATTACGAATTACGTTCCGCCCTTTTCCGTTTTTACCTTTTGAGGTAGGGAACCCCGACCCAAATAAGATACATATGAAGTGCCATTTCTATTTGCATATTAATTATTAACACTTTTCTTATGCGATGAATGTAAGAAAAAACACGGCGTTGAGTTCTCTAACCCTTTATACATTTTATTAAATTATTATACCCAATAGAAAATGAATCGATAATAAATGACAGATTACTGGAAGTAATTGCTCAGAATCCCGGAGGCGCGGAGAGCCAGTGCTTGCTCCGTCCAAGTCTAAGTTAATAATAATAATAATATTTTATTACACGATTTAAATATGAGGTCACTCAATAACAGACGTGATAAATGATTAAAATGATCATAACCTCAACGCGTGGATGTTACGACGCACTAACGATGTTTTAGGTCGAATGCCAAATATTATTATTTATTCAAGTAATTCTATGTAAGTACTTAAATATATAATAATAAAGCTACCACTGCTTCGTAAAGCACTTTTGCTGTCAAGGTCACCGAGGAACTGAATACATACTCGTATTTTTGGGGCTCCGTACCTCAAAAGAAAAACCTTTGTCGTTCATCTTAAGTTCGCGTGGATGTATTAAGCTGATATTAAAGCATAGCACAAATTAAGCTTCTATCTTATTAAAACCAAAAGACTCAAATTTGAAACAAAGTTAATGGAAATTTATAGATATATAATTGAAAAAAATCTTAAAATAAATATTTTATTAAAAATATATATATTTATTTATAAGTTATTTCATTCATACAGTATTCATCATGATAGGATTAAATGTTAAGCAGGAAGTGCGCTTCCTGAAAATTCCTTCATTCCACTAACATGGTAGAAAGAGAGAACCTGGTGTCAGATCACTATCGCGCTGTACAAGCCTTATTCCTATGCAGAGCATTCTTAGAGGAACAAAGCGAAGTCAGAGTTATATAAGATCTTGGATGCGGGGTTGGTTGGAGTAAATATAAATAATAATGGAAATTTATAACCACCCATAAGGGTCTGAATTTATTATTAATAATAAATTCAGTTTGCTTAAAAATATTTTTGAAATTCTGCTTAATAGCTCGTTGAGTCGCGGAACTCAAAGCTTTGTCTACCAAAAAACTAGGTAACAATCGAACATACAACAATAGCGATTACAACCATACCTCGTACTGCGCTAGGATAGTATCCAACCAAAATAAATATAACAAAATCCGCTTCACGCTGTATCCCGCACACAGCAGGGTAGGCAGAGGTAGAGAAGCACTCCGTTCCCCACTTTCTGCCGAATTCTGGAGGCATTGTGTGTTGAGTGGCAGAACTCAACGCCGCGGTTTGCCACAATACCAAAGCGAAGAAATATAAATTTAAATAAATGTTTCATCTTCACGAGTCCCCACTCGATCGAACCCTCAACTAAAATGGTTTTAAAGTCATTTTACATTTACTTTGTGCATCTGCGCTTCGACAAAATAAATAACAGCACAAAAATAATTTAATATCTATTTATTTAAGTTTATATAATACTCATTATTTTATATTAGACCTTAACACTATTTACAATATAAATTTTTCACTAATTTCCGCATATTCCGGGGTAAATAAAAATAAGTAACATTTGAACTCAAACGTTATGATACTGTAGAACAAAATGACGTAGTTAGATTCTCTGTCCCATTTAAGACACTTCCGTTCTGTCAAATCCTCTAGTCGTTGCTTGTTGATCGGCGGAACTCAACACATGTTTTGCCGTACGCTTGTGCTCGTATGGCTGCGACGGCCTGTATTTATAATTAATGACACTAATTGACTAGCCGGCAAAAATTACGACAAAACAGCTTAAATATAATGCTTGGACTTATAGTTAATTTACTTCATTGAAGCTTAATGTTATTTTGATCCTGTTATGTTATAAAAGAATGATAGGAAATATTCAAAGAAAATAAATGGTTAAAGAGGTAAATTAGCCTAAAGTATATCGTCAATAAGTTTTTGTTTTATTTTTCCCCTTTTCCTGCAAAACGGCATAGGCAGAAGTGTTAAAACACTTCCAAAACACACGTTAGCCACACACCGCCCAATTTCAGATACTGCGTGTTGATTGGCGGAAATCAACACCGAGATTCGGCTAAATCAAATCTAAGTTTATAAGTTAACACTAAGTAAATAATGAATGTTGACTAACATTCATTACAACATTCTTTGTTAGTATTATACAAGTGAAGGACGCAGGTCTGGTCTTCCATATCTTCTAAAGGTGCGGAACATTCTTTTACATCTTCGAGTGTAGAGATCATGCTACGCACGCTGACCACCAGGTAGAACTGGAGCACTGTAAACACAAAGTTTAAAATATATTTCTGTTTTTTAAAACCATCAGCAATACAGCATATTAATTAATTTACTTTTTTGGCTTCAGGATGCAGAGGGAACCTACTGTTAAGACACATGTCTCACTTTCCGCCTAATTTTCGTAACATTGCTTGTTGAATGGTAAGGCTCAACATTGCGCTTTCTCTTGTTACGAGAGCCATAAATTAAAATAATTAATTCTCCCAGTGGTGTGGAAACGAGCTCACAACCTTCACGCCTACAGTCAGACGCCGTCCCAATGAATACCAGAACAGAATATCTCGTTTTATCCTCTTTTTATATGTGGTCCATGCATTTATGAATGTATTCCTTCATTTAGTTGGGTATCGATTAACCAAATATATACGAAGGTTACCGATAGCTCTCTGAATCTCCGAGCTGAAGTGGCAATGGGCAGGACTTATTGTTAAAAGGAATGGGAACCACTGGGGAAGAAAGGCCCTCGAACCAGGTGGATTGACAACGTTCTTGAACAAGAGATACTTACGCAGACCTATCGCAGCTATGACCACGTTCATAAGCACACTCCACCAGATGTCGAACTTGTGTCTCGGGTATAACTTGTATGCTTTCAGAGGTATGTACAGCGCTTGGACCGATGCCCACATTATCATTACTATAACACAAAACCCATAGAAGATCTCTAAAAGAGTACAGCTTCTCTGGAAAAGACATAAAATAATTTGATTATTTTAAACTGTATCACATTTGTTTCATAATCACGACATATCCTGTAATATTTAACGATTATACATATTCTTGGACAAATTAATGAGCTTTCCAATTTACCGTAAACGTAATTGTTAACTTATCTTATATTTTTTTAAAACGTATAAAAATTTTATCGAAGCGAGATTTGAATCCGCGCCTCTTGGAAACAAACTGCTGTCATCAAACTACTTCGAAATTCTTATAAGCTAGTTACAAGTGGGTTCAAATCCCGTACATTATTTTTTTATATGTTTTTAAAAAAAGTATAACATTTTAAAAATGTTAGATTCTTACCTTATGTAGTCCAGCTATTAGTACAATATAGAATATGAAGTGTAGACTCAAGGCGCCCATAGTAAGAGACAAACTGATGAAATTAGAAGAATCTGTCTTTTCGGTTCCATCCAAAAAATCGTACATTTTACATAACGTGTGAATTAAGCTTATATAATTTAGAATCTGAAAAATAGAAATTTCATTATTTTTTAAATTTTAATTATAATTATCTTGGTCTGATGACTGAGGGTTACCCTACCGAAATGGGGAATATGAAATGGGGTATATTTAAATAATTTTCGTCTTCCCGCTCTGGTAGACAAAGGCCGGCGTTCACATTGGGAACGGAGTGTCTGAACTCGAGGATCCCTCTGTCTACACTGTTGAAAAAGTTTATATTTAATGAATATCTCGCGCGTTTATATTTAATATATATTACGCTCTGGGATAAGACTTTGTTTCATACTACGTAAAGACAAGTTAGGTTATGTAGACATTTAAATAATTACTTACCAGTCCACAGTATCCCCACACTAGCAATCCAATTCTCAGTGGAAAGCACAAACAACAGGCGTATAACTTTAAACTCATTTTGTATAACTTGTATAGTTACTGTATAAAATAGTGATGTTGAAATTTTACCACACAATCAAAAAAATAACTTTTTTCTTTTAAAAAATAGCCTATATCTTAATATTATACGACTGTTTTAAATAAGACTGAGATCATAAATAAACTATAATGCAAATTAATTGCTTTAATATATAAAAATTATAGGATTTTCCCCTCAACACATTTTTTAGTGATTATCTTAATGTCTTAATTGTTAAACTTTGACGTTACTTTAACGACATATATTTTTAGAGCTTTGGAAATATAAATAAAAATACAAGCAATACTTCAGTGCTACCTACGTATTCTTTTTATATAAAAATAACCAAGAAAGGCTAAGAATGTTTAAAAAAAGGGAAACTCGACTTCTTTCATATTATGTCAAAAACCGTCTACCCGTTTGGACTGTAAGGAAGGCCAAAGAAATGAACATACGTATATATATTTAAACATACAATATAAAAACATAACCCTCCTTTTTACGTAGTCGAATAAAAATTATCATAAATAAAAAAATAAATATCACTAGGTTCCCCCTGTCTACCGTGGGGATACAGAGTAAAAAATGTATATAAGTGTAGAATATGTAATGAAAATATTCATTTTTTATAATATTTAAAACTAAACAATGTTTTGAGAATATAAATCAACATTAAAATAAATTACTATTCGCCACAAATTTTCTACCTTGCGGGAAAAAGAATGAAGCAGGGAAAAAATATTCTCTCTAATGCATTACATATTTTTCTGCAAACAGTTAAACATACAAATTATCATATTTTTATATATACCTTCCTATTTTATATTACTAGAGATAACAGCGCGATATCCGTTGACCTCTGACACTGGTGTTTTCAATTGCGTCATGGGAATGACAGCTTCGAGTCCAGTGAGAGTGTGCCATATCTACGCGCGTATGAATAGTGATATAACACTACAATTTTATGAGATTGTTTGGTTAAACCCGTTAATCTTAGAAACTACTGGTCATTAAAAAATGTTATTCTGATAGATTATTCCTTTACCGAGACAGGTAGCGTGACGTAAATCAGTCCCGATGTAATCCACTGTACGTGCAATCGGTTCCCTCGGACACTTATAATCCTCGGACTCTTAGTTAGTTGCATTCGACCACACGGGCGAAGCCGTAGGAATAATGAAATCAAAGAAATGATGGAATCTGAAAGAATCTGAGTTCTGCCACTCTACACGCAATGCCTCCAAAATTCGGCAGAAAGTAGGGAAAGGAGTGTCTTAACACTAGGTTACCTCTACCTACCCTGCTGTGGGTGGGATACAGCGTGAATAAGCTAGTTATGTTATATTTTAAAAAGGTTATATTTATTACATATTATGCCAGAGTATATATATATATAAATCGGTCGGTTAAAAATATTGGTATAGAGAGTCAATCTACAAGATCCAAATATCTAATATTATAAATCTGATGAGTTCGCTTGGTTGAACTTGCTAATCTCAGTAACTACTCCTCCTAGTATATTTGAGTAATCTATCCAAAGCAAAAAAATGATGCTTTAAGAGTACTAAATGCTGAAAGTAGGTACTCAAATATCAAGAATCTTATTTTTAAATTAATTACTTTATTCAACAGCTCGCTTATAGCTCTAATATTTCATTGAAACTGAAAATATACATTTACATGTCACATAATAGAACAGTACGTGTTGTACAGCCCGATGGAGGCAAAACGGTTAACCTACTGTAGAATCGTTGTCTAATATTAACAAAGATTTACTAATTAATTCTAAAATTTTATTGACTTAAATTATATCCAGTTATTTCAAAAGGGATTTCTTCCAACTTGTAGAGGCGTATCAACCATGACTTCTGCCGCGTGGTTGACATAACAAAGACGGGTGCTCTGTCGGATCTTCAACAGCTCGCTTCTAACTAATAGCAGGAGATAGACTTGAATTCCTTGAAAGTTAATAGTTCTTGAAGGTTAACCGACGTCTCCATATATTAATATTACAAAAAACAATTTAAAATTTATAATCTCACCTAAACTAGTGAGAACAAAACAACATTCCAAAACAAAATACGCCCAATACCGATATAGTTCCTGATGGCGCACCACTATAAATGTAACCAGCGACGCGAGCGTGGTGGTGATACCATAGTAGTAGTAAGCTCGCATTAACTGTGTTCTTTTCTGAAATCAAAATAATAAGAAACTAGCTGGTACTTGCGGCTTCGTCCGCGCGGCCTACGGTATTCTATACAATACCTCAGCCAAATATGGTATACCAAAAAAATGTGAGCACTATTGAAATATTATTTATTTTATACTTTAAACTTATTGCTACTTGTTAACTTGCTTGCATTTCCTGCTGATCGCGGCTGACATGTGCCTGTAAACACGGCAGGTTATGGGTTCGATTCTTACTCTAGGAAATTAATATTTAATATTTTCATCACTTCGCTGTTGTGTTGAGACAAAGCTTGGCGTGGCGTCGATGCCTCCAGAATTCGACGGAAACTAATGAGAGGAGTCTTAACATTAGGCTCTGCATATCTATACTATATGCGGGGGTCAGCGTAAACATGAGCTGAATGATGACGAAGGATACGTTTCTATTACACTGACTTTCACGTAGATATTGATCTCCAGCATACTCGTATAGCAATTCCCTCATATGGCCCAGTTTTAAACAATTTACATTTTATGAAATGTTGCAGGAAACGCGCTCAAAGTTTGTAAATAGTCTATGTGCATACATTGACATACTACTTTTAAAATATGATAATTATTCTATCCAAAAATATTTCAATTTAATATATGGATATAAGTTATTGGCACGGACGTCACTCGCCTTATGAGCTCCCACTAGAAGTACAACGTTAAACACTATCTCCGCCGTATAGAGTATCAGCGCAAACCAAATCTGAGAGTAGAAGGAGACGCCCTTGTACAACGCCATGGTGTGGTAAGTTGAAACATTTTTAAAACTTACAAATGCTTCCAACGCCACCACGAGTACTGAGAAAATCTGAGAAAGAAATTAAAAAATGGCATATTTGTACATTTACGTCATGCAATCTTTATTAACCTTGATTGAGACCGTCTTCGTGGCCCGGTGGCAGGAGGGTGTGACTGAAGGCGCAACGGTTGTAGATTAATCTCCACTCGGGGGAATGAAATATTTAATATTTTCATTTCTTCACTCTAGCAACCAGGCAAAGCGAGGTATTAAGTTCCGCCACTCAAACTAAGTTAAGCTAACTTAACCTTTAAGTATGGACGTCGGGTCTCACAGACCCATCTAGTTCTACGAATTCTACAAATCGGCTACTTCTCGGTGACCTCCGCCACTGAGTCGCTCAGTACCTTTCGTATTAATGACAAAATGAATATAGATAGCAGTGGTTGTGTCTCTGGGTTTAAAACACGTGAGTATTTAACTTTCTTAAAGGGGCCTCGGTCTGTCAGAGCCGACATCCATGTTTCCCATACATAATGATTTCAAAACTCCATATATTTTTATAATATTACCAAATATACTTTAATATTTTTATTGTATTATTTGTATTCAAATGTTTTTATTGTTATATATCATATATTGTTTTGCATTGTTTGTTATATATTTAAGTAATATAAATATTATTTACCTAAAAAAGATTATTTTTTTTTAGTTTTTATAATAAAATGGAAAAAAAATATCGACCAAGCACGTCGGGGACAAAAATATCGGTACTTTATAATCAACATCAAACAAAAGAATTGGACGACGACATTTTATAGAGAAAATAGCACTTTATCAAATAAAAAGACGCGTTTCGTATACGAAACTACTCTAAGAATTGAGAATGACTTTGACTCGCATTTCAGGATTTCTGATCTATCATTTATTGAACATGAAGCTACAAAAATAGGTTTGGTTCTTGAAAAACATGTAAACTTTGCCCCCAAAAGATATATAGAAAGACAATACATACTTATGTTGACTGCAATCGTCCTGTTAGCCTATAACGTTGAAAGCCATTGTGTATCGATGTTCAATAGTACCTTATCTTGAGGTGTTGTCAAAATTTTTATTTTATTACATAAGATGTACTTTTTTAGTTTTTTTTTTTAATTATTACACTTTATATTTTGTTAAAAAAATATTTATTTTATTATCTGTCTTTTTTTATAGTATTATTTTCTCAAAAGTCATCCCATGTGGCCAAAGACTGAAATTGTTACTTTAAGTTACTTAAGTCGTTGTGACGCGTAAAGTTTAATAAAAAGCGATTTTATTTATATTGATTTTGTTTGATTCGAGGCTATTCATGTAAACTAAACAATAAAATTGTCTTCTTCCTTTAAAAAACAGACCGAATATAACCAATAAATACATTGGTCTTACAGACCCGACGTCCATATGTGTGTTATAAAAAAATCACGTCCATAGTTAAAGGTTAACGCTGTATTCCGCACACACACTCCCGCTCCCCACTTTTCGTCTAATTCTGGAAGAATTGCGAGTCGGAGTTACAGTTTCTTCACAATTGGTTTATTATAATATTCTGTTTGTCGATAAAATATACACTGTCATAGTAAAAATAGCGGTAGACATACGATAGGAACGAGAAATAAAGATAAGATTGTTACTCCAAGTATTCGCCACCAAAAAGTTAATAAATCTTTTATGGGTCTGAGTATACGTGTCTATAATAAAATTCCACAGTGTATTCTAAGTTTGCCACTTCCAAAATTAAAAATATTTATAAAAAAAATTCTAACAAGTAAAGCTTATTACACTGTATAGAGAATAGAGATAATAAGAATATTTGGAGGTTGAACATGTAAGGAAATAATGTCTATTGAATGTCGGGCAGGATAGCTGCTAGCTAATGTTATAGTAAAATATAGCATTGGCTTTGAAAAGAGCAACTGTTGAGTTTCTTGCCGGCTCTTCTCAGAAGAACAACCTTCCGAACCGGTGGTAGCTTTTTCTTTATATGTTCATTCGACGATTCACAAGTGCTTGTAATAATAGTCTATTTGAACAAAGAATATTTAAAATTTTTTTCTGAGTAGCGAAACGTCAGCTTTGCCTCGTTATCAGAGCGAGCGAAACAATAATAAAAATTTCATTTCCTCAAGTGAGAATCGAACCAAGTATAGCCGTAACAAGTTTCGTTTACAGTTCCACACGTGTGGCTTCTTATTAATTTATTCCAGTAAATTTTTATGAGGAAAATAAAAAATAAATAAATAAAAGAAGACTAAGAAAGACTAAGAAAGTTGAATTTCATATTAAAAAGTAATTTTAATGAGAAAGTAGAACTCACCAAGTTAATATATCCAAAAACAAGGATGCCATGCCGTAACGGTACACAACAGCAGCACCGCCTGCACTCTGGTATTTCCAAACGCATTCTTATTATCATACACTTATATCAAGGAAAAACCCTTTAAAAATACTTCCTTAGTCGTCAAAAATTTTGGTTATTTCAATATTTAAAACAATATCTGCTATTAAATCTTTGATAATTTTAAAACCAACGATTAGAATTAGACCAAAATTTGTCCGTATCACCAATTTTTTGCAGAAAGTGCAGTTCAAAGTACAATAGTTGTAAGTATTACCGACAGGTAAAGTCGTTCCTAAATCTGCCCGTGACTTCACTCGCAGCCACGTACAATTGACGTTGGTCACATTATCCTATTTAGCGATCAAGGCGGATATGCGGAATTGTCCGCCTTGTCCAGCTCACGCCTACTGGTGGCCATTGAATGTGAGGAGTATACATACACTTGTGTGACTATGTCTGATTGTAAAGGCAATGTATGTGGCTTCGATCCCCACTCGTGGTAATGTTTATATTTGATATTCACGCATTTCTAAAGGGGTCACGTTTATTATATATAGTAGGGACCTGGACCGCAAAGCAAGAAGGAATCTAGTGTTGTGTAAACCACAACTATAGTGTTTACATTGAGAAGGTCTCCCACTGCATTATTATTCATTGAATTCCGTAAAAAAAAGTATTTTTATCTAATTTTTTAGCTTCACGCTGTACCCCCAAATAGCATGGCAGGCAGAGGAAGCGTAATGTTCAACCATTTCGTTCCCAATTAAACACTTCTGTACCCCACTTTCCACCGAATTACTTACTTACTTAATTTCACGTTGTATTCACAGTCAGAGAGAACGGAGCGCCGTTATCCTCGATCTGATCTCATATTCTTGTATCATAAATATTCTTAAATGTGTGATTGGACCGGAACTTGCAAGTAGCATATTGTATTGCCTCCCTTTATCAACTGCCAATATCTATTGACATTTTAATGGTCTTAATAGTCCGAAGATGCTAAGCATTTTGATGATTTATTTAAAGAAAAAAGAAAAGGGCACTATTGATTTAAACAATATAAAGGCACCTATTATTATATAAATATTATTAATTTATTACTTTTAAAAATTTGCCTTACTTCTAAAATAATTTAATAAGTCAACTGATATACAATTATGTACATTTTTCATTATAAAACATATCATGCGCAAAAACTTTAATTCAGCATGAGTATTTAAATCAATGGAACTTAAAACACATAAACTATAAAATCATCGCCATAGTCTCTCACAGCTGCCTCACAAGTCCCCGTTAAATTATTTGCTATATATTTGTTCTGATAACACAAAGACATTATTATAGATCTGAGCAGTGAGTAAACGAGGTCTTATCAAACAGTTATGAGGCGACATTCAATAAAGCCATAACACAGCCAGCCATTCTATTCATATATATTTTAAGCATTGGAATTATTTAAAAAATAAAGAAAATACAGCTTTACGCATATGGTTAAGGTCTGCAGATGTAGGTATGCAGGTGCAGTATGCGTATGTACCGCCCAAATACCCAAATTACCGCACAAACCCGGCGTGACATAACGCCGTGCCTGTTACCAGAGCGGGGGAATTAAATAATTCAATTTCCCGAGCAGGAATCGAACCTACGCTTATATCCATATAAATATATAGGCAGGATTTTAATTTAAATGTAATAAAGTAAATCACAAATTCGAAAGTGTCTTTTTTTACACTCTTCAGGTCTCTCTATGCCCTACTCGTAGCTTCATTTCTAGGTGAAAACCACATTCCTGTGTTAAAACTTATCATATAAATAGCTACGAAGTTACTCATCATTTGTAAAATGTTTAATAGTGAGTGAGTCATTAACCTGCCAAGTTCCTTGTAGAGGATCTCTTCAAACCACAGAGGACGATCTGTGGAGTACTAAAATAAATTAAATAATTCTCTTTGGCATTAAATTGTGCATTTAACATTAGTTTAAATGTCCATCTTGATCAAACCTAGACTTAGTTAAAATATTCCAAATTGTACTTTAACAATTGATGATCGTAATAGGTGAAAATGATTTTGTATATAATTAAAAAAAGTATTTTTATATATATTCAAGTAAATAATTATAGATGCTTCTGCTATTATTGTATAGCTTTGCAAAAAATAAATTGACCATGTGTTGGCTCATATTGCAAGCTTCTAACAAAATTATACTAAATTTAGAATTTGATAATTAACACAAAGTATGAAGATCTTAAAGTTAATTATTATCAGTAATTGCTTAGTCCAAAAACTTAGTGATTTTTATAACATATATATTTTTTGCTTTTACCAACGGCTTCGCCTGCGTGGTCAGGTCAGTTCTTTAGCTTTATAAAATTAGTATCTAGAAGTACTCGTATAAATTTTAAGCCGTTAGCCTAAGAATTTTCAATTGGTATGACTATGCTTGGATAAATCCCGTTGGTCTCTACTTTAACTTCTCCGTTAATGAACTGTTGAAGCTGATTCTCGTAAGCTCCTCCTGAATTTTCCATTTTCTTTACTAAACTTCTGACTAGGAACAGTAAGTACAAATTGAGACCTGAAAAAGAAACATTGTTGCATATATTAATGAGAAAGTTAAGAACAGATATTTTTTAAATTTTTTATAGTATTTTGGGTATTAAAAATGTATACCACAAGATATTTTAAATAATAAAAAAGTTTTATAAATATGTCATTATTATTTTTCTTATATTTTTTAAGAAAACCCACCGTTTCATGTCATATCTGAAGTACTATTTCGAAAAAATAATTTAAGCTCTTCTCAACTCGTTATTTTTGTATTGTATTTAAACATGTGTGTCGGGTGGAGGAATCTTTCCTTGTTCGTAACAAGACCAAGCGCAAGAACGAGGAAGTGAAAAAATTTATTACGCGAATGGGAATCGAACCCAGAACCGTCGTTACACTCAAACGATTTACCTTACTACCGCTTTACTCTAACAAATAATATGAATATTATATACTTACATAGCCCTGTGAAGAATAATCCCACGAGCTCAAGAATGTCGAAATATCCAGAAGCGGTTACAGATACTATCTCCAGTATGACCAGCGCTCCGGTCGTCGCCACCGTGTAGTAGTAGAATACCCGGATGTACGAAATGATTTGCTGAAAATATAAAATGTTTTTATTTAAAACTTAAAAAAAAAACATTTTATTTCGATCCCTGAGGAATTTCGGGGAATCCTATATGACAAATTTCACTTGTGTAAGGCCTGTAATTATAAAGCACTATCGTCTCTGAAATTGATTTTAAAAGTGATCTTGAAATGCTGTTTTAATAATAATCTATAATTGAAAATGGCATCTCAAGATCGATCTCAGAATTGAGAGCTATTTATAAATACGGGCCCATGTCTAGTAGTTTCATATTATATAGATTAGATTAATATCTCTTTAAAATAATTAAAAATATAAAGGTAAAATGTTAATATTTGCGTGTATCTTTCAATTTGTAGTGTACTTGGTAGAATTGTTTCTTGGTCGTATTGTGTGTAATTTGAAACCTACAGTGATACACCTGTAATGTCTTGTTCGTTTGGTGATGTTTATCATTGAACTGCCCTTGAAAAGGACATTCTTTAATTTCACAGAACTTGTTATTGTGGATTCGCTAGCTACTCGTACGAGTCAACTTAAAACATTTTTGTTTTCCAAACTGATTCGACAAAGTCCACTCAGCAATAAGCCCACGGTCACCACACAGCGTTCAAATGACAACTTATTAATAGTTAAGTTAGACTATTGCTAAGACTTTAATTTTTTACTTACCCTATGCGCTCCGTACACCATCAACGCATTAAACACTATATCAACACAGTATATCGCGAGGCAGAATTTGTCTTCAATATTGGAAGTCACTCCGTGGTACACGAGGATCACGTCCGCGTTATGGTGCACAGAGTAACTGTACACTCCCACCATAAATGCTGAGAAAAGCTGGAAATAAATTAAAATATGTGTAAGTATGTTAATAAAATGTATTTACATTTTTTTCCTTTCGTTTTTGTAAAACCTGATGCTAAGACACTCCGTTGCCCTCCCTCCTATTTTCAAGACATAATGGCGATTCCAAAGCGAAAAAATTAAAGTAATTCATTTCTGGAGCGGAAGTTGAACTTAAAGTCGTTGTGCTTACTGCCTTAACTATATTTTTTCATTTAAAACATTCTCATGAATTATATTTTTGCTAATGTTAAATATAAATATGTAAAGCAGTTCCTTTATACAAACATTGACCAGATACAATTTTAATGAAATGTATTGTTAGAACAATTTAAGAACGATCACCGCTATGAAGTTTCTTAGTGAATCGTTTTTGGATTATGTGTTGCGCATGCGCCCATTGTGTTTGCGAGTCTGTCAAATACAGCGTAGGGCTTATGCCACTGTTGTAAAACGGTTGGCCCGCATAGCAGAGTGGACGCAGAGTGGTCTACACTGCTATATGCGTGATACGGCGTGAAGCTGTTTGTTTACGACGTAGAGATATATGCCCTTCAAGTATCTGTTTACCTAGTACGGGTTCTATCTAGTTTGGGGTCACACGGTCGAGTGTAAAGTTATTTTACTACGTACTAAGCGGAAAGACGTTAAACAATTTCTATGAAAAGATAAGATGTAGGTACCCTTGTAAGTAAAATTAAAAGAATCATTTAAGTATGTCATTTAATAAAGAACGGAAAACGTAAAAAATTCTGGGAAAACTAATGCTGGGGCGCAGTAGCATCTAAATATAAACACGAATTTTGTGAGCTCTATTCTCGCACGCAGGGGAATGAATTATTTTTATTACATCCATTTTCCAATATTGTACTAATTAACTTTGAAAACCTATTCTAAATTATTAAAACCACTTTATTTCGTTAAAACATAATTAAACATAATGTAAATAACCTTCACTCATTTAATAAATATCCGTAACATGTAAATTGTTGGCTCTAAGCGCGACGATTGCGGTTTCGAAGTCCCCTTGGAGGAATTATATTCATTTTCTTCCTCTTGTAAGATAAGAAGGCAAAGAGCAGCGTTGGGTTCCGACGCTCAACACGCAATGTCTGTAAGGTTGTTCCTTTAACACTACGTTCCATATCAAATATCGTTTTATTCTAAAATTTTTATAAACAATTATAATGTATAGAATTTAATTTATTTTAAAATACTTACAATATTTAAATATCCAAACACTAAAACGCCTCTTCTCAAAGGCATGCAGAAGCAGCATCTTCCAAATTCTGGTAGTTCACAGAACATTTTTGTATAATGTACACAAAGTGTCTAAATAATTGGTAACTTGTCTAATAATAGTGTTGTCTAATATAAACGTAAGGTCAAAGTTGGACGTCCGTCCAGTGCGGTCTCAATGAACTCACTGCACTAATGTCAGTCAGATATAGTTTTATACGCGCGTTCGAATATACTTGCTATTTTGATAAGATACTTTGTTTTGTGTTTTTGTTACGTATGTGAGGGATTTTTGCTTCCGTTTTACGGGAAAAATAGTAGACAATGTCATTTTATATTGTGATAAGTATCATTTTCAGTTTTCCCGTGTATATTGTATATTGTACACTACTATTTATATTTTTCACGCATTTTCCACCGAATTTTCAAGTGATTTCGTTTTGAGTAGCGGAACTCAACGTCGTGCTTTTGCATTAGTACCAGAGAGATGAAATAAAAATATCAATTAATAATTCACATTACAGTCACACCAGAACCCCGTGACTGTATCCTGCTTGTAAGGCAGAGGACCCCGAGTGTTAAGTGACTCCACTCTCCACTTTCCGCTGAATTGTTGGCAATCTAAGGCATTGCGTGTTCAGTGGCGCAACTCAATCCCGCGCTTTCACTACCAGAGCGAAAAAAGGAAAATATTAAATATTTTATTTCTTTTTTGAGTGGAAATAGAACTCACAACCTGTGGCGTCACGACTGAACATAATTTGATATTTACATTCTTCGTTCTGGTAAACTGGTCAATTAAGTTCAAGAGCTGTTGTATGAAACTTGGAAATTGTTACTTGGAATTTTGTTTTTTGCTTCTGGTCTTTACCTAGTTAGACCTACCTAGTACCTAATTAGATTTAAAAGGCTCTATCAATATTTATTTATCCAGTATATTATGTCTTACGCCTGGTCACCACAAAAATTGCTTGTGTTTAATCCCCGAAATAGCTTATTTTTAGCCAAAACTAAACTGAAATTGAGAGTGTATAATTTTCGGAGCACAATGCCGCGGAGCGGAAGTAGCTCATTCACTCCATAAGAGTAGAATTTACTTTATATTTCGTTCACATGGTCATTAGTCGGGATGCTGATGACCTTTTAATATCAATATACTAATATTATAATACTTGTGACTTTGCACATGTGCTGGGCTATACGTACGTAATAAATGTTTGATATTCTTGGATTTTTTGATTATAAAAAAAACACTTATCTCTTCAATGACTATGTCTAATGTTATATTCTATGTCCATTAGTGAAACCCACATTAAAAGCAGTTAGCATGGCTTGAAAGATGGATGCGTACAACAGGCGGAAAGCGTTTTTATTTTATTATTTTCATCGTGCTGCTACGATTTGCAAGGCTCAAGCTGAGCTTTGCATTTGTGTAATTGTTTCTAAAAGTAGATTCCGAAAATAAAAGATTTGATAATTCAATTTATTATCAGGATCAAGAAAACAATTCCAACATAAAAGATATCAATTCTTACAGATATTGGAGAAGGTCATATTTGATTTTCTATTCTTTGCATGATTTCGAAAAATGATATAACTTGACAAGTATTAACTACTTTAACGCACATATTATTTACATTTCCTTTTATTAATAGTTGTGACCTCAGAGTCCCGTAAAAGATCGTTAGCTATCATTTGTTTTTATTTACAACTGACAAATGAGATACAGATAATTATTTAACTTACAATTGAAGAAAACATACAAATTTATTTACAGTGATTAAAAATAATCTAATTATATTGTCAGAAATTGTTTGTAAACAATATTGAGAAATGTCTAAAACGACGTTACAAAGTGTAAGTTTAATAATGACATAGTTTAACTATCATATGTTAGAAACCATAGAATGTGCTTGAATACAGTAGAATATGATCTGAAAATCGAGTGATTTAATAATAACTTCTGAAGAGTTTTACTATTCGGGATCTGCCTTTATCAGATCAGACCAGCTCGACGGTGGCATACTATTGTATTGCTACTTAAGCTGATAAATTTCATGATGATGCAGTTACTAAAAACATATCAAATTCAATTGGTCATTTTAAATCGACCTAATTAAAGCTTCATATTTATATATTTGCTATTATTAAATAAAAGCCGAGATAACCTACTAACAAATAAACTTAAATTAAATAGCTGAACTTAACGCCGGGCCCGACTATGATCATGCACTTTGTTCCTGTTTTGTTTTTTGAAAATTATTATTATGTAATCCTATATCTTATAAAACAAAGTCGCTTTTCGTGTCTGTCTGTTATTTCTAACTCTTCTTCTTCTAAGCCACCCAACGGATTTTGATGCGGTTTTCACCATTAGCTCGAGTATTTTTCATAGAAGGTTTATATATAGTTTATTATTTGTATATTCTTATGTAAGTTAACATAAATAAGATAAATGTGTATAAAGTCCTACCCGTTGAGACACTTTCGCGCATGCGCTGCTTTAATGGTAAGTACTACATGAAAATAATGTACTGGAGTATTGTTCCTCTTAATAAGATCTACAAAAAAGTCCGCGACAGCATATTCGTATCTTTTAAGGATAACGTGTAGTGATCATATTTCTGTCTAAAAAATAATAATTTCAATATATTTTTTAATGTGAGGGATATTTTTCCATAATGGTATTAATCTTTATCCTTTAAAATACTTTATTATTTTTTAACGTTAAACGAAGATACAATTTGCTTTTTACACTATTTCGAAGCTGCGAATAGTTTTAGAGAAATGCTCTCAGCATATAAATAAGTATATTAGTTACGTTGGCCATTTAATGTAGATCAAAACTGTCTTTTACTGTTTTTCATTTTAATAAGTACTTTAGAAGTTGTTACAATATCAAAAAATCCTTGCTGCGAAACGGCTCGCCACTCGCCATTCGTCCCTCCGCCCCCCGCGACGTTTTGCGTCCGCCGCGCCCGCCTACCTTACACGCATCGGTGGTTCAGTGGTAAAATGCTCGGCCGCCACACGGCCGGCCCAGGTTCGATTTCCGGCCGATGCATTCNTATCTATATATATAAAAGGACTTGTCCTCACTGACTGAGGTAAGACGCACGCACAGCCGTAACCGCTGATGATAGAAACGTGGAATTGGGACAGATGTTTACTTTCGTAATCTGGACATCCACTAAGAAGGGATTATGAAAAATTTTAATCCTAAAGGGGTGAAATAGGGGTTGAAAGTTTGTATGGAAAAAAAATTAAATCGGCACCGATTCTTATAAAATTTTAAATTCAGACTCTTTCTTAAAAGTATTTAAATGAACACATGTTTCATAGTTTTCTAGAATTCTTCCCCTAAGAGTGCAAATAAGGGGTTAAACGTTTGTATGAAAAAATCTTTAAATCGCCACCGATTTTTGTAAAATTTTAAACTTATACTCTTAAAAATATTTTATAGAACATGTGTTCCATGGTTTATTAGAATTTACCCCTAAGGGTGCAAATAAGCAGGCGAAGCTGCGCGCGTCCGCTAGTCAATAATAAAACAATTGTTGTCACGTTATTAGTGTATTTAAAATAATTATCAATTAATGAATACTTTATCCGTGCCGAATTTAGGATCGACTCTATCATATGAAATGAGCAAATAGAGTAAAAAAAATTAAACGAGACAAAATGAGGACGAGCCAATAAAAACAAACAGATCTATTATCAACAGTACTATCCACGTGGTTTTTACCAAACAAAATAAATATTGAATGTTATTGTAATTCGCAGATAACTGTAATCACTTCACGGAATGACGTCGGACAAACAGTGTCCGAGATGACGGACGTTAAACGCTTTGATATTTCAATTGGGAAAATTCTGGATAATCTCCAATTTTACCTCATTTGCAATAGCGAAGTAGGCAGAGAGAAACTAGTGTTATGACACTCGTTCGCTTCCCTTTCACATCCATTTTAATTAACTAACGTTCCCTTAATTGTTTAACCTTGCATTGACATGTGCCGGAACACAACGCCGTAATTAGCCAAAGCAGACTGAGTAAATAAACTATTTTTAAGTGTATACTTCTTAATAATAGCGTTCAATATTCTTTCGAGGTCTTTTTTGAAGAAGAATGTAGAAGATAGTAGTGAATTAGTGATAGGCCATCGCGCAGCGTCCGTTGTGGGTTCGATTTCCACTGAAGAAAATGAATTACTTTGAAATGTTTGATCTGGTATCAGAACAAAGCGCGGCCTTGACGCCCGCCACTCTTCACGCAGTGTGTCAGAAATTAGATTTAATTGTTTTTATTGTTTCATTAATTACTCTGAACAGTGTGTCAGTTATTTGTTCAATTCTTTAGCATTTGAGTGATCATATTTTGGTGCGCTTAGGTAGTTTAGTACCGAGTCAATATTTATTACTATAGGTATATAATAATTTAATGCCTTTGATTGGAGATCGAACAAAAGTTGTAACTTGAACCATCATGGCTTGTTTTGTTTTTGTGTAATATGTGTTTATGATGATTGGATAAGACTTTTAATTAGTTTAAACATTTAATTAGTTAAGGTAATTAGTTACTTTATAATAAATACTAAAAAAAATTCCCAGGGCACGCTGCTCTGTAGTCATGCCTCTGTGAAGGAGAGGTGGAGAAGCTACTTCCAGGAGTTGCTGAATACTCAGCACCCATGCAGTCTTCATCACGACCCACCGCCTAACCTCGGACTTATTGCCCCAATAACCCTTGACGAAACACGTAATTGCCTTCGACGCATGAAGAACGGAAAAGCGGTGGGACCTGACGACATTCCGATCGAAGCGTGGAAATCGTTGGGCTCTCTTGGTGTGCTCATGCTTACTGACCTTTTTAACCATATCTTGAACACTGGTAAGATGCCGCATCAGTGGCGGCTTAGCTTTATTACCCCTATTTACAAGGGAAGGGGCAGTGTTCAAGATTGTGGTAGTTATAGGGGCATTAAGCTTATGAGTCATACCATGAAGCTCTTCGAGCGCATGATCGACTTCAGGCTCCGCCGAGAGTGTACTGTCTCTGAGTCTCAATATGGATTTCAGCCAGGATCGGGCACCATGGACGCCATTTTCGCCCTCAGAACTTTGATGGAGGCATACAGGGAAAAAAGGAGAGCTCTGCACGTGGCCTTTTTAGATCTGCAGAAGGCCTTTGACTGTGTGCCTCGTCAGTGTATCTGGTGGGCATTGCGATCCAAAGGGATCCCTGAGGCCTATATTGAGATTATCAGAGGCATGTACCACGATTCCGCTTCTATGGTTAGGACTGCTGTTGGCGACACTAGACCCTTCCCGATTACAGTGGGGGTTCACCAGGGCTCGGCTCTTAGTCCGTTCTTGTTCAATGTAGTGCTCGATACTGTCTCGGCTCACATCCAGGACCAGCCTCCATGGCTGATGATGTATGCCGACGACATAGCACTCATTGCCGAGAACCGACTGACGCTGGAGCGTAAAGTGAACCTCTGGAAGGGTACGCTTGAGAACGGCGGCCTTAAACTAAATGTGTCGAAGACAGAGTACATGGCCTGCGGGAACCGGGACTCGAGCACCATCCTTATAGGTCCTGAACCAGCCGTTAAGTCGGAGAAGTTCAGGTACCTTGGATCCGTTATGCACGAGTCTGGAGGCATCGACCACGATGTCCATGGCCGGATAAGCGCTGCCTGGGCCAAATGGCGGGAGGTCACTGGTGTGGTCTGCGACCGCAGAATACCGCCCAAGCTCAAGGGGCTGATATACAAGAGCATCGTCCGACCGGTTCTTTTATACGGCAGCGAATGTTGGCCAGCACTATCTCGGCACACTCAGGAGCTTCACGTCACGGAAATGAAGATGCTGAGGTGGATGTGCGGCGTAACGCGGTCTGACCGCATACGCAACACATTCATTCGAGGTAGTCTTGGGGTCCGTGACGTAGCGGATAAGCTCCAAGAGCGTCGCTTGAGATGGTTTGGCCACGTTACGCGCCGGCCTAAGAACTATGTCGGACGCAAGTGCCTTGCTATACTAGTTCCTGGGGCGCGACCTCCTGGACGCCCAAGGAAGCGCTGGTTGGATGTCGTGATGCAGGACATGAGAGCCAATGGTCTAACCACCGAGGATGCAAAAGATCGTGCAAAGTGGAGTAGGTTAAGTAGGAAGGCAGACCCTGGTAATAGCCGGGATTAATGCCAGGAAGAAGAAGACTAAAAAAAATCATCTTAAGTAGCACCAATTTCCTTGGCTACCTAATTGTCAATATTATCCCAATTTAAACATGAAATGACTACCTATTCACTTGACTTAGATAATTTCTTGTTTAACCATTTACTCATAATATATAAAAATTATATGAATTCTAATCTATAAAAGTTTTAAATTACTTTTATGATGTGATCACATATATTTTTAAAGAACTTACGCTCTAATGAAACAATCAAACTCGGTCTAAATCTTTATTCGTTTTGTACGCTTCCAACGCTTGCCCAGAACTCCAAGCAAATTTGTCACACCTACGTTCTGTTCTTCAAAGAACAGTTCTAGCTCTACTTCTACTTGGATCGATAAATTTCTTAACTGTGGGAAATGCGATTCACATCATTTGAAATACAAATTGATATTCACATTATCGTCAAACTTGTTTTAAACTTTAATTTCTTCTTTTCTAGGTACTTCTTTACAATGAAATATAACATCTATCTTCTAAGACGGGACTGGATCCAATATTCAATTGTGCTTTATCGTATATAACTGGTTCATCGGAAAAATCTCCTTTATTCAAAGGAAGATCTAGACTCAATGGTCTAGAATCACGAGGTCTAAGAACAGAAATTCCCCCTGCCACGCTCTCTACTATAGAAGTGGAGTTGATTGGTGTATTTTCATTTGTTTGTACATTTGGTAGCGTCGTTGATTGTGTAGAAATAAATACATCACTTCCAAGTGTGTTTCTTCGAACTGTACAAGTACAGGTTCTACAGTGTTTACCATTAGCAAGAGCTGTATATGGATATACTATTGTAGAATTCGCATCCGTCATGTTTGGTATTGCTATTGCATCTGGAACTAGTATTGATTTACCCCTCAACTTCATATAATAGCTTCGTATTGCCAAAATATTGTATATCTCCGATACTGCAAATTATAAATCAAAAATCGAGAGAGAGAAAGAAAAGAGAGAGAAAACCTTAGAAAATAAAAAGTTTTAATGTTAAAATACTTAATAAATAACATTCTCTCTTGTCAAATAATAATTCTATGACTATCTTTAGGTTGGGTTTTATAATCTTTGAGTAGCGAAAATAAAGCAAACATGCAAAGATGCTAACAGCATAAATAATACAACTTATTAAAATTTGGACATAATTTGATGACAATATATTTTCATTGGTCAGAGTGCTTGGACGGTTCCAAGCTCGCTGCTAAACTACTTTAAAACACTTATTATAGAAATCGAGATTAGGAAATAAAAAGTATTACTCAAATATTTGGTTTTATATTATGCTTATTTGCAAGCTTACCTTCCGATTCTATTAGGATAAATAGAATCTCTCTATTATTACTATAATTAAGTTTTCCGTACTAATCTCATTTTAAAAGCAAGCACTACGTGGCTGCCTGTGAGGAAAATTAAATAGAATGCATCGGCCGGGAATCGAACCCGGGCCGCCCGCATGGCCGGCGAGCATTCTACCACTGAACCACCGATGCTGGTAAGCCAGGCGGGCACGGCGGAAACATGGCAAGTGGCGAGCCGTTTCGCAGCAAGGATTTTTTGATATTGTAACAACTTCTAAAGTACTTATTAAAATGAAAAACAGTAAAAGACAGTTTTGATCTACATTAAATGGCCAACGTAACTAATATACTTATTTATATGCTGAGAGCATTTCTCTAAAACTATTCGCAGCTTCGAAATAGTGTAAAAAGCAAATTGTATCTTCGTTTAACGTTAAAAAATAATAAAGTATTTTAAAGGATAAAGATTAATACCATTATGGAAAAATATCCCTCACATTAAAAAATATATTGAAATTATTATTTTTTAGACAGAAATATGATCACTACACGTTATCCTTAAAAGATACGAATATGCTGTCGCGGACTTTTTTGTAGATCTTATTAAGAGAAATAATACTCCAGTACATTATTTTCATGTAGTACTTACCATTAAAGCAGCGCATGCGCGAAAGTGTATCAACGGGTAGGACTTTATACACATTTATCTTATTTATGTTAACTTACATAAGAATGTACAAATAATAAACTATATATAAACCTTCCCTGAGAAATACTCGACCTAATGGTGAAAACCGCATCAAAATCCGTTGGGTGGTTNGTATTTATGTTAATTTACATAAGAATGTACAAATAATAAACTATATATAAACCTTCTACGAAAAATACCCGACCTAATGGTGAAAACCGCATCAAAATCCGTTGGGTGGTTTAGAAGAAGAAGAGTTAGAAACGTCAGACAGACACGAAAAGCGACTTTGTTTTATAAGATATAGGATAGGATGTATCTATAATATGCCACTCATTCATGAAGTTGTGACGTCGCTGCTCTGTGATCACGACGGTTATGGGTTCCACTCCATTCAATCCATTTCCGAATGAAATATTTAAAATATGTCATTTCCTCGTTCTGGTAACGAGGTAAAAGCAACATAGAATGCCTCAAGAGTTGGCGGAAAACGAAGAACAGAGTTGCTTTAAATAAAAAAATAACAGATCCGTCATTCAGTGCACAATATCTCTAAAATTGGGCTGTGCGTGGAGAATGCAGTGTCTTGGGCCCTACCGACCAATAATAATTGCGGGATACAGCTTGAAATTATATATTAAAATACTAAAGTATAATATATTTATAGATATAATATTATGTTTTACAGAAAAATAGTTTTTTGTATGAAATAACAAAAAATATATTTACAAAAGTAATGAATATAGACCGCCTGGTCCCATTGGTCACTTGCTATCAATCGCTATCTGATAAGAGATAACGTGTGATAAAACGTCAGTCACTTCTTTTAATTTTAACCTAAAAATGCAGATTTTTGTATTTATTTGTGAAAAATAGTAATTCAAACTGATGTTAAAGTATTTATTAGTGTAATTGAACAATATTATATTCATTTTATATGAAATATGGCGATTGAACTACCAAGACTGCAAAGATTCTGTTGTTGTTTACCTTTACGAGTTGGTTCACTCGTTATAGGATATCTGTCCATAGTGAGTACTGATTTATATCTAAATATTTACAACTAACTTACAGAAATGAAACATTTAATATTTTAATTTCCTTGCTGAGACGAACCGCGGCGTTGAGTTCTGCCATTCAACACGCAACGCCAGAATTGGGGCTGCAGTGGCGAACGGAGTATCTTAACACTAGGTTCCCTCAGCCTAACCTGCTGTGTAAGATCATTTCCTCGAATATTGATCGAGCCCACAACCAAGCACGTTTACAGTCGCACTGTACCGACTGACCACTTTAGTTTTACGTATTAAAAGTTAAAAATAAACTGCTTACGTTTTTAATAAATTAATTATGTTAATATTGTGTATAATATAAAAAACCAAATAATGAGTATATTTAAATAATATTTCAGGTAATAATAACAAAACACAAAAGTTAAAGCAATCATTTATCTCAGTTGGGCCTTCTTATACTTGAAATTATGATAATACAAAAATAAATGACATATTTGTATATTGTCATTTCTGTTTTTTAATACTTTAGATGAAAAGATAAAGTTATCTTCAAAAATTAGATAAAAAAGTACAATAGTCCATCGTAACGCAGCAGGGCAGCGTTTTTCTGTAAACGCATCGGTTCCGGGTTCAGTTAATCGAAAATGGAGTGGAAAGTACCTATAAGACAAAGTGTGATAACACTAGGTTCCATCTGCCTACCCTGCTACATCTAGCAGTATACCCGGCATCTACGGTATACCCATATCGTCAAGGCACAAACAATATTTAAAAATTCACCGATAAAAATAAATGATCATCTAGTAATTATTACATATCAGTGTAGACGCCACTTCCAAGAATTAGTATGGCTGTTTGTTTTGTGGTACATAAGTAAGTTTCAAGATTACCAGATCAACGTAAAAAATATTTTAGTAAATGTATTAAATTATTAATTTAGTCTATGATGTTCAACAAAAAATATTCTAAGCTGTTGATAATGTCGACAAACTTAAAATTGCTAACTGTGTGTTTTTCCTTATATTAAAAGCTTTTATTTGCTTTTAAATACACTGCAAATGGACCTGTAAGGGACCATAGAATTGAATATTAGATGTTAATTTTAGCTTGTTACGCACGCAAACTAAAGATATGGTTTTCACAGACGGATAGAAGGACAACGAAGTAATTTTATAAGTGTTGCGTTTTTTTTTTGACCATTTACACTACGCCACAATATTGGTTATCGGCTTTATCAATATCGTATAAGCGTTTTGTTTTCCATTTCAGGTTTTCTCTCTGCTGACACTCTCTGCGATTTCNTAAGGGACCACAGAATTGAATATTAGATGTTAATTTTAGGTTGTTACGCACGCAAACTAAAGATATGGATTTCACAGACGGATAGAAGGACAACGAAGTAATTTTATAAGTGTTGCGTTTTTTTTTCCAACCATTTACACTACACCACAATATCGGTTATCGGCTTTATCAATATCGTATAAGCGTTTTGTTTTCCATTTCAGGTTTTCTCTCTGCTGACACTCTCTGCGATTTCTTTCTCTCTGTTCAAAGTGGTGACGTTTGTAGAAACACACAATGGAACAGACGTGGAACACACTCCAGAGGAATACTCAAAAGTGGCTAACAGTCTCTACATATTACACTCTTATATGATGATAGTGTACATTTATTATATTATTATAAGCATTTTACTTGTTGTTGGGATACATACAGTAAGTGCGAATAGTCTGCCTGCCACTACTATTGCAGGTCGCGCAAAGGATGATTTTAATTATATTACTTAAATTGACGCCAATGGTAGCACAGCCCAAACATAGCAGAGTAGGCAGAAGAATCTGGGAATCTAGTGTTAAAACACTCCGTTAGCTAAAATCTGGAGACATTACGTGTCGAGTGGCGGAACTGAACGTGATGGTTACCAAATCGGGGAAATATTTTTTTTTATTTCTTCAGTAGAAATCGAAGCCACAAGCTATATATTTTATGTGTTTCAGAATAAAACAGTTTTCATGCGATATTACTTCCAATGTGGTTTATTCATGTTGATGATGGCGATAGCGACTGTGGTGGTGTCTTCCGTGTTCATGCATTTCATTTCGACTGTGATTTTACTGAAATGGTGTGGTATGTGTCTTTTTTATATATTTTAATTTATGAATTGTTTAATAGTAATCAATTTAGACTTCAATATAAACATTTAGCGATAAAGCAGGAATTAAAATTTTTGTTAAAAATTAGAAAGACTTAAAGATTCCATATCTCAAGAGAAAAAATGGAATCCTTATTTCAAGACTGTAATAAGTTTTTAAATTATTTACCTTAGAGCACAGAAAAAAAAGCTTGTAACTCAACGCAATTAAAAGGTAGCGTACCTATATGCGTCGCTTTTACTTACAATTATGAAATTTACAATAAAGTGAATTTGTAATTGACATGAAACCCTTAGTGAGCGAGCCCAAGTTAAATAAAAGGTCAGAACATTGAGTGCACATCCTCTTATGTCGTAATGGTGTAGCTTCGTGGCCGAAGTTGGATGTTCAACGCAATCAAATGTCTCGGACAAGCATACTGCGAGCATGTATATATGCATAAGACGCCGTCTAATAAAAATAAAAGGCGCGGCCACGCTTTGTATCTTCATCCTTATCCGAAAATAAATTTGGCCAATATTTGAGAAAAAGCGTTGCGTTGCTCACATATTCTCTACTTTGTCTCTACTAAACTATTTTTATATGCCTTATCTTCAATTAGATAATCCATACCTATATTATAAATTCGAAAGTAACTCTGTCTGTCTGTCTGTCTGTCTGTCTGTCTGTCTTTTACGCAATCAGGGCCAAACCGCTAATTTAATTGTGATAAAATACTCATATACAGATACTTGAGTGTCTCGGGATGAACATAGGATACTTATTTTTCTCATATTTGTATTATTTTCGATATATACCAATATATTAAAGTACTTATTAATTTGACATGCAATTAATTCCGCCATGTTTATAACAACCGCCGTTGCTAAGCAACGATTTGCAAAGTTTGTTGTTAGAAAACGTCACCCAAAATAAGTTTGCTTAACGCATACATGGCGCGCGCCGACTCAACCTTATGAGACACAAAAACAATATTCTCCAAAAATATTGTCCCTTAAATATTGTTTAAAAAAGTCCGCGTTGATATATACTATAGATATAGATTTGTATACATTAACAAAAAATAGATGATTTCTATAATTTAATATTCATCCTTATGAAAATAAATATAATAGTCACTTTTAGCATTTCATCTAGATGGAAATTATAAGTTTACTGTGTAACAATTTAATAAATAATTAAGGAGATGTCAGTGATTCGGAATGACCTAGCC
>JAAIXI010000218.1:917276-960950 GCA_013403645.1 Heliconius nattereri
ATATAGCAAAAGTGTGAAGGCACTTGATGAAGATACCCTGGATCTTTTAAAAGTAAATGAACTTATTATGGATCCCTAAGTTCACCAAGTATAATTAAATATAATATACTCATAATGTAATATACATTCATTTCTAATATTATTCTACTTGTGAATCAGTTTTTGTAAACTTTATATTTTATTAAATCTTTTATTAAATGTGTAATCATAACTATTAATTTCTTACTCAAATAGATAAAAGCTTAAGAAACATTGTTTTTAATAAACTAATTTAATAATAATTTTTTATTACAACTATAACTAGTGTGGACTAAGGAAATTACATAAACTTTTTTTTCATTATTTTTTTTATATATATATTCTCCAATAAAAGTATAATATCTGAACATCATCTAACGCACTATTTCATACTTAATGCTTGTGCAAAAATTCAATTGTTTATCTTAACAAATAAAAAAGTTATCGACTTTTGATCTGATATAGACCTCGATTTCCCATAGTGCGACGTCCCATTTGCCAATAAGAATGTATGCCGCATACAACAGGGTAGGCAGAGGGAACATAGAAACCTAAAGTTAAGACAAATCGCAGAGATTGCAATCACGAATGTGTACAGATGTATAAAATAAATTATAAGCAAAAAAAACATTTTTAGAAAAAGCTTTTATTTAAACGCTTTAAAAAGGAGAAAATAAGATTTGTCTTTTAAATTTTAACTATCAACTCATAACCTTATTGTACACAATTTATATGATCATAAAAGCTTGTCGCGCGATTTACTTATGTAACTAAAGTAGTACTAATTTAATTATCTGAATTTAAATTTTCAAAGTTTCAATTTAATTAAATATTTATTAATGCGACAAGCTTATCGTGCATTGTCATCCAAAGTAAACTTGTATACAAAATTTCAGCTCAATCGGTTGAAGATATCTACTTCAAAATTGAGCTCAAAGATTTCACCCGAACCCACATACATACATTGCAAGTTAAATAAAAGCTTTTAATTAAGGGCAATGGTCATATTTTATTGTTTTCATATAATTAATCGTGTTTAAATGGGTAAAATAAAGGGGTAACTAAATATGGGTAAATTAATTTTAAAGGGTAATTAAATAAAATTAATTAAAACAACCAATTTTCGTAAGTAGGTTAAGAAAATTCATAAAAGGTTCGCTAATAAGTTTTATGGAATCATTAGTAATAACTACTGTACCCAGAGACTAGAATTAAAATTAAAATTATATTAAAGGAACATCGTGGCGCAGGGGTATCACGTCGGTTGTGGAGTCGAATCCAACTGAGGGTAATAGATTATTTTCATTTCTTTCCTCTGGTAACTAGACAAATCGCGACATTCGACAAAACATTTCGTCAATTGGGCCAAAAGTGGGGAACGGACCACGGAGTGAATTAACACTACAATCCTTCCTATCCTTCATATTACTATACTACTCTGTCATATTATTTGTACTGAACTAAGCCTGAGCCGCTATAACTCACGCAACTTCCTATTCGGAGTAATGTGGCGAACGGAAGGATCGGAGGAGGAGAAGTATCTTATTTGAGGAAAACAGCGTGAAGCTAAAAAAGATAGATATACCAATATACCCTCCCACGCAGGCGAAGCCGCAGTGAAAAATAATCTAAAACTATGTAGAAATATTTTTCTGACATTGACCGAGGCACGCATTCTCAAACTTAGCTCTCAGTTGCTAACAATGAGTCATGGTAAACTGAAATACACCATCGATCGTTACACGATAAGGCGATAATGTGCGTGTGTCTATTTTTGTATAGACGTTTGTTTGCTTTGTTTGTTTCGTATTATTAATATGGAATATGGATAAATTTTTATGTCGATATGGCGTGCGAATATAAATGCGACGGTTGTAAGTTTGACTCCCTCTTGTGGGATGGACTTGTATTCATTTTGTCCTCTAGCAACAAGGTAAAATTTGTAATTTTCAACAATTGGTAGAAAAGTGGGGTACGAAATGTCTTACTTAATGTTATGTTAATAGGTATTTCTTTTTTTATTATAAAATAGTTTCTCCCAAAAACAACAGTTATACATCTAGCTACTAGAAAGTTTCTATAAGTTATAGGAAAATTTTAGGATAAATTATATAAATTTCAAAGTAACATTAGACTTACATAATTATATGAATGCTATAATACATTAACGTATAATACACAGCCATATTAAATCAATTTTACACGGGCGTGTTGATAAAATTTGTTTCCCATGAAATTGTCAAGCAGAAAAAATTGCCTTGTACCAACAGGTATAGTTAATAAGTACTTATAAAAAAATATTATGATTACACTACAGTATGCATAATATTATTTCTGTATAAGGTTCCCATACTTCCTCTGCCTACCCTGCAAAGTAAAGCTATAAAAAAATAGACGATATAAATTATAAGCAACGTTGCAATTATTGCCTGTTTTCATTTTCTACGTTTATCGTATAGGTACCTTTACGTAAAGGCATCCTGTCTACGCCTTTCGCCTAAACTGCATATAGACTGGCGCAACCCAACCCCACTCTTATCCCTACATATTTTATACATAGATATAAAGAATACCTACTAGGTCTAGGTCTAATGGACATATTCAGTCATTATCAAAAATACCACAAAGAGGCGCGGCGAGGCGGTGGCCCATTATTTATGGACGGGTCAGGTGTATCCGGCGTTCACCACATTTATAATAAAGATCAAAGAATTATCTACTTTTAATCTTTAAGTATTAGTAAATGATATAGTATATTATATACATATTATATATGCTATACTTTTTTTATTAGTAGTAGCCAATTTTAATTATTTACTTGCACGAAGGGAAAAGTCTGGCGTTGAGTTCCGCTACTCAACACGCAAAAATGGGGAACACAGTGTCTTAACTCTAGGACTCGGGATACTGCGGTAATTAAAATTAAATATTTAAATGGGTTATGGGTTATTAAACGGGTAATTAAATATTTTTATTTTCATCATTAACAAATTACCAGAGCGATGCGTTGGCAAAGCGCGGCGTTAAGTTGATTTAAGACACTCCGAAGCCCTCTTTCTGCTGAATTTTTGATTCGTTGATAGCTGAGTGGCGTTAGATTCCCAATCGCGGATATGAGACATGTGACATATTAAATGTCTCATTTCCACGATTGGGAATCTAGCCTACAATCTGTAACGCTTACCTCTGCGCCATAACGCAGTGCTAGTTCAGTACAATTGTGAACTAGCTTATACATCCACAGGCTTCACAAACAGGTTGACATAATTAGTTCCATCAATACGAGCACGGACCACGTGGCTGTCTGTGTGACTGCACCGCTGAGTACGTACAAAGCACTAATCCTATTATACTAGGACAGGCGTAACAACGTTATGTTACATTATCTAGTAAGCATAGCAATTAGCTAGGTATTTTACTTAGAAATAAATTCATATTAATAATTTACTAATAATACTAGTTTTGGCCGTCGTTTTTCCGCCGTATTGTGGGTTCGATTCCCACATTCGCATCGTTGTGTCATTTTTTTTAGTTCCTCATTGTATCCCGCACATAACATGCAGAACCTTGGAATCTAGACTTAAAATACTCCGGTCCCATTAAAACACTTCCGTTCTCCGAAATCCTGGAGGCATTGCGTGGTGAGGGGCTGAACTCTGCGCTTGGCTTGTTATCAGAGTGAGGAAATGAAACTATTAAATATTTCATTTCCTCAAGTGGGAATTGAACATAGAACCTGTCGCAGTTACCCCTGCACACTATGGGAAATCGAGGTCAGTATCAGATCAAAAATCGATAACTTTTTTATTTGTTAAGATAAACAATTGAATTTTTGCACAAGCATAAAGTATGAAATAGTGCGATAGGTGAATATTCATATATTATACTTTTATTGGAGAATATATATATAAAAATAATAAAAAAAAGTTTTCAGTATATAAAAAGTAATAGTAGTAAAAATGTATTATTAAATTAGCTTATTATTATTCCCGATTGCTAAGGAAGGGTTATATTTTTCGCGCGTATTTTGTATGTATGTATGTATGTATGTACGTATGTATGTATGCAATATTCTTTATTACATTGTATCTTCAGAACCGCTGAACGGATTTACATAATTGAAGTATCGTTACATTCGCTTTAGCAACCCAAGTGTTCTTAGATAGGTGACGTTAAAAAATAATAATCATGGCGGCTGTGAGACGCCATTGCACTCAGTGCAAAAAAAAAAATTAGTTTCGAATACCACAATATGGGTATCAAAATCTAGAGCTCAACACGAGGATTTCAAGAAGGTATATCATGATTACCATTACCATAATGAACCCTAACGAAAATTTTAAAAATAAAAAAATATTTATTAAAAAACAAACACCCCGACTGCATAAATCTGAAAAGAAATTAACAAGCCCAATAGTTTATTAAGATGAACAGTCGGGATCTATAAGTAATTTTTCAATCAATAAAATCTTCACCAGGAACTTCAAATAAATAATTCTAATTTTTCTATTGAACGTAAACCCTGAAGCTTGAATGTATGGGAGTAATAATTCACGCTTGGAACACTTAAAAGTATTCGTCATTTTGAAATTTAGTGAAGACACTTAATAATCAAACGTATGTTAGTAATTTTATTACTAATTTTTAATCGTTTTTTCAAATTAATTCACTCTTCATATAATTTCATAAATGAGGGTAGTGTGAATAAATGATTGTGCAAAATGTGTGCAAAATGAAGACAAAACGTCCTTTTATCAATAAATAACAATAATTTTATGGAAATTTACCGCAATCCAATCAATTAAATAGTAAAACATTAGAAACTACAATAGATAGAGTTTTCGTGTGCCCTGACTTGCATCGTAGTTTTCGTGATAACTTCTCAGTCTGCAGGTCTCTGGACCTGGACTATAAAACAATACCAAATAAAGCGCGTCGGGAGACGTGGGTAACTGTTAAAAGTCTCGATGAACTTTAAACACGTATCTTTTTTCTCTTCACTTATTGTTAATATTTTTTATAAAAATATAGTCACGATATCCACAATATAATAATTGTTTTAAAATCGACATACTATGGGCTTTTCAAAAATATATAGCACTTTATACCTATTTGCACATTTTTTAAGGAATTTTGTTTTATCAAAGTGAACAACCTGTAATAGACATTCTCACGAATGACAATTTTTCACGATGAATAAATATATATTCCAAATGTAATTCACGAAAAAATAATTCATAACATTAAAGTTCCACTCTTATACTATTAACAAAAAAAAAATAGTGCGTCTGGGACGACTTTGTAAAAATGAATTTTGTTCTGCCGTTATTCTACCATTGTCCATAGTATTGCGCCACGACTGGCCTCTAAAAAAGTATTTGATGCTTTAATACTACAAGATGTTTATAATAGTAAAACGCTAGTAATGAAACATAAATCATTAAAAATACAAAATTAGTCGACCTCGCTCGCACTTACACCCAGTTTAAAAAACGTTGTATAGAGGAAAATTTTTAATTGTTTATTACCTTTTAGAACATGTTCCGTATGAATTTTTATATTTTTTACATACGTATACTTTATGCACATATTTTGATTTAATCTATAGTAATTATATAAATCTGTTAAGTTGGTTTGGTTAAACGCTCTAATGTCAGGAACTATTGCTTCGTCATGGAATTAAACTACGTTTCAATGTAACCCATTGCACCTCTAGTCCATCTTACTTCAGAAACATACGAGTATACTCCATCCATTCCATTCCATCAAATATAAAGAAATTGAGTTTTCCATATTCATATTAAATCTGAACATTAAAACAAAAACTCAAAATATGTCACTCGTAACTTCTTGTCCCCGGATGGAAACCGAACCTTAAACTATAGCTTTCTGTCCGATATTTCCCAATTCCGCCACGCCGACGTGGCCTTGTACATATGAATAGTCGAAAAAAGAACCTAATAACGCGAATAAAGTAACTGATGAAATCCTAAGCACGTTTTTAATTTTCACCTTTCACTTCTATCGTCTGGTCCTAGGTATCAAGAGACATGAAGAGCCAGTTGGTTTTACTAATAGGCGTCTCATGGTTTCGTCTTGTGAGACCAGATCGATGATAGCATATTATTGAATTTTCACTTAAGGTGCGTATAACTAACTGCCAAGTTTTATTATGGCGACACAATTATAAAAACGAGTTAAATTCAGTTTAATAAATTTTATTACAGTTTTTTAGCGTACTCTACGGAACTCAAAAAAACTGTAAACATTAAATATATTATTTCATCGACTGACAATCGAACCCAGAACTTGTAACGCGTCTACAGTCACACTTTGTGCCCCTCCGTTACGACACAGTTACGATCGATAAGTCGACCTAATAAAAGCAGGTTAAAAATAAAAGCCGAAAAGCTCACATAGGCAAAAGTGTAAGACCTCCAAATTAAATTTTAGATGAAGCCTAACAAATCCTTTTGTCAAAGCCTGTTGGGAGTACACATCACATCACAGTGGGTCAGGAGGTAGATAATGGACAAGGGACATTTAGTTGAAAGGGTTAAAATTTAATTTTATAATTTTCTTTGTGGAATTTAATAAGGCATAAATTTAGAATATAATAACTCTATGAGACCGTCGTTGGATAGTGGAAACTCAACGGCGCGCCTCGTCTTGTTCTCGGAGTGAGGAAATGAAATCAATTCATTCCCTCGAATGGGAATCGAAACAACAGCGACGCCGTTTTCAGTCGGACGCGCGATCTTGAGAAAAATATGTCAAGGACAGAGGGATAGATGGAAGTCAAATTGGTCCTATAATAATAAGGGTTCCGTATTTACCTTCTCAAGTAAAGTAACCCTAAAAAATGTATTGAGCCAGTAGGGCAGCATGAACCTCAAGCCCAAAAAGAAATTAGAAAATTCATATACGAACAGACATAAAAAAGACTTTTTCAAAATCTCAAGGTAACCAAAAAGCTAAATATAAAAATGCCTTACAAATTAAATTTCGAGATAAGATTCCAGTCCTTTGATCTCAGGGCTGCCAGGAGCCTTATTTATGATGTACGAAGTGGGTCAACCGAGAGGACGACGTACCTGAAAAGATAGTGTTCATAATAAATTATAATGTAAGGATTAAGAGTGGTAATTTTGCATTATTAATTGTAAAAGAAAGTAAGTAACGGATTTAGCTTAGTGGTATGATATTAATATTTTCAAAAAATAAACAAATAAAATACATAAATCGCGATTTTCCAATCAAATACGCATTATATTGTTTCTTGTATATGATTTATGACATCGTATCTGGGTCAAGTGGTGGTAACGAGCGGACAATGGCTGACAGTGGAAGATATCAGCGTTCGGTAATATGACGAGCATGACGTATGTATATACATACATATGTTTTCTATGTACTTATGAAATAGTTAGTTTTCTTTATTATTTATCCATTTTTTCTGCTTGTGGGACTCGTCGAAATCTATAGTGTAGTTATTGAAGTGCGAAAACAAGAGATATATTTTATAATCTATAATTCAGCGAAAAGTGGGGGAAACGGAAGTCTTAATGGTAACACAGTGTCATAGCACTTTCCCAGATTCTCCTCTAACTACCCTGCTATGTACGCGACATATTTACGAAGTAAAAAAAATGTATTATAAGTACCTAATTGCTTAACTCACTAACATCATTGTCACGCTTCTGACAATTGTCATATAGACGTACCACGCTAGAGTCACGCGATACATTAAGGAGTTGTTACAATTCCATTAGCTGTGGTCTTGTTACCAGCTTCCATATGAGTACATAGAAAAATTCTAGGAATATTTATTTATTAGCGAGAAAATTGTGTTTAATTAGATAAAGTACATAATTAGATTAGATTGAGGCCAGTCGTGGCACAGGGGCCCAAGAGTCAAGAGATGACAGGTCGAAGGTTGGATTCCCACTTGAAGAAATGAAATATTTAATATTTTCATATCTTCGGTCTGATAACAGGGCAAAGCGGGATTGAGTTCCCCAGAAATAGTCAAAAAGTGGGGAACGGAGTGTCTTACCACTTGGTTCCCAGGTTCATCTCCCCCTACGAAGTAGGCATACTAAGAAAAGTTGTTTTATAGCAAATAGAATACTAATTATTTTAAAACGAGGTAGCAATGTAAAAAACACCCGAATTCAAGAAGTAATAATAACTTTTTTTCAGCGACACGTTGTATTCCGCACACCGCAGGGAAGGCTAAGGGCAGGGAAAGCTAACCTAGTATTAAGACACTCCGTTCCCTATTTTCCGCCAATTTTTCGCCTGCGCCACGTCAGCCCTCAACTCATCATCATTATAACTCTCATGTCAAAATTGTTTCTAAATTAGATCAAGTTTCGGACTATTGTCTAATAACAATACTCTCAAGGAGGTCTATGCCATGAAGTTACTAGCTGAACTTGTTACAACTTGTGTAAGAACAAAACTATTTCACCAGAATAAGCACTCGTAAAACTTACGGCGACCTCAATTTGATGTTGAGCATAAACGGTTACAAAGGGTACAAAGATTGATGGTGCAACTGATAGGAGGAGGATGTCTTAGTAGGTTCTTCACGCTTTTTCCTGCAAATTTTAGTTTCAAAACACTTCGTTTCACTTTCTAACCGTATTTGACAAAAGAAAAAGCAGGGAACGTTTACTCCTAACCATCAGGTTAGGGGTAAACGTTAATAGTAATAAAAACAGATATAGTATAAAAGCATTTCGTTAGTATATTATGTTTTTTAATGGGAACGGAGGTTCGTAACACTACGTAAGTTCCCAGGTTCTCTCTGCCTACCCTGCTGTTCCTTCAGTAATATCGAGAAGAATTATTTTGAGTTAAGAAGAAATATCAAGCTCACAACATATAATAGTTTTAATGAAAAATTTTGAAAACTTTTTAAGCGCGAACATATTGTAGCTTCTTCTCTGTCGTAACACTCTTGTCAGAGCGGTCGTGGTCATCACGCATCATCATCATCGCATCGCAGCATCAGCATCATTTTCCTCGCCCTCTAGTGCCTTCCACTCTGCCCTGCACTACTAGACGGTCGATGGAGACTTCCTCTTCGGGAGACATGTCCAAAGAACTTTAGTATGCGACCTTGTACTAACGACAACAGACGTTGTATAGTGCCGATTTCTTGGAGAATACAGACTTTGGTGCGAAACTCGGTCCATGATACACACATGATAAAGCTGTCGGAGCAGATGAACCAAGTGTTGCGGTGCACCCATTTCTAGCAATACATCCCACGGCTTGGGCCAGTTCACAGAGTCAAATGCCTTTGAGAAATCCACAAAACAGATGTACGTAGGCTTGTTAAACTCTCGAGCCTTCTCTATGATTTGGCGAACAATGAGAATTTGCTCACGTGTACCTCTTCCCTTAACAAAAACGGCTTGTTCTTGCGCGATTTCTTTGGACAAGAAGGTCTTTAGTCGCTCATTTTACTAGCCTGAGAAATGAGTGCTATAAGGCGGTAATTACTACACTTTTTGGTTGAACATTTTTTATGCAAAGGAATGAAAACAGTATGAGTCCATTCTGTTGGCACACCTATGTCGCCTAGAGCTCGGATTGTTTCAATTGGGATTGCATCCCTTCCAGTAGCTTTCTCTTTCTTGAGGTGCGTTATGGCGGCTTTAACTTCACATTTGAGTATATCTGGCTCAAGGTTCTCAATTTCGGGTTCTGTACTTGGATAGTTTTTAGACTGATTGTCCTGAAATAAGGATTGACAGTAACTCTTCCAAACCTCAGATATGCGGTTTAGCTCAGTAACAACTACACCATCATTATTTTCAATGGCCCAGGTCCTTGACGTGAGTGATTTGGTGATAGATCGAATCTTATTGTGGAGATCTCTGGACTCATGTAATAGACATGAGCTTCGATTTCTTTGCATATTCTGCGGAGATAGACATTATAATCTCTTCTGCATCCTGCTTAAATTTCCGCTGACAGTTTGTTTAAGTCACCGACTTCACCCCCTATTGCCTTTAAAGCTCGTCTCCGTTCAACTATCTGTAGTGTGCCATCGGTCATCCAGTGCTGTCCCTTGTATAGAGTATTTGGTGTTTCGGAGGCCGATATCGACTCTATGATGAGTTTTTTGGCCCGTTCCCACAACACATCAGGTGACTCTTCGGCGTAGTTTGCGTTGCACCACTCATACCAATTCAGTTTTGCAGCAGCATAAAACTTTGAGCTATCCTTCACTTCAATCCTTTTTACTTTAGTGAGACTTCAAGCAGCTCTCAGTTTTAGTTTAAACTTTGAGATCAATAGTTGGTGATCTGATCTACAGTCTGCAGCGGGCAAAGTATGCGGATTTCTGATTGAGGTTCACCAACGCGATCTAATCAAGATGTAATCTATTTGATTTCGATATTTGCCATCTGGCGATGTCCAGGTGTATAGCCCACGTGGATGGTGTTGAAATAGACTATTTGCTATCACAAGATTATTTTCAGTAGCAAACTGTATGAGACGTTCACCTCTTTCATTGCGTGCACCAAGGCCGAATTTTCCTACACAATGACCAAGTATTTTAGGTTTGCCACTTCCAAAATTTAAAATATCAGTAAAAAAAATTCTGTCAAGTAAAGCTTATTACACTGTTCAAGAATATTTAGAGGACAAACATGTATGGAATTAATGTCTATTGAATGTAATGCAGGATAGCTGCCAACTAATGTAATAGATTGTACCATTGATTTTGAAAAGAGCAACTGTTGAGTTTCTTGCCGGCTCTTCTCAGCAGAACTGCCTTCCGAACCGGTGGTAGCTTTTTGTTCATATGTTCATTCGACGATTCAAAAGTGCTTATTATAAGTCTATTTGAATAAAGAATATTTTGAATTTGAATTTGTGAGTTTGATTCCCACTTCTTCGTGTTGATAATATGACAAAGGGCGACGTTGGGTTCCGACATTCCATATGCAGTTTTTCGAAAATTGAATACGTAGGGAAAACGTACGTAAACGTACGTAGTCTAAACACTAGATTTCCTCTGCCTACCCTGCTATTGCGCAATACAACTAAAAGTTCGAAAAAAAAAAGTTTTACAAATAACCTAAATATTACATTTTTCTTAGTTCAATTCTTGCATTAAGAAGGTATTTTTATTCTGAGGAAAAACGTAGGCGTCAAATGACCCGTTAAAGACGTCCCATTGTTCCAGTACGAAACTCAACAAAGGTTCAATTCAAACTGAAACGAGGCTCTGTTTCAGCATTTTAAATCTTTCAACTGACTATTTTGAGGCCAGTCGTCGTACAAGGGCACACGTGTATGACTGTAAATGTGACTGGTTGTGGGGTCGGTCGACTGGGGGAGTCGAGGAAATGAAATATTTTTTTTATTCTTCGCTCTGGTAACGACGAAGTTCCAACACACAACATCGAATGCCTCCAGAATTCGGCGGAAAACGAGAAACAGTGTCTTAACACCAGATTCCTCTGCCAACCCTGCTGTGTGCGGCATACGGCTTGAAGCTGAAAAAAGCCAGATTTTTTCCTTCTATCAGTCAAATACACTGTTATAAAGAACAGCTTAGCATTCTGTTACTCTACCGCGGATGTAATGATCCATCATTTACAGTCCTTGGTGGTATAATTTGCATAAGACATTAAAAACAAACGAAATTATAACGCCTTGTAACTAACTCCCTTTATACCACTGTCTCGTAATTTTTTCTTAATTAAAATAATACTTATAATTCATATAGTTGTCTTTACATAATATTTTCTTTTAGCTTTTAGGCAACCTAGTGCTAAGACATTATGTGTTGCGTGGAACTCGACACCGCGTTTTGTCTCGGTATCAGAACAAGGTTAGACAATCAGACATTAAAAAAATGATACCATTATGTTCATTAATATTTATAAAAAGCGTATTCTCTACCAGTATTAATAATACGTACTTAGTTAAATTAAACATACAAAGCTCAAGAAAGTTATACTCGTACACAACGCGCCACCGAAATGCTTTTAAAGTTCTAAAGGCAAACAATGTTATTATAATACAGCGGTCTATTGTTCTAGTTAGCCGTATAAGTACAAATAGTAGCAATCATAATTATTATTATAGTTTCACGCTCTATCGCGTACATGGCATGGTACACAGAGGGAACCTCGGGACCTAGTGTTATAAGATTTCGTTCCCATTCAGACACTTTCGTTGCCTACTCTCCGCTGAATTCTTCCATATTGTCTCGTTATCAAAGCAAGAAAATGAATATTCCACCTAATGGGAATTGAAACTTGTGCCAACGGCCTCAATATTCAATTACATTACGTTTTAACTATTTTTGGCCATTTTTAATTATGTCCATGGGGCGATTCCTAGCTTTGTCCCATTTCGCCCATTCTTAACTATGTCCATTGACTACGGCGGCGAAGCCGCGGATAAAGAATAAAAAATTCTATATAAAACTTATTATACTAACTTTCGTCGCCCACCATACGCCAGTCGACCCATATAACGCTTGTAAAGACTTCATTTATTCAGGAGCAATAGGCGAAATGTGCGAAAGAAACTTTGAACATGTTAGGTCGCCTTTGTGACAATGTTCACTCTACTTACAAATTGCAATACTATATTAATGATGTATTTATAATATAGAAACCAGCTCAGTCCGGCTTTTTTTTAACAAATAAAAAAAATCTAGCCATTTAATACAAAAAACTGCTTTAATAATGCAGCTACAGGACTGCTTTATAATTTTTTTTAAATGTAAAAGTGTCATTTTATGTAAAGAGAATAACAAAATCTTTTCAGAAAAGAAAAATATTTTTAAAGAAATAAAAAATTATGGTATAATTATTATGTATAGTTCGATATCAGATATATTCGATAGGTTTAGCACGTTAGAGCAATTATCTTTAATTAGGGGAAATTTGTAAAAATTCTCTTACGCTAACACCATAAATAAGTTCTTGAGGCGCAGGTTATACCCGCTACTTTCAAACAACAAAAATTACACATTAAAATACATACAGACAGTCAGCACAGGCATAATCATTCCATGTTAAAACAAAATCAATAAAATAATCAAATAACAGTCAAATGTTATCAGTTTGCCAGTCAGTCTTCAAGAGATATAAATAACTAAGTATTTAGTAGACCCCTTTTTCTCGATTAGGGCCGAGTCAAAGGACATTGATTAAAAAGGAAATTAGATTCACGAATCGTTTCCGGTAGTACCTTTTAGTATAACAGTGTAATAATTTATTGGCGTAATTTTTCTTCCCTTTAAATTTCAAATGAAAATATTCTCTTTAAATACTGTCAAATTATTTGCACATTGAAAGAAATTTATTAAAACAAACAGTTTTAATATAAAATTGCGACAACAAAATAAAATATTTTAATTTTTTTAGCTTCACGCTGTATCCCGTACAAAGCAGGGTAGGCACAGGGAACCTGGAGAACTCAGTATTTAGACACTCTGTTCCCTAATTAAGGCATTTGTGTTTCCCATATTCCGCTGGATTCTCAAGTAACTCAAAACAAAATAATTTCGCTTATCCTAACTTAAACTAACCTCAAATACTACAAAACAATAGTTGATGCATACAAACATTGTACCACGTATTTACTCAGTCAATGTACCCTGTGAAATGTACATTGACTGAGTAGTAGTATGAAACTATGTATATATACGTACTGTAAACTGGTTTAGTATGTTTGCATGAACTTAGCTGTATACACTATACAACATATCAACTGTTTAAATAATATATCAGGTTCACTGCAACAGATTTACTAATAAAATATGTGTTTTTTGACTTCACTCTGTATCCCGAGTTTAGCGGGGTGAGTAGAGGGAACCTAGTGCTAAGACACACCGTTCCCCAAGCACCGCTCAGTTTTCCAGATTTCGCGTGTTAAGTAGCGAAGCTCAATGAAGCACTTTACAGAACACACAGTCTTATTGTGTATTTTATGTGTAAAATTTACAGTAAATAATCGATATAACAATAAAATCAAAAATTTGATCTTTTTCTTAAGTTAAATAATACCATTAGATTTCATCTATACATAAGAGTTTAATAAAATTATAACTGGGTGCTGTCTGTACATGAGAGATATATGAGAGAATCTATTATTCATTGAATTTATTTATGTAATAGAATCAAAAACTTGTGTTTTCAAACAAAAAATGTGTTCGCGATTTCGGTTACCAATCATCATACAGCGACTCTTCGATGATTGATCATCCGAAACGTTGACGTTGAAACGATCAGAACTCGATGCCGCTGAAAACCATATAGACAAATCCATTCCCCCGAGAACGGATTGAACCTACGACCATCGCGTTTACAGACACACAGCGCCACAATCTCAATATGTCATTATTATTATAAGAAAATCTCAAACCACTTTCAGCACGCGTAACGTGAGAATATTCCTTAGTATGTTTTTTTTTTGCCTTAATGTTTCTATATAATAGCTAACCACGTGTGAACCCGGATTTGTTTTTTTTATATAGAAGAATGTAACTAGATTGGCTGAAACAAATTAAACGGTACGCGTCATGTGGAGTAGAGGCCAGTCGTGGCGCGGAGTCACAAGTGTGTGACTGTAAAGGCGACTGGTTGCAGGCTCGATTTCTACTCGAGGAAAAGAAATATTTATTTAAATTTATATTTTTATTTTTTCGCTCTGGCAAAAGTCCGGCGTTGAGTTCCGCCACGCAATGCCTCAAAAAATTCTACGGAAAATGGAGAACGGAGTCTTAACACTAGGTTCCCTCTGCCTTCTCTGCTGTATGCGGAATACAGCGTGAAGCCGATTTTTTAATTGGAATAAAAATGTACCCAACTCTGTTCTGTACGTTACATAGTTAGAAACCGCATATGTATTATAATTTGATTTATCATGCCGGGCTACCGTAGCTCTGTGAATAATATCCTTTGACATATCTAGGTCATCACACCTCGATAGTTCATTAAGAGGAATATTAAATCTTTGTTCTACATCACGAAACCTACCCTATCCTGTCCTATAATAATATTTACTGTTATAATATGTAATTAAAAGGGTGTATTTACATACATGAACAGCAATATATGAATAAATAATTTTTAGCTTCCCTTTGTATCCTGCACATGACATGGTAGGCAGAGAGAACCTGGGGAGCTAGTAGAAAAATACTCTTTTAAGACACAGAAATATTAGATTTTTCTTTATTACCTTTCCTCTATATTGGAATATATATTGATTTAATTAAAATAAAATCATCAACACCACTAAAATGACACTCGCTAAACATATCACATTAAAATAAACTAAAAATAACTAACTAACTATAAAATAACCGTTCTATTATTAATTAGTGCGTAACAACTTACATAACTGGCCCCAACATTATACGTTATTTATATGGAAAATGCATGTTATTTTTCCCCCATCCCTAGTTATAAATCTGTACTTACCGTCACGGTACATTAAGTTATTTCTTGGGTCACTTCTCGATTTATCGAAGCCTGGTCAAAGGGAGTGTACGGTTCAGGGGGCAAGTAAATGGCAGGAGGTGACGCGTTGCGTTTTGGTTTTATTTCATTAGCTTTAATTGTAATTGCGTGGGGAGAATGGAGGGTTGATAATATATATTTTTTATTT
This sequence comes from Heliconius nattereri, assembly GCA_013403645.1. Taxonomy (NCBI): domain Eukaryota; kingdom Metazoa; phylum Arthropoda; class Insecta; order Lepidoptera; family Nymphalidae; genus Heliconius; species Heliconius nattereri. The sequence continues at coordinate 932,949 of JAAIXI010000218.1, forward strand.
TTTTGTAACCCTTATACGATCATTTTTGGTTCGTTTCTCTGTCAGTCTATTAATTCCACTTTTCTCAAGATAGCGAGGAGGTATAAAGTTGAAATAATAATATTAATAACAAACATCCCCGTCTTACATAGGAAAAATTAAGCTTCTAAGTCAGCGCAATTAAAAGAAACGAGACTTTATACATCGTTTATACCACGTTTTGTATGAACATTGCCGCGTAATCAAAACCTATAGGGTACCTATATCCCGTGGACCTACGATTATGAAATTTGGCAAGAAGTGAGAAGTTGCAGTACAAATACTCCGAGTAAAGTCCATAGTGTTAAGTCTCTCTGTTTCTAAGTTTGTACCACCTGATATCAAACTATCCGCTAAGACAGCGCCTGACTGTAAAAGTAATATTGTAGGTTCAGTCACCAATCGTCATTTTCGTAACAGATATTTTATTTTTTAGTTTGAACCTGTATTCCCACATAGCAGGGTAGGCAGAGGGAATCTGGGAATCTAGTGTCTTGACTCCAGGTTCTCTTTGCCCTGATATACGAAAAAATAGCATAATAGGAAAATATAATTTGTGAAATATGTAAAGAATATGTAGGTAATTAAGCAGACGCCCCACTAATGGGAAGTTATCATCATCCATGGGCATTTGCAACAAAAGGACGGGGGATGGGTTGTCTGTAGGTACTTAAGGGATAAGAAAAAATACGTTTAAAAGCCCTCCAGAATGTAACGCTTGAAAAAGATTATTGCATAAGGGTGCTAAATAATTTTATAATTACTTACAAGCAACACTCAACAACAAGCAATACCTTAAAATATTAATAAATTTCAAATAATATGTTTGTTTTCTTTAGATCTTTCAGAACCTTTTTTAATTTCATAATAAAATATCTTTAATAACTTTAAGAACTTGCCAAAGGCAATGATATTTTTAGCGAAATTACTGAAATAAACATCGATAACTTAATTCAATGATAATGATAACCGTGTAGGCGAAACTTTAATGTACCTACCTAACAACTTATTTGCTTAATGTTAGAATAAACATATTAAATAACGCGGGCCTTGGGCTTTACCTGGAGAAACACAAATTTGACATTTTAAATCTTTACTGTAAAAGCGAAAAGTTGTGAGTTCAATGCCCACTTGCTGAAATGAAATATTTCATATTTTCATTTTCCTCCTCAACTCGCAATGACTTCAGAATTAAGCGGAAAGTAGGGAACGGAAATGTCTTAATAGGAGCAGAGTGTCTCAAATATTTAGGAAAGGAAAGTATTAAATATTTCATTTCCTCAAGTGGAAATCGAACCAACAACCCACCGCGTTTACAGTCGCACGCTTGTTGCCTCTACGTCACGACTGACTCTAATGTTTTAGAATATCCGCAAATTCGCTCGTTATAAATAACATTCTCCCACATATCTGATACAACGTGTTAGGTGACGTATGCCGATAGTATTCAATAAAGTATGTGTGTTTGTTCGTGCCAACATTGTACTACACTATTAAAGCTAAAGAACAAATATAAATGGCAGAAACATTGTGCCAAACATTGAATTAGATAAATTGAAAGTTATATTTTAAACAACCTATAGGGTAGTACCTCCCTCACTAAGTTATGACATTTGGCACGAAGTAATAACAATACAAATAAATAAAAAAAATGGAGAAGTGATATTACTCCCCACTCGAGGAAATGAAATGCATATTTCATTGCATCGAATGGGGAGACCAGTTGCATTTACAATCACACTTTGTGACCCTCCGTGACTGCAGGCCTCAAACATGTTTTAGACAATTAGACACTAACTACACATTTAGTAAAAAATAGCACCAAGTAAAAATAAGGGTCGTTAGTATATCGACACTCGATAGAAACCTCACCACTTCAGTCACGTAGCCGTAGAAATGTAAGTTAGTTCAAACGTCGGGATCGCATTACCCTCGATCATATAGGTAACGGTGGTAGCGATATTAAAAAGTATGTTCTCCCAGGCACACATTGAGAACCTGTACCACGTTTTCTACGTGACTTCCCTCCGGTGTCCAACAACGCTGTGGTTTCGAAGGCCGAGCGAAGTCTTTCTTTGCCTTTCTTAACACCCTACCAAGCCAGGCAGAGGGAACCTAGTGTTAAGACACTTGTTTCCCATATTCCGCTCAATTTAGAGAGAGGGTGTAGAATGGCGAAACTCAAAACCACGCTACTAGAGTTCAAAAATGAAAATAATTAAACTATGTTCTGTCTCACCGCACCACTATATTGTCTCCAACTTAAGCGAATATAACCACATAGGGTGTCAAATACTAGCAGTTAGTGGTAGGTTTTTTTCAGTGAAAATATAAATATTGTAATAACTATAGCTTATTTGAGCTGTCATGTAACCAGTAGCTGATCAGAGTATTCTAATACAAGTTTCTCTTACAATACAGATAAGGAAATTTATTTTTTACGGAATGGCAAGTAAAATTGTATATAAAGAATTATTAAATAACGTGTAAGTTTCGAACTTCTTAAATCCATGCCTTTGAGTTACCACGCTATAACGGTGTAATTGTTCATTACAGTTTTTTTAATATTGTAATTGTAAAAGATTTATTAATTTATTACAATTAATTATTAACAATAGAATAACTAACTCGGTGTTAATTTTAATAATACATATTTATGCCGCAGTTAGCCGCATGCAATGATCGTAGGTTCTTTACTGAGCTGAGCTGAGCTTAGCTTTTGCTTTATTTTTGACAATAAAAATAAGTACGTTAGTGCGAGAGCGGCGTTGAGTTACGCTACTTCACAAGCAGCGTCTCTTAAATGGAGCGAGAGGGGAAGCGAGCCGCATAACACTAGGTTCCCCATACCTATCTGTATGCGAGATACAAATTGAAGCTAAAAATGCGGTAAGTAAAAAAAAACACAGTCGACTAAATAACCTCCTTTTCTTAGAGAAGTCGGTTAAAAATACCTTTACTTAGGTATGTGAGACTAAAGTAATTTCCTTATACTCGTATTATTTTTATATATTGCTTAATACTAATTAATTATTATAATGCGAGGCACAATCCGAGATACCGTCGTGGCTCAGGGTACAAGGGTGTGACTGTGGTTGTAGGTTCGATATTTCTTCGCCCTGGTGTCAAGGCAAACAACTGGCGTTGAGTTCCGTAATTCACATTTGCAAGATACAAGATACAGCGTTAAGCTGATTTTATTTTAATTATTATAAGCACAAGTCATTTAATTCAAGCTACTATCTAAGTACTCAGGTAATTTAAAAAATTCTGACCTTCGTCTATAATTAATCCATCTGTGTTGTTTACGCATTCATTTACATGTTTTAAAATCAGTGTATTTTTAATAGAAGTATTTGTAATAATAAATTATTAACTATACTTTTAATTGGTATGTTGTATACTTTAAAAAATATGAAAATGATCAACTTTAATATATTATAATAACACTGTTTAATGTGTGATAATTATGTTAATGAACCTTATAATAAAATTCAACGACAATATAAATTAAAATTAAGAATATTAAAAAAAGACAAAATAAAACAAAACTCAGTATTTTTTATTACTTATAAAAGATTTTATAAATAAAATCTAATTCAAAATAAAAAATATATCTACAATATAATTATTATAGAGCCATAAAAACCATTTTAACGCGCATACAAACAAAACCTTTATGGTTTCTATTAGTTTTAGACTGTGATATAATAATGTAAAGACACTAACCTGCTTGTACCAACACTAAATCCTTACAAACACTGGAACCTTGCACTAAATGTTGAATTAAAATTAATTTTAATAGATATTTACTTAGATAATATGTTAGATATTATATTATTTTGGGATTATTTAATCCCGAAACGTGCTATTATCGTGATAAAAAGCCGCGGACTGAACGTGAGGCGACGTCTATACTCCATGACAGGTGTACTGCGCACGCGTGATACGCAAGGTCGAATGGCGTTTTATAATCTGCGATTTATTATTTAGAATTATATTTGTAGTTATTTTTTAATGTTTGTTATTTTAATATAATAACGGATTTTAGTTATGGGTTTTTTTAATAATATTTATTTTTAATTTATTTCCACCAGATTATGAATGTACCTTAAAAGACTTGTATGTGAATCACAGATGAGCAGGATTAAAAAAACATAAAAAAACAAATTTATTATATATTTAGGAAAAAAAACAATTGTTTAACAAAAACAAGTTTAATAACAATATTATAACTTAAAGAGTTTTCTTAACCTCTTTAAGTTATTATAGGTATGCTATTGACTTTGATTTTTAACAATTCAATCTTGATGATTTGTAGACGAATAATTAACAAAATAAAGATGTAAAACTTAAATATAGTTACAATACTGATCTTAAGATCGATATTGTGACTCTATCCTTATTAACGAAAACAACACTCTTAAATAAAATATACAGAAAATATTTAGACAAACATTTACTTATACACTTAAAAATAACTAGGTAACTACAAACGATAAAGAATATCGTTACTATAAATTATATAAGCCTCATGATATATGATAATATACCTATATATAAAAAAAACAAAATTGAATATAAATATTAATAATCAAGTAGATATATTAAAATAATATTTTTCATGATGTTATATAAGATTAACCTAAAACATTATTTAAAAAATACTAGTAACAGTTACGATTTATATTATGCAGTAAAATCTAATATAAATCGTATAAAAGTAACCGTAACCGTGTTCAATCAAACATAAAAATCGCGAACGGCACAGTTTATATAAAAGGAAAATAACCATTTAAAAACATAAACAAATAAAAGACGGCACTTCAAATGGATCCACCATAATAATTCTACGATTTTCTTTTTTGCATGAATAATTACTTGAGCGAAGGTATAACGTTTTTTATATTTAAAATCAACTTCTGACATTATAAATAAGTTAAAAATAGTAACAATTAATATAACAATAATCAGTGAAATCTAATACAAATCGTACAAAATCGTTTCGATCAGACTTAAAAATCGTGGCCGTCACACTTCATACAAATACAAATAATTTAATACATTACAAAAATAAAAGATGTCGCTTCAAACGGACCTGCCATATTAATTTTCAATTCCTAATTTGCAACTTTGCCTTCCTTAAACACTTAGCCCGCGGTATTTTCATGTCATGTATAAGGTGGCAATGCTTTTTTAATTCTGAATATTTCCTAAATTTAGATCCACAAATCAAACAGTCAACAACAATTTTTCTAACGCTATGCACCCGCCATTCGTGATCCCATTTATCTTTTAAAGTCTCGAAATAGTTTTGACAAAATATACAACGAAACTTCGGTATTTTTCTATGATGAGCACATTTTATATGTTTGTTTAGCATTGACCGGAAATGGAATTCTTTACCGCAGTAGCGACAAAAGAGGGGTGAATTATTATTGTGATGTTCCATGTGGCGGGATATCGTTTTCTTTGAATTAAATTTTCTTTGGCATAAATCGCACTGGAATAAAGTGCTGCCGTGAATTTTTTTATGTTTAGAGAAATTGCTCGAGTCGCTGAAGGATTTATCGCAAAATGTGCATTTGTATATGGTTAGTCTGGCGTGCTCGCGCAAGTGGGCTTTGTATCTGTCTACTCTTGAGAACGCTTCGGATTGACATATCTGAAAAGAGAGGAGGGAATATTGTATGATTATAAAAAACATTGAATTTTAAGCAAATGATTATAGCATGGCGTCATGCTCAGCCTGACCTGTTTACTTTTCAAAAAATGCGCAGTGCAATCCATTAAATTTGTTTAAAATTTAATAACTTCTTAAGTATTATAAAACAAAATATTAAACACTACTACTTTAAAATTATAAAAGAATATAATAAAAAAGACATATATTTTAAATAATAATAGTAAAAATAAAAACCAACCTCGCATTGTATAGTGAGCGTGCCATTTGTGTTGACTGGTGTTTTTGCAAGAGTACTTTTTACAACATGTTCTATTAAATGTCTTTTTAAATCCCCAATACGATCGAAAGATTTCAAGCAAACGTTGCAAATCTGAAATATTTATACTATTTATAAATTTCACGCAAACAGGAGTAAATAAGCTATATTTTGGTGCCACAGCGAAGAAATGACAATATTACCAAATAATAATAGATTTCCTCGAATGGGGATCGAACCCAAAACCGTCGCGTTACATTCACACCCTTCTGCCCCTGGGCGACGACGGCCTCGAAATATTTTTATTTATATACATATATTAGATCGAAGATATATGACACTAGAGCGAAGAAATGAAAATATAGATTTAAATAAATACTTCCCTTTCGATCATCGTCGAGTCGATTTCGCAGCACACTTTGTGCCACTCCGCCACGACTGGCCCGATAACGAATGAATGATAATATTTACAATTACACTTTAGGTACATCCTTATAATTTATAATAGAGTATTAAAATAAGTATGTCACAGACAAACATACAGCAGACGGAGTTCGTTGCTAAATTGTAGTTTTGGCGTAAAAGTGAAACAAAAAAATTTTTTTTATAACATTATATTAACATTGTTTTTATAACTTATTTATAAGATTAATATGAAGCATGATTACTATAATAATATTAGTAAAATTATAAAAACATATATTACCTTTTTATATCTCTTACATTTCAACGCCTTTCTCGAATGCGGCATAAATATTTCGCTAGCCTTAACTTTGGCTATAACAGAATCAGCTTCAGAAGCAACGGCAATTTTATCCACCTTCGTCTGGTCTTCATCAGATCTTGCTTTAAAGTCTTCAGGAGGTATATTATCATCATCATCTAATGATAGTGTATAACTACCTTCACCTTTAATACAATAGATAGAACACTCTTTATTTTTAACATATACCGAAGCCAGTCGTGACACACACTTTGTGCCCACAAAGTGTACCTTTAAGCGCGACTGGATGTGGGTTCGATCCCACACTCGAGAAAATGAAATATTTATTTAATGTTATATTTTCATTTTTTCGCTCCGGTGCCGAGGCAAAGCGCAGCGTTGAGTTCCGCCACTCAATACGCAATGTCTCCAGATTTCGGCAGAAAGTGGAGAACGGAGTCCCTTAACACTAGGTTCCCTCTACCTACCCTGTTGTGTGCGGGATACAGCGTGAAGCTGATTTTTTTTAAGATGGATAACATTCTTCCACTCTTTATTATTAACGTATACGAAAAATTGGTCATTGCTACCAATGCTTGTGGCTTCGATCGCCACTTAGAATAAATTATTTTCATTTTTCTGGTGAGACAAAGCCCGGGATTAAGTTCCGCCTGTTAACACGCAATGTTTTGAGTTCAGGTGATGGAACGGAGTGTCTTGATACTGGGTTCTACCTGCTAAGTAAGTAAAATAAAGTAATATCCACTAAAACCACCTATTCCAAATCAACTTACTAATAAACATATTTAGAAAATATAATTGTTTACCTGCGTGCTCCAATTCAATTTGTTTATGAGTCGACATAATATGAGCTGTAAATTCAGAATATTTCGAAGCACTATAATCACATATCTCACAAATGAAAATTATATGGTTTTTTTCTACGTGATTGTTAAATTCTCTCACACGATAAAACGATTTAGTGCAGTACACGTACTGACACTTCTTTCGGTGTACCGAATTCCGATGGGTTTTCAATGTAAATTTGGAAGCGAATACTTTATGGCATTTCTCACATTCGAGGTCGGGGTCGCCGTGGCCGAGACAGTGGACCTCGAATTTTTGTTTATTTTTCAATATTTTGCCACACTCGTTACATTCATATTTGACTTCGGGCGTAGAATCGTTTTCTATTGTAGGCTTTTTACTCTTGTGGTTCCCAACCATGTGTTGTTTAAATGCACTTATTTGATCGAATAGTTGTTTACATTTCTCACATTGATACTTTTTCTGATTTTTTGATTTGGTTTCTGTTGAAAAAATAGAATATCAATTTATATAACTTGTAATTGATTGCATTAAGAATTTAGTTTGAAAGTTCAAACTAAAATTAAATTTCTTTAAGAGAGTCCTAACTTCATGTTCCGTCTTTTATTTAGTTAATGACATTATGCTTTGCGTTCAACTAACGGTTTGCTTTTAATGATTAAAATATAAATATTGTGAGTGAGAATTGAATCCATTATCATCGCTGTGATTTGAGAATTGAATCCATTATCATCAAGTGATTGCTGTATCCCTGTTTAGATACGTCAGTAAATTTATGTAAGAAGGTAAATTAAATAAGTCTTCTGTTATCAAAAATTATAGTAATTACAATTTTCATATGGATAGTATATATATATGTAGCCTAGGTAGCCTAAGTATGTGTAAATATCGAGACCGTCGTGGCATAGCGTCTGACCGTAAACACAACAGTTTTGGGTTCAATTTTCACTCGTGAAAACGATTTATTTTTATTTACTCATTCTAGACACAGCGTGGTGTTAAGCTCTGTCACTAACTGTACAGTTTTTTGAAATTTGCTTCGAAAGTGGGACACGGAGTGTTTTAACTCTGGATTCCCTCTGCTTTCACTGAAAAAAGCAATTGATATACATGATAAGTCATGACTGAAACTACAATGCTTTACCTTTAACGGCTTTACTTCCAACTCCGTTTCCAACACATTCCAGGGACGGATCATCTATCCTTATCTTATGTATCGTCTGCCCGTAGTGGGAGTCGCGCCCCGAATACAAAATTGTCTTTCGCTGTTTCGACAAGGATTGAATATCCGGGGACATAAGCTGTTTCAACGCATCGTTCTCTTCCTGCAAATCAATGTGCTTCAACTCCTCTCTTTCCTTATTCTCATTCTCCTCAATTTCCTCCGGCAGCTGCGTCGAGAAAACTCCAGACTCAAATTCATCGTTTTCATATAAATTTGTATATGACACCTGACTGGTATCAGTAGCTACGATTTTTCTAAACTTTTTATTTTCAAATTCTTGTACAGGTGAATCATGCATTGACTCCTTGTAATTATACACATTTTGTGTAATGTAAGTGTTATGCTGTTCCACGATTGAACAGTTAGAGAGAGTCTGAAACTGAAAATCCACAGCGCCATGGCTGTTATAGACAAACGGGCTTCTTGCTGGGTCTATCCACACCTGAGACTGGCTGGCATCATTAACAGCGATCGATATAGGATGTTCATTTGAGTCAGTCTGTTCGTTTATATCCATATCACTAATGTTAACATCGTAACTATCGATAAATTTAACGTTACAAAAACCAGAATAAATACCGTTTTGGTTGCCTTCAGTATCAGGAGAAGTAATATTGACAGCAATGATCACATTGTCTGTATTGTCTTGGTTACGTTCAAAGGAAGTGCATTCCTTAGGGATGAGAAGCACTGGGTAGCTTTTGTCTGATTCAGCAATATAGATCTGTTCCTCCATTTTCTAGAATTTTACACGAAAAATTTTTTTATTGTCAACGAAAATCATATTTTATATAATCTAATGTACTTACGCGGACCCACAAAGTAATCTCCATACATATTGTAAACATTTTTATTAAAAAGAACCTATCGTATACACCTATGACCCTTTATTGTAGTTTCTAACCTCAAATTTAAAGATTAAAAAACAAAATTACGGTTGGCGTCATATTACTTTATAAATTCAAATGGAGGTAAACAAACAGAGAAAATATTCGGGTAAAAATGCATATAAATAAAAATTAATTATCTTACCACGTGTAAACCGGGTGTCTGCAGCGTTGGCGATTAAAAAGAAGATGTGTGAAGGTAAAATATAGACAAAATCAGTCAAATTCTAAATCTACCTTCGATTTTCATTACTTTTTAATATTATTATTTTGTTATGACATTTAAGATTTACGCGCCATTATAATTTGGTTTATTTTTTTAATGCAAAGATATAATTAAATTCTAATATTAAATGTTTTAGATATAAAAAAAAATATCGTTTATATTCTTTTTTATTTTTCAAGTGTGAGTTGTGGGTGTGGTTTTTCAGTGCATCCTTTTTTAAAAAAAATACAATTTTTAAAAACAAACTGATTGTTTAAGCATAGTAAAGCATTTAGTTTAAAAAATATTCTTCTATTAGAATTGATATTTCTAGAACATTGCAAAATATGTAATTTAAACTTTTAAATTAATTAGTTATTTTCTGATACCTGAGTAGGTAACTATAACTTTTATTTCATAAACAGTTAATTTCATCGGTACGAAATCTTTATTTTTGTATTTATAACATTATGTATGTTACAACTTATTATAATATATATTTTTAAAATTGTAGTATAATTTTTAAATGTGGCGGAACTCAATGCGCTTTCGCTTGGTATCTGAATGAGGGAATTAAAATAAATCATTCCTGCGCCGCTGCACTACGGTAGCTCCTATATGATTCATAAAAAGATTTGTATAACATTGAATCCTTGACCTCAGTTAAAGTAGAAAGCGTCGTCTCTTGCAGCCACTGCGCCAGATAGTATGCATTTTATTTTTAAGTGAAAGTAAAAACATTGGTGTCAGTTAAGCCAAGGTGAACAATATGTACCTACACATATTAGGTACTTAATTAAAAATTAACAAAACTTTTATTTATTTGGATATTTAACAGAATTTTATAAGATCAACATATAATTCTGTTAAAAATATAGGGTACTGAAATTGGCTCACTTGTAATATTTATATCATCATGAGGCCAGTCGTGGCGCAGTGGTTCAAGCGTGCTACAGTAAACGAGCAAGGTTGTGGGTTCCATTCCCACTCGACGAAATTAAATGCTTAATATTTTGAAATTCTTTGATCTGGTAACGAGGCTGGGTTCCGCCGCTCAACTGCAAGTAAGATCGATTTAATAGTGTTTGAGATATACGCACATTTCTTTACTTACAAAATTAATAAAAATATACATTAATAAATATATATAGAATACCAATATAATAATATTTCCTTAATTATATGTTTCTTCAATTCTTTGGTACAAAAGAACCTGGTCCTACAGAAGGGACGCAGCTCCAATACTTAGATGTAGCCCCTACGTAATGATTGTTTCTTATATCTTTAAATTTAATCTAAGGATTTTTTTTACTATGACGCATTATCCGGGATTCATCTTTGAGTAACCGTAGGTAGCCTACAAATGGTTACCAGATAATGCGTAGGATTTATAAAAAATATGGAATACTAAATTGGAATTATGGAATGTGTCTTGGATGTACTGGGAACTGGACTATTGAAGGAGAACTAAAGGATATTCGCTTTTTCAACGTCTCTAGTTGAATAGTGGAAGGACGGTGACTAGTTATTATTATTATTATTATATGCAGGGACACAAGGATGTGACTGTAACGCGGCGGTTATTGGTTCGAACCCTACTCGAGGAAATGAAATTATGTATCGTTAGAACACGCAATACCTGGAAAAAATCAACGGAAAGTGGAGAACGGAGTGTTTTAACACTGGGGTTCTTTTGCCTACCTTGCTGTGTGCGGAATACAGTGTGAAGCTAATTTAATTCTAATGTTATATGAGCAGCTTCAACCTTCAAGTAGTTGGTAAACAAAATATACGTAACCCAACCAAAGATGTAAAAACAACTTTTTCCTGCCCATTTTTACTTTTACTTACTTAACAAAAATAGTCTTACTTATTATTATTAAGAGCTTAATATAATTAATGGATCCTTATTCAGATTCATGGCCATATCATGAAATTATTAATTTTGTATATTTTTTTAGCTTCATCCTCTTTATTTATGTGTGCTCTGCATGTGGTAGGCCACGCAGAGTGAAACTAGTGTTAGTGTTAAACTCCGTTCCCCACGTACCGCCTAATTTAGAGACATTTAAGGGATAAGGGAAAACAAAGTGAAGCTTCACTTGAATCTGTAAAACGCTATATTGATTGATTCTGTATAACTTCTTTAATATGGTTATATAGACAATAAAATATAAATAAAAACACACTTAAAACAGTTATTAATATTATTTTTTATTTATTTACAGTTAGGCATTAAACTATTAAAAATAACAATAAGATAATTGAGACTTATAGTTCGATATTTTTCAACGCCTAGCAAAATATTATAGCAAAGTTAAAGTTATGATACATAGCTAAAGGCAACTTCAGAAAATAAATTGTAAGGATTGGTCATTGATGTTTAAAAAACCAGCCAAGTGCGAGTGGGAGTCGCACCATTCTATAGAAAGCATAAAACATCATGTCTGGTATGGGCGTCCGATAAAGTATTTATATTATTTTGTTTTTTAGGATTGTTGTTATAGCAGCAACAGAAATGCAAAACATATCTGTGAAAATATCTGTGTAAGAATATTTTTACTATTTTAGATATTTATTAGTTTAGCGACATAATAGTCATTTGTCACAATAAATTAAATAAAACTAACTACATAATATACCTATAGTAAAATGGCGAAATCTTGACATATTTTTATTGCTTTTCATATAGCTTTTCGATATAATACATTTATGAAACGATTTCAATACGTTTCAATAGATATAACCCAATATATTTGAAGAGCCCCAGGTGTTGTATCACACGCCTACTGAACTGCGTAACCCTTTAATTGGCCAATTATTCCATTTCAGCCGCGTGCTTGGGAAGCTTTGTCTGGATTCCGTATATAGGATGTTCTTTCTTCATACTTAGTGGTAGTATCGTTTCTTTGTATATACATGAATAGAGATAGAGATTGAAAGATTTATTATGACAGCTGTTTAATTACAAAGGACAAAAAAAACAAAGCAATTTAAGTTAAAAAAATTAAACCAGCTTCATGCTATATCCCACACAGAGCAGGGTAGGCAGAGTGAACGTAGTGTTAAGACACTCCGACACTCCCCACTTTCCGCCGAATTCTGGAGGCGGAAAGAAGGGAACGGAGTGTCTTAACACTCGGAACTTAACTCCGCGCTTTGCCTCGACACTAGAGCGAAGAAATGGAATAATTCATTTAAATAAATATTTCATCTCATCGAGTGACATCGAAGCCACATTCTGCCGCGTTTACCTCGAAATTGGCCTAATTTTTTAATACGAATTTAGTGGACATTTTTTAATAAACAATTTTAACTAAAATTGGTTTAGCAATCCGACCGTGAAAGAAAAATTGACTAACGGAAGATATTTTTCTTACATTCATTAAAATATTGTTAGAAATAATGACCATAGAGGTTATACAGGGTGGAATTGTCAGCACCACTTTAAATGAAACCACAGCTTTAACTACTCTATAAAAGCCTAATATAATTCGGAAAAAAAATAATTCCCAAAAATAAAAAAGTTATTTTTCCAAACAAAATAAATAATAAAATTAACGTTTTAAAATAAAACGCCATTTGTAATGTATAACATAGGCACGCACACACTTGCCTGTCAGAGCGGCAACGTCGCACGCGTATGTGTGCGTCACACGAAATACAGGTATGGATAAAAATCGTGAAATGAAAAAAAAATCCTACGTCCAAACTGTTGAGCTACCTTGATTAATTTTTTTAGTTCTGGGTTTGAAATATTTTATCCTATATGCAGTTTCAGTAAAAGAAGCGCTGCCTCTTCCACCCTGTATAAAGACGACTCTAATTACTGGCTGGCACCTTTATGGGCTGTCACCGGCGACCGAAAGAAAAGGATCGCTAACGTCACTCTGCCCGATGAAATCTTTAAATCGGCTATTGTTATTAGACTGCTAGATGATTCCCTTTGGTTGTTTAATAATTATTTGAGGCCTTGTTTTAATTCGTTGCCTTTCCCATATTTAATATTTCCAACAGTTTCTTATAATATAGTAATTTTGCCATAGTTTATATAGAAAACAATACCGTAGCCTTATATAAGTGCGTGAGTTATACAAAGTTACCTTGTAAGGTTTCCTACAAAGAACAAATCCAATTAGAAGGATGGATCTGATAAGTCTATTAAAGAAAATCAATAACATATTTTAAAAAATCAACACAGCACTATCTATATAATCGAAAGGTACAGTACGGCAGTTATGTTTTTCCAACTTTGCGCATTGTTCACTCGGAAATGAAACCTGCGAAGATATCCTTATCTCCACACTTAACTGCAAGTCGGCCACGACTGCTTGACCGTACTGTATGTTTATGTGACAGCGTGACTGATGACATTCAAGATGTTTTAGAAATTGGTGACATAAAGTAGTGATCTAGGTATATTATCACTAGGTTCTGTTAAAACTTCAATAAATATACCCATATTTAGGTATAAAATAGCTATACGTATTTATTAATGTAAGTAATAAAGGTTTGAAGCTCCATAAGTACATGGACGCATTCAGGCACAGTTGATCCATGATCCTCCTAAGTTCAATGGTAGAATTCCAAAAAAAATAATAAAAAGCCTAAAATATGTTTAAATATTAGGAAGGACACTTGGATTAATATTTAATGAATAAAAAAAAATACAATAATAAACTTTTATAGTCACATCTTACAAAACAATCATAAATACATAATTACACATATAAAAACAAATTAATTAGCGCTTGTCAATAATAAAATCAATATTTCAACGAAGATGTTGTTGAAGCCAACTACGGTAAGTGCTGATTCTGACGAACACGTCGGGAGCTGCGTGTGCGCAGGGGATTCCCCAAGAAACAATACCTATTTGCTCATTGCGATCCATGCGTAGAAGAGCACTGCCAGAGTCACCCTGTAAAGAAATGGAAATTTTATGGGCATTTTTTAGCTTCAGGCTGTATCCCGCGCGTAGCAGGGTAGGCAGAGGGAATCTAGTTATAAGACTTCTATTCTTATTACGGGACTTTAGTTTGCCACTTTTCGTCAAGTATTGAAGGTTACCAGACTCGTTACCAGAGCGAGGAAACGAAAATATTAAATATTTAATTTCTTCGAGTGGGAACGCCACGACTGGCCTCAATTATTATTTTGTGTGTGAGTGGGTTTTAATAGAATTTGTTGAATGTTAAGATGCTTTGTTACAGTATATGTTAAATAATAATTATGCTGTATTGGACGTATTCTCTACTTACTACATGAATATCTAATACTCAAATAGGCCAGAAAAGATGAAAACGGGGTGACTTATCACTAACAAAAAATAGCAAAAAGCAACTTATATAACTATATATTTGAAAACCACTTACATTGCAGGTACCATGACCAGCAGAATGGAAGGTACATAGTTCCAATTCGGGATCCACGTGAGGAATGTTATTCCTCTCCAGCTCAACGGCTCTGCGAGCCACTTCTGATACACAGAAGTCACCATCGACAACTTGAGCGTTAAGTCTCAGTAAATTGGTAGAAATATGTCCACCTTCCTGAAATACGCAAAAATATAATTGTTTTAATTTAAAATACAATTATCGCGTCTACAGCCAGACACTGTCCCACTGCACCACAAAGGCCTATACAATACATATAATAATCATAACTTACAGAAGTCCTTCCCCATCCAGTGACAGTAGTAGGCACTCCTGTTCCAACGAAGTCGTAGCCCAAATTGATCAACTTAACATTACTGCTAAGACCGATATTAGAAATGGCTACCAAAATACCGATATCGTTTTTAACGACGCTACGGTCGAAAAGAGGGTGAGTGATATTATAGGTGAATTCTATTGGAGTTCCGCCTGAATAATAGTTGGTTGTGCCCACTATGCCTCGTAGATTTCTGTAAATATTAGAAAAATATATATACGAGTATGTGATAGGTTTTCTAAATAATTGTATATTAAAAAAAATATTAACTTTGGTTTATATTACGACACTGCAAAAACGTTCATTTTGAGTTTATATCTTAGTACAGTCAACTTTCTTTTAGTAAGCACTAAAAGCAAGAGAGTAAAGACTCCCATTGCAAGATTACGTTGACTTAGAAATTATGTGGTCCTAAAAATAGTTTTAATATACCGACAGACGGATAAATAGAAAGATGGTTTTGACTTTCGACAGGAAAAGAAACAGAAGAACAAATTACCTGCTTAAACCATAGTTATACAAAAAATCTATACAATGAGCGGCAGTCAGGACATGTCTGACAGAAACCAGGGAAGCTCCACAGACTAAACTCCTGAACATAAGTCCACTAGTCAAAGCTACCATATAGGGAGTACTGCCAGCTGTAGTACCACCCACGATACGAGCCGATGTATCGGTGTGGAAATATATGGACATATCGTCCTTGGATGCTGGGAAAGCTGAAATATAAAGTCGAAGTCGAATAACTTCTTTAAAACAGTAAGTTACATATTTAATTTTTTGAACCTCAATTAATTTACCATTAATTCATTAAAGTTAATAGGCACATACCAGTATGTAAATAGAATAGAATATAATATTGAAATTGGTCTCAATAGTATAAAGAATTAAAAAACAGCTTTAAATTTAGCTTAGGAGAACTGCATACTACCATTTTCAAAAAAAATTGATTACAGATCGTGATCATGGCGAAAGTACAAGATGGGCGAAATATGAAATTAATATCAATAGGAAGTTATAAATAGGTAGATAAGGTGATGTATATTATATCAATACATACTATATATTAATTTTGTTATCATAATTAATTATTATATTTACGTCATTAATTTTTTTATATGATTTACAAAAGAAAGTATTATGTATTATCCGCATTGGGATTAAAATATTACTAATCCTTTTTTTTCGAGCTTTACGCTGTATCTCGCGTATAGCAGGGCAGGCAGAGGGAAGAGAGTGTTAAGATACTTCGTTTCCCACTTTCCCCATCTTACAAAAAAGGAGATCCAACATTGCGTCAACGAAATTCAGCAACATTTAGGCAAAATCGCCATGGATAATTTCGAATAGCCATTTGCCCAATGTTTCTTCCTTAAATAACCTTATCTTATCTACTTTAAGATTCAGCAAAAAAAAACCATCATAAGACTAATAACTGTTTTCTAATTAATTCAAATTTTGCGTTAATTTTTTTAATTTCATATAATTATTTTTTCAAGTTCCTTAAGAAGAATTTTTGACAAATTAGGCGAGCGTTACAGCGTATTTGAGTGCGCCCTTTCAACTTATAGGTACTTCCTCTCTCTGTAACGCGATGAGTGGTGGGTCTATGGGATGCAAAGTACTTTCTTGTATAGTAGATGAAACACGAATAAAATATTTTTCTTACCGTAACTGCTAATCAGCAGATTTAAAAATATTACTCCAAATCCAAGTTTAAACGCCATTTTCCGACGGAGACAGTGAACTAGATTCGTTAGAATATATTTCACTTTTATAAAAATATACTTATAATCTGATAATAATAATCACAGATAATTAGTATGATTACGTGAATACGATTATAAGTTACTTGAAACAAAGTTATTTATACATTTAAGGCACAAAGTACAGAAGATGTTGAGGCACTGGTTACAAATATTGTGGCGGATGACCTTGACCTTCCTGATTTTTCTACAACATGCATCAGGTCAGCGTATGTTCTTGGTCGCTTAAACGAAGAGAAACCTCGGCCAATACTGGTAAAATTTGCAACTCCGCAGATGCGTCATAATGTTTGGATCGCTAAATCTAAACTTAAGGGTTCAGATATCACAATATCTTAATTTCTAACGAAAAATCGTCATAGTGTATTTATGCTGGCTAGGCAACGATTTGGTGTGGGAAATGTTGGACTCGAGATGGCCTCATTCACATAATTGCTCCTAATGGTTTG
Organism: Heliconius nattereri; assembly: GCA_013403645.1. Classification (NCBI taxonomy): domain Eukaryota; kingdom Metazoa; phylum Arthropoda; class Insecta; order Lepidoptera; family Nymphalidae; genus Heliconius; species Heliconius nattereri. Next base: position 950,684 of record JAAIXI010000218.1, read on the forward strand.
CGTTACCGAGTGGAGCGTAATGCAGATCTCCAGGAAGTGTCTGTCGCTTCAACTAAGTCACCACCAACAAAGCAAGGGACTGTGGTTGCTAAAAGCACCGACAAAGACAATAAAGTGGTTGTTCAAAGGTGTAAGCGAGTGGCCAAGAAATAACTTGAATAGTGGGTATACCACTAAAATTATTTGTTTTACCTTTACCTCATTTTTTTAAATTTTTTTTATATACAAATTATGAACACTTTAACAATATTATTAACTAATTTATTACTTATTTTTCTTCCCTGTATTTTTATAGTAGATTTTGCTTATATTATGTTATATTTCATATTATTTTTTTTAGGTTGTTTATATAAACAACCTGTACATATGTATTGTATTAGTTTTTTATTAATCTTCTTCTTTTATCTCTTTTTATTGTTCCAATTTTTATAATTACAATATTTTTCTTATGTAATTCTGCTATTTCTTTTGTGATAGGGAAATTTTAAGTTGTTACAATTTTTTGTTTTGTGTACTCGTTTAAGTTATTATTAATCTCTCCTTGCAACTCGCGGGTACATAACTAGTCAATCAGTAAATCTATTATGCAAATATTTATTTATTTCTACTTTCGTTATTTATTACTGATTTATTTTTATTTTTTTATTTTATTCATATATCTTATTATATATTTATAATTCTTATTTATTTTAATAGTTAAAAGTTATGGCTAATAGTAATGATGAACTTGACGATTCTTTTTTGTCCCTTTCTTCTTCTCCTGGTGGATTGAGTAGTACAGACAGCTTTCAAAGTATTCCCACATTAAGTGACAACATTGATAGCAATTTCTCAGACGTTCTGAAAAACTTTAATGTCATTCATATTAATGCACACAATATTCCTGCACAGTATCCAGATCTTCTTAGTTCCTTTAACAATAAAAATATTCATGCAATATTGGTATCGGAATCATGGTTAAAGCCATGTCGGCAATCGGTTTCCTACTCGCTCCCAGGGTTTCATTTGATTGGTAACGATCGTATTGGCCGCTCCGGACGCAGAGTTGCTATATACTTACGCTCCCATATTGCCTTTAATATAGTAGTAGTATGTAATACGTTTCTTCGAAAATGTGGCAGACCCCGCGAGTCGACTCGTCGATGCGTCGAAACTAACTAAAAAAAAATAAGGTTTAGCCCCCCATTTGAATCGATCGCGCTGGGTCCCAGAGCTGTATCTCTAACCGTTCCAAAGATAGCTTTTCGATTAATTAATCCACGCGCTTATCAGTCACCTTCATTAAGCTCCCGCCTGGCCTTATCGCTCACTTCCCTGAATTGCTAAGGACGAACCTGCGTCACAGTGCAGTGTTGCTGTCTCTGTCTTGCATTACTCATCACCTAATGACGCTACAGTGCCTGTTTCTTTGTCGCTATGTTGACTTATAAATACTTAATGCAATTTCTCTCATTTTAATCAAAGCGCCAGAAACCACGATACAGTACAATATTGTATGCTAGAACCCGCAATATTAAATCGCTTTCTACAAAATGATTTTCTTATTACAATCTTTATGAATTTATTTAGTCTAAATACTTCCATTGTATTATTTATTATATAATGTTTCAAATAATGGTGCGCCGGCGAAACAATATTTTTTTATTAAATAGTTCTCGACTTAATATATATATTTTTGATTTATTTTTTAGTTGTTATTGTGGAATTTTAAACATGCTGAAACTTGTACAGTAACAGATTTGCCATTATTACTAAGCCATTCTTTCTTTATTACTCATAAGTCGTAACAAAACAGTTCGAATATTATCATTATCACTTCCGGTATTTTAATAGGTTTGCCCCTTTACATTGTCTAAGTTAGTATAAAACGACTGTGTATCTTTTTTGGATTCATCACTACGTTGTNCTCAACTATTTGAACGGGCTTTTTTCAAGTCAAATTACACATATTTTTTTTGGTTATTTTGTTTTTAAATTTTTTCCACTTTTATGACATGTCCAAGTAAATGTTAAGCATTTTTATGGAATAAAGATATTTTGACTTTGACTTTGACATCTGACGATAAACGTACCTCACCATACCCTATCAAGAAACGAGAGAGATCAAAGAGCAGTGACGCTCTAAACGAGTTCTTTCAAGAACCTCCGAAGATAAAAAAGACAAAACTATGTTCTTCCTCGGAGGGGCGAGCGACGAACGATGGTACCTGATATCTTAATACCAGCGAAGATGATGGATCCAATGCAACACATCTCATAAAAATTGAGATATTTGAACTGAAAAAACTGGTTGATGTGCCACCGGAGGAGCACTGGAAACATGCAGATGTGAGGGTTAAATATTATAACAAGAAAATTATTAATTTATTATTAATTTGAATATTAATTAGTTATTAATTTGAAGTAGCTTTCTTAAAACGTTCTTGCACCGATTCATTTAATGGTTTTGCCTGTACCATGTCTGATAAAAGTCCTACACTAGCATTCAATGCCTCTTTTCCAATGACTCTTGCTCCATTTGACAATAGAGGTAGAACTGATCTAAACAATCCACCCAAAAAACTTCCAATACCATGACCACGCTGATGTGCTGCACCTTTATAGATAACTCCAATTCCAGTTCCAGCTTGATGGATGTAATATTGTTGATATGGACAAATATTATCACTAGGTTTTATGTACATAATTTTATTTAAATTAGTTGCGTTTGAAATGTAACTTAACCCAGCTCGTTCCAAATTCAAATGGTATATTTTCTCCGGTGTTAGACCTTATATCTATTTCAATTGAATCAAACTCTCTTCGCATTACTGCGATACAGTGCGGTGGCGAAAAAACGTGCATTTTGTTAGATCCATATGCATATTTAACTGGATCCAAGGAAATAATCCGTAACAATGAACATTACGTCTCCCACTATTTGAGGTTCTACGATATCACAGTAAATTAATAGTTGTGATGGTAAACCTTAGTAAAGATTAGCTGGAAATTTACCTGTAGTTTTAGTTCTTACATCAGTATTTGGATCAAAACTAAGCTGAAGACTTAACTTTGAAGAAACTTTAGAGAAATGAGGTCATTGATATTTCCGGTTAAAGTGATGTATTTTGAAATTTTATCGTAGCGTAGTTTAAATGATTCTCTAGAATTGTGCTGATAGAACATCGTCTATATTTTCATAACTAAGTGCTGGGATATGATCTTTATAAGTAACAATCTGTGGTTCAGCTTCATTGGGAACCTGCTCTCTTTTACTTATGTACATTATATTTTGTTTACTTTGAATAGTGAACATAGTACATGGATACTGAAATTCTATAATTCCTACCAACCATTCTCCTTCTAGTTTGATAGATTTTGGAAGTTTTGTTGAAAAGTATGTCGTTTTATTATCAGGAAAGTATAAAAATGAGCTGTTACTAAGTAGTGTTAAATAAAAATCTTCGTTATTCATGACTCTAAGCTCGATGTTAATATCCAACTGTTAAATTTATTCGGATAACCTTTCCACTTTACGAACAACTCCTTTCTGAGACATGAATACCGAGTACGAATAATTTTATCTATTTGTGTTTTGTAGTGGGATCATCTGTTACTTTTCGTAACTCTTTTTCATAGAATGTTCCTTTTATGATAAAGATGAACCTATCTTTTAAATCTTTTAAAATATACACCACCACGGCGATTCAAATTCAAAAATTCAAAATATTCTTTATTCAAATAGACTTATAATAAGCACTTTTGAATCGTCGAATGAACATATGAACAAAAAGCTACCACAAAGCGATCTCTCTATGACTGATGTAATTATTCTCAATTTCTCTCAAATTATTATCAAAAATATTCTCACTATGTGTTTATATTTTGTTATTCTAACATGATCACCAATTTGAAATTTAGGAATGGTTTTATACTTACTATTTGTGTTACCATACAAATTACGCCAAACTGTCATAATATTATTATGATTAACATCACAAGGACGCATCTTAATACTTCGATGAATGGTATGGTTATATGAATAAAGCAAATCTTGTAAAATGTCAACATATCGATAAGTATTTATATGTGTAAAATATCGCCACATTTTCATTTTCAATTTTCTCTGAAACCTCTCAACAATACTGGCTTTGATATCAGAATTGTTCGTCGTATAGTAATTAAAATTTCGCGTTTTTAAAAACTGTTGTACATCTTTCGATATAAATTCAGTACCTTTATCAGATTGTAAGTGTCTGGGAATGGTGTTAGCTTCTAAAAATATACTTGAAAAACATTTTTTTATAGATTCAGAGTTCTTTTTTTGCAAATGTCTAGCAAATGCGTATTTACTAAAAACATCGATAACACATAACATACATTTATTTCCATCATTATATTCACTGTAATTTCTCATGTCACTTAAATCAGCTTGCCAAAGATGGCTAATATAAGATAAAATATATTTATTTCTGGAAAATCGTCGCTGAACAGGTCTATGTTTGTTGAGTAATTTTTTTGTATCTTCTTTAGTAATTTTACTTCTGATTATCCTTCAAATAATCAGTTTCACTTTCCTCAAGTAAATAAAAAGAAATAAGGATTTTTTAAAGACGAGAACTACGGAAAAATTCTTACTGAATTTGTTGGATTGCGATCAAAAATGTATGCAATGAGTGTTGAAGATCGTACTATCACCAAAGCTAAAGGGGTTAATAAAAGTGTAACTAAGAAATTAAATTTTAGTCACTATAAGTCATGTTTATTTAATAAAAAAATACAACTTGCTGAAATGTATAGATTTAAATACACCGAACATATTATATTTACACAAAAAAATAATAATATTTGTTAGTCATACAACGACACCAAGCGACATATTTTGCATAACTCAATAGATACATTAGCTTGGGGTCATTATATGTTAAAACATTATTAAGATGTAATTTTTATTGTATTAGTTAAGATAATATATTAAAAAATGTTATGAAGTTTTTTATATGTACATATTAAGTTTTACCTTTTAACTGAATAGACGTATCCTACTACATTTAACTTGTTTCATTTTGAACACCCTTTCACTGCTATTATAGCGGGTCCTAGTGGTTGTGGAAAATCAAAGTTCGTATATGATTTTTTGAAAAACATAAATCATGTTTGTAATCAAGAATTTAACAGTTTCCTGACTTGAACATTTTTGATGGGAAGTATCCTCAATTGATTATAAATATCATCTGAATTTTGAATTCTGACATCAAAGTCGACGATCACTTTGTTTTTTTTTTAGACCTTAGACCGTTTTAAAGGGCATCAAGTCCCCTAAGCAAATACCCTAGCTACACCACTGCCTTTCCTACACTTTACGTCCTATGCCTTAAGGTTGCCTGGAAGAGATCGCTGTTTTAGCGATTAGGCTGCCTCTTGTACATTTCTTTCTAATCTCGATTCCTTTTCTTGTGTTATATTTTTGGGTGTACAATAAAGAATATTATTATTCTTTAATAATAATAAAGAATAATAAGGACTAATAACTAGAAAGAATAAGAAGGACGAAGGTGGGCCTCAGACAAAACTAAAAGATATTTTACACTTAATTTATTTTGTTGCATATTATGCTGTATGTATCATTCATCAAAATATATCGTAAAAACTATACATTATTTAAACATTTTAAAAACAGTTAACCAGGGTTTTCATTAAATTTAACATATTCTTGTTTTGGAATAAAAAATCTTTATTATTAATAATACACATTTAACGTGTTGTTTGTTGGATCCAATCTAGGTAAGCACTGACTCTTGTGAACATATCAGGAGCTGAGTTGGCACAAGGAATACCCCAAGAAACTATACCAACTTGTTGACCATTATCTCTTCGAAGTAAAGCACTTCCGGAGTCGCCCTGGAACAAAATGATTGTATTATTAACTCAACCCATCGCTTAAAATAACTTAGTTCGTCGAGTGAAAAGCGCAGTGTTTTTCCATTTACGAGCGGACACAACTTGTATCAACATTATATTATTTCATTTACATAGTTCTTACTTGCTTAAAATTATAATAACAAAATTTATACTTAAAGTATAACCTGTATAAGCAACACATTTTAAAACACCACAGCCTCAATGCAAGTGGCCCATATCAGAGGGAAGCTTTGAACCGAATGTTAAGACACTCCATGCCACTAAAGACATTTTCTATTTTCCACTGAATTCTCGTACTACGTGTAGAGTGACGGAAATCAACGCTCCGTTTCGTTTCGCTCCAAAGCGATAAAATAAAAATATTTCACTGCCTCGAGTAGAAATCGGTGGGTTAGATTCCTACTACCTATCGAGCTTACAGTTAGTATTAAATAATAAATATGTATAGTGTAAACCTTAAGGTGATCATAGATTTATACTCACATTGCAGGTTCCGTGTCCAGCAGAATGGAACGTGCAGACCTCAAGGGCGGGGTCCACTACAGGCGCTCCTCTAACGTTAAGTTCCAAAACTCGTTGAGCAACTTGTCTTACACAAGTTTCTCCATCGATTATTTGAGCATCTAGTTGTAATAGAACGGCTGAAATCGCTCCACCTGCCTGCAGAAAAAAATAATGTTGCAGTAATATTATTTAATTCTAGAATATAAAATATAAATAAAGTGGCGTAATTGCGCAGGGACACTAGTGTGTAACTGTAAACGCGACTGGTCGTGGGATCGATCACCGACTCAAGGAAACGCCGAGGAATAAAAATATTTAAATTAATTTAATTTTTCCATTCTGATAAAGGAACAAAGCTTTGTATCGAGTCCACCACTTAAGAAGTGAATTTTTGAAAACTTCGTTCCTTTATTCGATAAAAAACGTGATGAAAAATGACAACTTACGCGAGTTCTTCCCCATCCATTGACGGTAGTAGCGACTGCGGCGCCTGCCCAATCGTTACTTATACTGATAATTCCGACAGTACTGCTCAGACCAATATTGGCGCTTGACTCTAAAATGCCGATATCGTTCTTCAAAATCGGTATAGGCATATAGCTGGGGTGGATGATACCACGAGAGAAGACCACTTGAGTGCCTCCTGAGTTCCAGCGATTGGTCCCTACGACACCTCGGAATGATCTGTAAGATGGATGTTTTTCGTAGTATCGAATCGAATAGTAGTACTTTTATTTAATCATTGTATGATGATGATTTACCTATTTCTTTGCCAGCACAGGAATATGGATTACATATAATTAAATAAAAAGCAAAATTAACCCTCGTTAATTCGGCGGAAAGTGGGAGACGGATATTTCTTAACACCAGATTTGATCTGTCTACCATACTGTATGCCTGACACAATGTGAAACTAACAAAAAAAAACTTCTTAAATGGTATGGTAAATTTAAGTAACACGACTACTGTTTTTGTGAGAGCCGCGCAATTAATGGTTCCTAATTAAAATGGGGTTTTAGGGTCCAAGAAGGTAATACGCAAAATCATGGAATCATGGGCCACATCTGTTCGGGGATAAATGAAAATACAAACATTAAATATGACTGAAAGAAATAAATGTATACTTACGATAGCAAGTTACTCCCGATAGACACAGGTACGATACAATGAGCTGCAGTCAGGACATGTTTATTCGTTATCAAGGAACCCCCACACATTAAACCCCTGATAAGAACTCCACTAGTAAGTGCCACCATGTGGGGCACTGTACCTGCTACCGTGCCTCCGACGATACGGGCGCTGGAGTCCGTGTGGTCGAAGAAGGAAACATCCTGCTGAGCTGGTAAGGCTGAAAAAATTATGGTTATATAATAAAATTTTGTATTCGCAGGTTCATGTCTTTTTCTTACAAAACAGAAAACCTAGCGTTAAGACACTCTGTTCTCCATTTTCCGCCCAATTTTCATCACATAGCGTGTTGAGTGGTGTGCAGAGCGAAGAAATAAAAATTATTTATACCCACAAATGGAAATCGAACCTACAACCGTCGCAGTAATTCGCATTCGAAAGTCGCGTCGAAGCATTGCGTGTTGAAGGCTTCAACGCCGCGCTTTGCCTCGTTAAAAATATTAATGTTTCATTTCTTCGAATGGAAATCGAACCTCCAAACTGTCGCGTTTACAGTCGAACGCTTGTGCCACTGCACCACGACTGGTCAAATTAAATAAACTAAGTAATGCATGACGAAATCATAATAGCTATACACCTTCATAAATTACACAATAAAAAACAAATACTATGTGACGGCCTCAAGCAATTGCGTAAAAAGTTTACTTAATTCATTTAATTACATCATAACCCAATAATCAATAAAAATGTATAGCATTGTTCAATTCATATAATTATCTATCAGCTTAACAGATTATGATAATAATACCTCATTGCACACATAATAATTAACAAATCATCAAAAAAATGCATATATGTTCAAATAAAATATTATAAGGAACAAAAGGTAGAAAGGTAGAAAAAATATCAGTTCCTAATCTCGGAAGAAAAGATATATAAAGTAATTTTCAACATACATTTACTTGTAGGGCGTTCCGTTTTATACATATATATATATTTAGACTAGCGGACGCGTGCAGCTTCGCCTGTTTATTTGCACCCTTAGGGATGAATTAGAATTCATTAGACCGCAAACGAAAGAAACACGTGTACAATGAAATATTTTTAAGAGTATCAATTTCAAATTTTATAAAAATCAGTGGCAACTTAAAGATTTTTCTATACAAAATTTTAATCCCATATTTAATCCCATACACACCCTTAAAATTTTAATCCCATATCGAGGGGATGAATTAAAATAAACCACGAAACATGTGTTCAATTATATATTTTTAAGAGTCTATGTTTCACATTTTATAAAAATCGGTGGTGATTAAAAGGTTTTTCCATACGAACTTTCAACCCCTTATTAGCACACTTAGGGGGTAAATTCTAAGAAACCGTGAAACACGTGTTCAATTAAATATTTTTAAGAGTCTGAATTTACAATTTTATAAAAATCGGTGCCGATTTATTTTTTTTTCCATACAAACTTTCAAACCCAATTTCATCCCTTTAGGGTTAAAATTTTTCTAAATCCCTTCTTAGTGGATATACAGATTACGAAAGTAAACATCTGTCCAAATTTCACGTTTCTACGCACAGCGATTTCGGCTGTGCGTGCGTCTTACCTCAGTCAGTGAGGACAAGTCCTTTTATATAGATAAAAAATATATATATAGATAAAAAGCTATCCGGAGGCGCATTGTCCTAATACGTGGCGTGGTGAAACTCAACGCAGCACTTTGCCCTATTACTAGAGAGATAAAGTTTAAATAATTCAGTGTGGGAGTGTCAAGCTGAAATTAATATAAAATATAGTCTTTGACCCCTTAGAGCACAGAAGAAACTCGAGCTTCTAAGTCAATGTAATCATAAAATACGAGGATTTATTTACAATTCTTATTGCAGTTTGAATGGAAACAAAAAATAATTACAAAGTTATAATTGTAATTTATTTCCTATGACGTGAGTGCATACAACCGCAAACTTACGCTTCTCAACATTTATAAGGTGTGTCATGTGTGTAAGTATTATAACAATTCTGAAGCCGTCCTGGCACAGCGGCTGTGAGCTCGATTATTATCACATTATTGTACTTTCCTCAGATTGTCTTAGAACAAACGATACGAATCTTAGCTTATTAAATTCGATATACAAAATAGAAATACGTACACATACATCATAGATAGTTAAAATAAAAAATAACTGAACCAATTACGGTGTTAAGTTCCGCCATTCAACACGCACCCAAGAATTCAGAGAAAATTGAGGGACATAATTATGTGTCTTTATGGGGAACGGCGTGTCTTAACAGTTTCTTTCTAGATTCACTAAAAACTAAAATAAAATAGAAACTAAAAATTTAAAGAACTTACCATAACTTCCAACAAATAGGCCCAAAACTAACAATCCAACTGTAAATTTCATTTTAATATGTTTTGCATAATTATTTTTTCTCGGTCTTATATACAAATACCAGCTTAAAAATTGTATTCTTATCTATGATAATTATGATTGATTATTAGTATAACGTAACCAGGTTACTAAATATAACTAATAATAACTATTTCATTAAAGTGTTTTTGTATGTCTGATATTTAATTTTTGAGATCCATACCTATATTATAAATTCGAAAGTAACTCTGTCTGTCTGTCTGTCCGTCTGTCCGTCTTTTACGCAATCAGGCCCAAACCGCTAATTTAATTGTGATAAAATACTCATATAGAGATACTTGAGGGTACCGGGATGAAC